>NW_017549038.1:4586822-4651654 GCF_001854935.1 Bemisia tabaci | reverse complement strand
CCCCCCCCCCCCCCTAGTCCCCTGTCCCGTGAGGTCATTCAGAAAATTGCCAAGAGCTCATATTAAAGCATCGAGTCTATTCTTGGCCGAGACCGAACAAATTCCAGGAACGGCGCTGCGCAGAGGTTGCTCGACGCTGTGTTCCCGGTTCCGGGTTCCATTGCAAACTAATAGTGCACGAAAACCCTTGTCGCTGGGATCCTATTCTGCAGTGCTAAGGAAAAACGCCGTATGAACCTTCAGGCGTTGCCAAATTTCATTCGATAAAATACGAGTTTACAGCAAAATTTGTGAATATTTTTTCTCGGATTTTTCAGATAATTTCATTGGCAGCCAGATCTAAATCATCTACAAATTTCAAGAGAAAATATCCATGACTATTCTCAAAAATGATAATTTTATGGAAGGAAATCTGGCAACTCTCAAACGTTCATACGGCGTTTTTCCGAAAAGCGGCAGCGCTATCCTTTCGATTCGGGGTTCAATCGGTGGAACGAGCAACTCGCGAAGATGCCCTTCAGACCACATTCGCGAGAGACGATCGTAATTAACTCTACAGCGTCCATTTTCAAATCCGCAGTTTGAATTAAGCGCAGACTTCGGACAAGACTTTATCGAACAAAATCTACTAATTTCGCATTCTTTAGGCTACAAGGCGAAAGGAGAGGCCCTCGATACGGCGCTCGTAATTTGGGCTGAGGCCAACGTCGGAAAATTTTTGTATTCCTTTATTGTTCAGGGTGAAAAGTTTTCTTGGACCTCATGATTCACTGACTTTTCAGGGATTTTGATCATCAAATTCCTTATCTTTTCTCAGGGGTTTCAATGGTTTTTTCTTGGGGGGGGGNTTATAATTTCTCATACAAAATCTTTGCAGAAACAGTTTTAAGTGCAAAGCTCCTAGAAAATCATTGAGAAAGATGCATTGTTTTGACTGGAGGATAAAATTGTATAATCCGGCAGAAAAATTCCCTAACTATTGAGGGTCGAGCAAAATTCAGTCTTTTTCAGGGTTTACTTAGCTTTCAACAATGATTAGCTAGCTTTTAATTGTCTACGTTGAAGAGAGCATACCCTTCTAAATTTTCTAATAATGACGGGACACAAATGTGTTTTAAAATGGTTAATGGTATTCTCAAAGGAAACACTTATTCTTTCAATCGTCGGGCCAAAGTGGATTCTGGCAACTTCTGTTTGGAACGACAAATAACGTATGTAAATAATAATTCTGTGCGATTTCTAGTATTATTACTATGACCACAAATTTTACATTGTACAAAATTAAGACACGGTAAGTAAGGGGCGCGATTTATCTTACCCCATTCTGATATCCTTTCTTACCTCAACTGGCAAGAGTGGACCATTGAAAACTAATATTATTCAAGTTATAGCAGAGACCATCGTATGAAAGTCAGGAAGCGATACCCTTATCTCAACCTTTGTACGTAAGTAATCTTTTTTCGTCATTGTTTCGAAACTTCAATGGATCATTAGACAAGGTACGAATTAAAGGATTCTGACACATGTTTCTTAACCAAAATTTCACGCAGAGCACGATTCGCGCAACGGAAATGACTGAAACCAACTCCTAACGAAGATATTAACGTTTTTATTTCACATTGGTTTCAAGGAATTCAAACTGCCCGCTCACAAGAAACTCAAAGCTCTACGTGAGGCAAATCGCGCACTACAACCGTTTTAGCAATCTTCTCAATCGAGTAATGTTCCTTTCCCACCATGTGTTTTTCCAACTATAAGTAATTTGCTATAGCTGAGCCGAAGCGTCAAGATAGAGGTTGCCAGATTTTTATATCGCAGAGGCGTTCATGATACCGTTTATAGCGCGCGATGTGAATCACGTAGAGCATTGAGTCTACATGAGCGGGTGGTTTCAATTCACGCACAAGAATCATTAAATATATTTAGAAGAAGTTGATTTCGGTAATTTTCGTTGTGTGCATCGTGTTTTACGTGAAATTTTGGTTTAGAAACATGTATCAGAATGCTGAAATTCGTACCCTGTCTAGTAGTCCATTCCCGTAAAAATGTATCCTTGGTGTAACGTGCAGAAAAGAGCTAGCCAAATGGCATGCTTGCATGAGACGAGCACCGAGACAAGACTAGGCTTGAGCTGAAACCCATTACGCAACGATTGGTCAGTTGCGCTTTTCGCAGAATCGTGTTTTGATGATTTCAGATTCGGCAAAAAATAGTAATCTGTTAAAACACCAAGTTTCCATGTCCAATATTAACGGAGATCTTTCCGAAAAACACGGTGTATGACGTCATATCCACCGCGGTGATGCGTGCCGTTGTTTTGTCCAACCTTGTTTTATCCGTGTTCTACGTCGAGCAACCAGTGCATAAAAATGTGTGGAGGTATCCTTGATTTATGAAACCTAGGTGGGAGCGACCATGATATGCACCAACACGGTAGATGACGTCATACTTGGACCGCGTTTAGCCAAAGGAACCAAGTCACATCAGTTATTGCCAAATTTAACTAGGCTTTTCAATTTTTTACAACAGGACGTTTAGGCAGATTCCTCTGGAAATTTTAAGGAACTTGCTTTGCACTATGCAGCAAATTCACTGAAATTTAAACACACGCACAACCGTTTTCATGTAAAAAATTAAAGTATCTAATTAAATTTGACAGTAGCTGATGTGGCTTGGTTCCTTTCTGATGCACGCGGTCCACTTTGTGTTTTTCGATAAGCTTTATCTACATTGTATTAATAATTGACGTAGAAACTTGCGTTTGGACAGATCGTATTACTGTTTGCTAATCTGTAAGCTTCAGTCTTCGAAACACTATTATATGAGTAGCACAACTGATCCAGTCTAAGTAGCAACCCGCATAGGACTAACGAGCTGTATCAACACCTGCTGAACTGAGATTTTTGTTGCCAAAACTGTTTTACCGCGGCACGCCTTGGCTATAAACCACGTCACGTTTTCGCCACGTTTCAACCACATTTTCTTGGTGAAATAAAGCGCACGACATAAAAAGCATTAGGCCCGTCTCAAGGGGCACAAAAGGTACGCATTCGCTTAAAGCATCGTGGCTTCCCACGCCAAATCTGCTGTTCGCGTAGGTGAAATTTACTCTTACGACGGCCCTGAAATGTCTTTATGACGAAAACGAAGATATGGATAGCAAAGTTTTGAAAGCCAGAATTCATACACCTTTCTTACGTACGGACCCTTAAAGTTTTCGTCAAGTGCTTTTCCTACCACATTGACCCTCCCTTAACTTGTAAATGCTTCAGTACGCCGTTACAAAACTACATTTTAAACTACTTAACTAAAACTGGAGAGCCTCGCCGCTACCACACTTTCTTCCCACAAACAGCGTCACATTTTTATGGAATAAAATATTCCTGGACTACTTTGTCGTATAACGAGTCGATTTACCTCCCTTCCTTTCGCGACACACAGAAATGGAGGTCTCAGGCGACTTAACCCTCCTGGTACGTTACATGATTTTTCCACATAGATTTTCCTGATTCAGCCCGTAATTGGACGTCATTATGCTGAAGGAACCTATGTGTAGTCAGAGTTGCCATAAAGTCTTTATCTTCAAAGTCCCTGGCTTTTCCCTGGCTCCGAAATCTTCTAGTTCCGTGACTTTCTCTAAGCTTTCAACAAAATTTCCACCATTTTTTTTTTTTTTTTTATGACGCTGACTTTTGATAAACTTGGACGTAATTTCCTTGTTTAAGGATTCAATTATAGAAAAAGGCATTCAGTGACTGGTCAAAACATGACAAGCCTTCAAATGACCATAAATGGTAAAAAATTGGAGGATCAACGATGTGTTTTGGTGACTAATAAATATGTCAGAACTTTCCCTGATTTTCTGAACCGCCGGCAACCCTGGTATTGGATTTGCGGATTCATGGTTCCTTCTCATTAATTCAACGCATTTTAAAGTCCCTCCTTGCGTAAATACGTCCAATTTCCCTCGCTCATTGCGTTGCGTAACGACGGCTTCGAGTCCACTCCCCCGTCACGCACCGTAACGTAGACTGCGCCGACCACCCCTTCGGGTGCGTTACGCAACACTCGAGCGCTCCCTGACGAGGAGTCACGGGCAGACCTGCCGTGCTACGGAAGAACGCCGTATGAACCTTCGAGAGTTGCCAAATTTCCCTCGATATAATACGTATTTATGAGAACATTCATGCATATTAGTCCTTTAAATTTTCAGATACTTTAGATTAAATTGCGTACAAAATTGTCTGAAAATCATGGGAAAAATATCCGCAATTTGCTCAGTAAATTCGGTGTTATCGGAAGAAACTTGGCAACGTCTGAAGGCCAGGATTGCCACAGTATTAAGAAAATTAAATTCTCTGACATTTCCCCGATTTCCCTGACACATTTTGGTGAAGTTCCCTGACAATTGAAGATAAGACGGATAGTTAGGAAGGCATAATTGAAAAAAAGTTTTTAGGAACAATTTGTTGCTCGGAACCTCAAACCCATTCTAGAAAGCAAATGAAGGTGATTTAACAAATTTTCCCTGACATTTTCGTCATATTCCCTGACACATTTTGGTGAAATTCCATGACAAATGAAGATGTGACGGGTGGTTAGGAAGGCACAACTGAAAATAGTTTTTAGGCAAAATTTGTTTCTCGAAACCTCAAACCCCTTCTAGAAAGCAAATGAAGGTGATTTAACAAATATTCCCTGACATTTTCATCATTTTCCCTGACATTTCCCGATTTCCCGTGACTTTTTAAAATTCCCTGACATTTCCCGGTTTCCCGTGATTTTTTAAAATTCCCTGACATTTCCCGGTTTTCCCTGACTTTTCTATAATTCCCTGACATTTCCCGGTTTTCCCTGACTTTTTGAAATTCCCTGACATTTCCCGGTTTTCCTTGACCGTGGCAACCCTGGCAGGCTCATACGGCGTTCTTCCTCAGCACGGCAGAGACGCAGACTAGACAACGGAGCCAATCTTCCTTAATTTCATTTCTCCGTTGCCGGGAACCCTCCGCATGATTGCACACTTCAGCGACGAATAAAACTCGCGATTTGTCGGGTGAGGAACGCGAAATCGATGAGGGCGGAAACGAGGGGCGGCCGGGGGTGGGGGCACGTTGGCCGCAGCAGCGCGGCGCATCGCATCGTCGTGGCGCGGAGGCGCGTCGAAGCGCGCTGCTGGCTGCTTGAATATTGAATAATGACTGCAATTGGGCGCGAATAATAAGCAAGCGAGGGCGACACGCGTGTCTCGCGCTCGCGTCTTGCGTCTTGTCGTCTCATCGGCATCGGCTCGTTACGGCTCATGTCGTGTCGTGCGGGCTGCCGATCCGCTTTCTCGCCGGCGCGGCCCATCTCCTCCCCGCCCCTTCCTCCTCCACGCCCGGCCGAGCCGATCTCGGTCTTCTTCCTTGCAGCGACGACGGGATGGGAAAGCTCAATGCGAATGCGCCCGCGACGACCATTTCCGCGAAAATGCCCATCCCATTTCCGCGAAAATGCCCATCCCATTTCCGCGAAAATGCCCATCCCATTTTCAAGCTACGCGGATAGATGAGTTCGGGTCGGAGATGCAAGGCGGGTAGGTCTATTTAGTCACCTAACTTGTTTGCGTTCCACACGTGCCGATTCGAGGCTGATTATGAGATGCAAACCGGGGTGTGTTGCAGCCCTAACCGGGCACGTGTGGCGTGTGGGGAGCAAAATGGTTAGGAGAAGCCAATGGAGATGTTGCATGTGAGAGGAATTTGCGATTTGACCGTTCATTCTTACGTAAAAGTTCGGGAGAAACACGATGGTGCCACTGGTTTTCCCTGAAATCAACTCCCAAGCTCAAAAAAAGCTCTCAAGGTGAGGCCAAAATGGAGGGGATATTCTACGCTATCCTGAGAGTCCACCTTTACATCAAAACTAACTCTCCATGCAAAGATAGGGAGCAAATACATTAGCAGGGATGCCGTGTTTTTAGTTTTGGAATCCCCAAATAAAGTTGCAGCCCTGTCAATGTATTTGCTCCCTATCTTTGCATGGAGAGATTGTTTTGATGTAGAGGTGGACTCTCAGGATAGCGTGGGATATTCCCTCCATTCTGGCCTCAACTTGAGAGCTTTTGTTGAGCTTAGGAGTTGATTTCAGAGAAAACCAGTAGCACCATCGTGTTTCTCGCAAACTTTTACATAAAAGTCGACAGTCATATCGCAAATTCCTCACACATGCAACGTCTCCATTGCCCATGTAGAGAAACGATTTTATTTGTATGATTTCGGTAGCCGCTTTTTGTTCAGAAAACTGAACCATTAGTCGTGCAAACCGATTCCTTCGATTGACTAAATTGTGCAACGGTGGCTCAGTGAATCTAGAGTTCAATTCAAAGACCAAGAAAACTTCTGTTTAAATGAAACTTGTTCCACTTTGACTGAAGTTTTCGGTTCGGTGAACTGAAACTTTGGCCGGTTCACTGAATCTAAGTTCGGTTCTGTCGATTGAAAAGATCGGTTCGCGCGCCTAGAGGCTTATTGTTACTCCTCTGACTGAAAAACGGCTGCTTAAATTATCGGCTCGTGTAGTCGAGTATTTTCTTCCCCCTCTTCCAATTCAGGGGACTAAATTTTTAGGAGCCAACGAAATGTTTGATGGAATAATACAGATGTGAAAATCAAAAGTATCGATCGATATAAAAGAAATCAGGGCTGCGCTGCTTTTTCTTTGCGCCAAAGCCCAATTATTGCACATACTTGGCACACGACACCCAGTTAAATTGGAACATCGATAGCCTAGGAACAAATTGGGTATCATCAAAAAGACAAACTATCATTGGAATCCCACATAGCTGGCTACATCTAGTGTGAGAGTTAGTTTTCGAGATCAGCACTGCTTTTTACATAATGAAGATGGATATGCAAGATGGATGAGAGAGAGGTATTGAGTATTGCACTTATTCATCAGTTGTCACCGGGCGAATATAATGCTGAACGAACCTCGGATCCTTCACTGAGCGAAACATATATGATCTGCGATATTAACTTCTGTCTCACCCGTTTACATTGATTAAATATCCATTATCAGGTGCGTGATCTTAAAATACTTAGCGTCTATGGGAGGTATCATGGCTTCCTTCCCATCAATCACAACCATCGAAGATCCGAAAAGACTTGGCTAATCGTCCAAATCTTACTCCATTATATAAAATCATAAGAATAACGCGTAACCCATGTTATTTGGAGGTTTAGTTTTATGGAAACAAAAATTGATTTTCTCAGTATAAAAGCAATAGAAGGAAAATTGAGGATGTGGAAAATGGTAATAAGCATCATTTGACTTGTACACTCAATAGATTCTATAAAACATCTTCATTCTTTTCCATTATTCTTCGAAGTGATCAACTGGTTAAACTTCCACGTATAGCTTGCATACCTTCACCGAAGTCTACTGAAATTGAAATTGTCCGGCTCATTAATAGCAGACGTTTTCTTTCATTGCCTTCGAATTATTTGTCTGGGCCAGCGTGTGTTCAACCTTTTCTTATCGTGGAGCAAAATCAGATCACGTAGTACGACTATTGAAGCTTGAGAGGAGCTTATTTTGCCTATTCCATGAAGTGAAGGGGCCTGACCATGCCATCGCAAGAGGGCTTTACGGTACTCATTAATAATGCTCATGCTAGCTCAACTCTGCAAGAAAATTCATTGTTGAAAGGTGTTGAGTAGTATGGCTATGGTGACAGTCCCAAAACATGGTATCCCGACTGCTGCAACGTTTCAAAATATTTACTTGTTATTTTATTTTTTTCAAAAAAAGCCAGTGATTTTGCTTATTCAAAATTTTAACAGAATATTCTGTTCAGGATGAAAAGAAATCGGTAAGAATTCGAAATAACTAAATACATTAATTTTACTTTGAAAAAATTGTATAAGTTCGTTGATTTTTCTTTGAAAAAATGAGAGCGAAAAGAGATTTGCAACGTCGCAAATCGAAATACGAGTTTCGCGACTCCAATCGTCGACGGACCCAACTTTACTCGATCAAGTCGTACTAATTTGGTCAAATTAAGGGGTTATTTGCCATTCTTTCTTTCTTTTTTTGCGTAAGATTTACTTTCCTGTACATCGGTTTTTCGTTGATATGTTTGATCCATCACAGTAGAATGATGAAACCAAATTGTTTTTGCCAGAGAGGACGGAAATATTACGACCTGTAGCACTTTATTGTGTTTATTTGACAGTCTGACAACTGCGAACTCGATTCCTTTTGTCACGATGTTATTGCGACTCTCAAACGGACGATCTGCGACTTTTTTGCGGGCCTGACTTTCCTTGCGGAAAATTCTTTCCTCTTACGTGAACCGCAAGAATACGGATTCAGAGTAAAGCAAGGGTTGTTAGGTAAAAAATGTTTCCGCCGTTCAATGACTTTAAAAGACGTCCTTAATAACCATGTTCATACCAATGATAAAACCACAGATTGCGCCACTGAATTTGCGGTCGAATGCCGAAAAATCCGCATTTTACACCAGAATCGGCCTTCAGACTTATGTTCAGGTCCGCACTAGACCTACTAAGAGACCGAAAATGATCAAATCTTGATGCATTACGCAAAAAATATTGACCCCCAATGAGCAATAAATCGTGGAGTTGACGGAATTTACCCAGGAGGGACCACGGACGACCATCGATACCCCTTTTTCGGTCAATTCAACTTTATCAAGAGTAAAAGTTTGCCTGAAAATTGACAATTTAATTGTATCCTGTCTATTAATGCATAAAATGCGATATACTTATGCTGTCTCCAAATCACATTTTTCATCCTGCGATTCCATCGCACTTTTCAGCGAATACTTTAAAATATTTTCAAAATATCAGTATTTTATTACAGCGAGCAACATTCATTTCCTTGATTATTGGCAACGAAAATATGTAACCCGAACTTTAGGTTGGAAATTATAAAAGCAAAGCTTCCATGCCCTTAATCTGCCTCCAAACACTAATGTCTACTTCTTGGATATGATTTTCTACACGGAAAAAAGTTACGGGCTATAAAGACATACCGTCCGTTCGGGAGCTGGAGCCGTAGCTTAGACTGCTCCGGGTGCTACGCCCGGAATTTTCGGCCTCTCTGAGCCCGGAACACGGACGGTATGTCTATATAGCCCGTAAGTACGGCTTACACGACCGGAGTTGTTTTTCAGTGTACTTCTGGCAATTCGTGTAAATCACGTGAAACGCTCAATTCACGCGGGAGATAAACACTCGAAAAGGAGACGCGGCTAACGTACGGCGCGGAAATGGGAAGACAAATAAAAAGAGAATGAAACCGAGTACAAAAGAACGTGGATATTAAAGTGGAAAACTTCCTTGGGCCGAAAAAATATGTGCAAGGAACAGGGGAGGAAACGTACACATACTCGTATACAGGAATAATACTACGAAATTGAAGAGTGCATCCGCCGAGGAAGAAAGATGGTCGCTACTCAGACGTAAGCGCGTATCTCGAATTCCGCATGAGCTCTCGAAGACATGGTTCGATATGTGAAACAGGGCTCATGAGAATATTGAGATACGCTTTTCCATCGGAGGGGCGACGAGACGTGAAAGGGCACAAGGTTGTTGATCTTTCTCGCACGACCTTTCACGATGTCAGATTTTCTTTCAATTCTTTCAATCTCGCCTCAATCTATTGGTAGGATCAGGAGCCGTTCGTTCGTTCATTCATCAGGCTCTTTTCACATCAATTTCTGACAAGGATTGTGGTATATCCAACTTTGAAGGGTAATCCACTATGAAGCCTCAAGTGATTACACATGTTACGTCGTTACTTGTATCCCGGATGCTCGTGAAAATTACGTTTAGAGTGAAATATGGATTGCATTCTGCAAGAAGGGACCAAGAGCATTCCGATGTTGCTAGGATTGCGCAACTTACATTCTTTCCGATAAAATTACTGAAATCATGCAGGAAATTAAATTTTCAAGGGTAATTTTCGTGTTAAATTTATTGTTTACTGGGAGTAAAGATAAAATTTATTTAGACGATCAGGTGTCTACTAAAACAGGCTAGCCAAGAATCAGTACTTTTACAGTACTTTTTCAATACATTCCCGAGAAATTCCGGACCTTCTCAACGGAAAAATTCAGTACTTTTTCAGTACCTCCATTGGACGAAATTCGAAAAATTATAAAAATTTGAATTCCTCACTCGAATTGCGACAAAACTGGGAAATTCCGGACCTTCTAACAGAATTTCCGCACTTTTTCAGTACTTCCGGGCCGCCCTTGAAAAATCAGTACTATTTCCGAACTTTCCGGAAGTTCTGGACTTGTAGACACCCTGGAGATCAGTCTATATTTGCAAGGTAAAAAAAAGCCGCACAATCTTGGCGACATTGGAGTGCTTTGGGTTCTTTTTTAAAAAATGCAATCCATATAATCCTTGGCGTTGCACTGAAATCTATATTGCTTCAGCCTCCAAATGAAAAAAAGTATTTCCAAAAAAATCATGAGTAAAATAGTTATACATATGATTCCTTTGGGCCATAGCAGTATCATTTTTGCGACGATCAATAGAATGGAATTTCAGACATCTGGAGGCATTTTAGAAAATTCTTATACGCATAAAAAGTCGTGAAGTCCTCGCAGCAGCTGAAAGTATCAAAATACAAAGAACTACCTGACTAACTACCAAGCAACAGGAAAATGATAATGAGCGCCCCAAGTTGCAAAACACGTTGCCAGAAACAGCTAATAAAAACGCAGCAACGAGAGCGGAGGGTACGGCTTTTGAGAAGGGTTCACGATGAGACATTTCAGGCACCTATCTGCCGTTTGTTAAGACTGTGATCAAAAGCTTAAAGTTTTGATCAGTATACGAAGACCCTTCTCCCTTTCAATTAGTTACATGTTCACTGTCAAAGTATATTCCTCTCCCGCTGCTCGGGAGGGCTCGGAGCCTTCATCCGCCTTTAAAAGGGCCTGCTTTTATTTCTCAACACGACAGGCTCGAAAAAACGTTTTCTTGAGGCGACCGCAAAAATACTCATTTTACTATTCGAAAAAATTACATGTAAATACTTGCTTCCCTTTATTTCAGACGGTTAATGTACGTTCTTTTTGCTGTACAATTCGCGGTGCTCAATCTTTCCGACTCATGTACCAAATAAGTAAACAGGTGCATAAGAATATAAATACATATTTCAATTAATAAAGAAACCGAAGGATCCACTTGGTATGCACCTAAAACAGGCTGGCCAAAAATCAGTACATCTACAATACTTTTCAGTGCATTCCTAAGAGATTCAGTACCTCCTCAACAGAAAAATTCAGTACTTTTTCAGAACTTCCAATTGACGAAATTCGAAAAATTCCAAACTTGAATTTCTCGCTCAAATTGCGACAAAAATGTCAAAAATTCCGGACCATCTTGCGGAATTCCGCACCTTTTTAGTACTTCCGGACCGCCCTTAAAAAATCAGTACTATTTCCGGACTTGTAGACACCCTGATGCAGCATTTTAATACAAATTTGAAATATTCTGATGAGTCAAGTTAAGTTTGCTACGAAGCGTTTTCCTACAGTAAATAATAAGTTGAGACCTTCGTGAAGTTAAAAATCTGTAATTTAGGTACATTGAAGGCGATTTTTAGACGCACGCGTCCGAAATAATATCTTCCCTTGAGGAAAAAAGCTGTTTCAGGAACGACTGTGATTATTACCCTAAGTGGAAAATCTAATGTGCCCGAGCGTCAGTGGCGAGACGTGAATGGTCGATTATCGCTATTCCCCCATTTGAAGTTGTGGTAAAGAATCGATTATTAAAGTGGTCGTTGCGAATACCCTATTTATCGATCCTACTCCATAGGTTTAAGTGGCAGATCGATCAATATATCGCAAAGCATGCAACACGGACATCCCTAGGGAGGGCAGGAATAGTTGCGACAAGGCGTTACCATCAAATTGGTTACGATTTCGCTTTCGTTAATACATAAACGCTTTACAAACGCACTTATTGAAAGCATTAGGCACCGTTTGAGTGATTTATCAATGTGAACATGATAGAAAATTATACTCATTATTTAAGTTTAAAAAAAGAGAGAAAAAGGAGAAAAGAATGAAACTAATTTTAATTTACTGACGCCTGGAGTTTATATGCTTACCTAGAGATTAGTCTAAGGAGCAACTTTCTTGCGATACAGAATAACCGCACGAATTAATGTTGCCAGCATGTACTTATTAGGGTTTTGAGTATTAGGTGTTAAGACAAAGAGTTAATTTTTATTAGTAAATCGGTTAAAATGATACCGACAGATTTTTATTCAGGTTGCGTAGAAGTGTACCAACAACGCTTAAATTTATAATTCGAGACATAAAAATAGCATACATAAGGAGCATAAATCTAAATTTTTCAAAAAAGAGACAGAAAAATTAAGTCTTACCTGTTCGTAAAAGCTTAACTGAGGGATGGGCTCATCGGGAATGGACTCACAAAATTCCTTAAATAATCGAAAACCTGCGAACAAAATCAAATTTAAACAAAAATTAGAGACGTTGGTAAATCTTTTCAATCGTTATTAGACATTCAGTTTCTGGAATTAACTCACAAATACGCAATAGACAGATCTGTCCAGGTGTGTCAGCATGATTCAGATCCATTTGTAAAAAACCAGGTGCAAATCTTTAGCCCACTTACAGTGGATCGAGTCAATAGGAGAGGTCGGACACAGTTTGGAAAATGTAAAAGCTTATAACTCCGTTTATACAAAATTTTGAGGTTCTAAAAGTGGTGCCATTGGTTTTCTCGTGAAATTTTCTTCTGTAGGAACCCCTTGAAATTTAAACTGTGACGAAATAAACATCAAAATCTGCGGTTTTGGTCAACAATTTCATGTCCGACCCCTTTAATTGACTCGATCCACTGTGCAACGGTGGCGTAAAGGGCATGATGGGTCACGGAGGGTCATCTCCCCCCGACTCACGGTGTATCGAGTCAATGGGGGATTTCAGACAAAATTTGGAAACTTTAAAAGCTCATAACTCCGTTTATACAGCAATTTGAGGTTCTAAAAGTGGTTTCAATGGTTCACTCGTGAAATTTTCTACCAAAATTACCCCTTGAATTTTAAAATGTGAAGAAATAAACATCAAAATTTGCAGTCTTGGTCAAAAATGTCGTGTCCGATCTTTCTGAAGATTCGATCCACTGTGAGACTGAAGAAGTTCCTCACAAGAGGGAAACTTTCGTAATTATTAGGAATTTATTTTACCTTTGGACCTCCCAGCTAAGATATTTTTGACCGGGACTCTTTGGCCCTTAAATTTTTTCTTTTGGCTACGCCACTGATATCCTTTGGTCCCACAACAAAACCGCAAGCATCCAGATTCAGTTTCATTGGGAAAAAAGGGTACAGAGGAACATTAAAGCTCTTCTCACCCAAACCTAAACATTTCAATTCATAAAAATAATAATTACAGGAATTCAAAACGTGTGAGGTGTTTTTCGGTTCAAACACATATTATTTCAGGTGGGATTCCTCTCCTTCAATGTACTCTCCGCCATGAGTTTTAATATTCTTCCATCAGAATTATACCAGGAAGAATGCTTACGTCACATGATGCATGCTCAAATGCGCATTTCTCAAAATTTGACAAGTATTCACTCGATTAGATTCTATCTTAGCGGATACGTTCTACTTTCTAATCTCAAAGGAATAATCGCAACGGATGTTCGTGTAAGGAGGAAAGGCTAAAAAAAGGGAAAAGAATAATCTCCGACACGAAGAAGCTCTTTTTTACGCTCTTCAGCCAAAAGAGATGAAGGATGCTTGAGGGATGCTTTAAGCTTGCGGTGTGGCTCATAGGGCATGAATGGGCGGCAAGTATAGCCTTATTGCCAGTTCAGAGGGAAAAAATTAAAATCCTCCACTTTTTCTTGATGTTTCAGCCAGAGCACTGTACATGGTTTACACAATAAAACTTTGTTGCCAAGTTCAACTTGTATTCGACTTATTTCATTATTTTAACGGTTGGAACCTGATGAAAACCGATGTTGGCAGAGGAAAATACTGGCATCTCGCCGTTATTCATAAGATTTCCTTGCGACGCGGAAAAAATAAGACTGGAGGTAAACATCTTTGAAACAGAATTATGCAGTTTAATATTTTGTTATTTTTACGGTTGAAGTTACACAAATATTAACATTTTCTCTGCCTGGGAGTGTATTTTTTTCCTCTTCTAAAAATTCCTGCGTCCTTTTCTTATTATTCTATTTTTATTCTCCCTAGATTCGGGAGATAGGGCGATAGGGATACGGGGAGAAAAATACGATTTATTTTTTTGACAATTTTTTTAAAACATTTGAAGATTTTTGAACTTAATGTGAAAATATTGGACACGTGGAAGGACAGATAAGCAAATTTTCTCTCCCGCAAGCGGTCATTTTGCCTTACATAAGGCAAAATGACGGCCCCTCCCGCCTCCCTCCCTCCAATAAGGCATCTCTTGACCTTCCTCCCTCTTAATAACCTTGCGTAATTTATAAACGGCCCCTTAGCACGAAAAACGCGAGTTGAAGAGGAGGACCGAGCGAGAGAGGGGGACAAAGGGGGCGCGGAGAGGGGGTGGGGGGCGACGACGTTTGGGGAACAGGTAAGGTGCCGCGAGAGCACGTGTTCATAATATTTCTGGAAATATGGGTCAAAGCCGAGTGCACACCGGCAATTGAAGGAAACAAAGCTTGATGGCTCATAAAAAATGTACGACTAAACATCGGAACAGGGGAGGCACCGCGCCGCGCCGCAGAGCGTCTCGGATCGAAGCTTTTAGATTTGAGACTAGCTCTGTCTTCGGTCCCGGTCCCCCGGTGCCTCAGCTTCAGAAGCATATCGTGCTTTGCGATAAATCAATTGACCCGCCGTTTGAACCTGTGAAAACGATCGATCACCAAGGTGTACCTCGATAATCGATTCTTAACCATACTTTTAAACGGGAAAACATCGATAGCTCGCCTACCGTCAGAGCATCGCGGGCGGCTACCGAGAGAAAATAACCGGTCTCTTTTCTTACTCGATTGCCTCATTGAATATTGACGAGAGTCCGAAACCGAGGCTCGCGACGAATTCCCTGAGTTCTAAATCAGCGCACGGAGAGGCCCACACACATTATTACGTCAATACGGTAGACTTTAGGGAAATCTAAAAATTAAACTCCTCCTATTTATATGAGGGAGGAATTCGTCTTGACGTTACCGCCCTGCCTTATCACGTGGTCAATTTTTTGTGACGTCATTTACCTGGGAAAAGCGTGGGTCTCGACATTTTTTGTACTGCTACGGATTAAAGGAGTATTTTGCTTCCGTCAGAGCAGTTTCTAGCGAAATTAAGACTTTTTCGCAAAAGAAGAGAGGCTTAAAGAGGATTAGCCTAGATTTCCTTTTTATATTGTACATTTCTAGGGAAAATACAAAACTAAAGAAATTATTGATTATTTGGACGTATTTGTGCTTAAAAACAACTACGAAGAAATGAATTATAAGAAAAGGAACTATGACGCATCTTAATTCTATGTACCTAGTTCCTTTAGATTCCATGTGTTTCTACATTTAGTTCCTTTTGGCATGAATACGTCCATTTAATGTCTTTTTTTTGAAAGTTGTTATTATTACACTTATCCTTTACTCGAATAGCGACAACAGGAGATAAATTGTATAAACGAAGGGAAACAATTAATAGGTTGCATTTAACTATTGAGTTTCGGTCTCGCAATAACAGCGAATCGACGACGCATTTTTTCGCCTTTTTTTGTCCAGTTGAAAATGAAATCGTCATTTATTTCGAAACGTTCTAGGTTTTGTTTTTATTTAACTCTTGTTTTGTTGTGTAGTCAACAAAATAAGTCCCCAAATTAAGTTGTCATTCCAATTTTCTGGGTGGGGAATAAAAAATACCAATTGAGAGATAATTACATAGAATGAGTAGAGTATATTTTGTTATTATGACGTTTATTTTCAGTCCAGCTGAACGTACAGATTCTCCATCATTCGATTGGAAGCTGGCCCAACTACCCCTTACGGACATGGATTGGAGAGGGGGGTGATTCTAGTTTCCAATCCAAAAAATAGCGATTATCGCACTTCATCATTCTACTCGCTTCTGAGCCCACTTAACGAGTAAACGGAAAACTCTGATTTCTAGCTTATGGGTTAAACATGAGAACTTATCCACCGTGCTATGCAAGTCCTTTTGTAGGGTGATAAGTTTTCTTAGATTTCAAAATTTTCAAACTTTTCCATGACTGTTCAAGATTCTAGAACATAAAATTCCCTGACTTTTAGAAGATATTTCAAAAAAATAATTCTGGCATGACTTCTGATGAAAATTTTCAGGGAAAAAAAGAGTTTTTCAATGTATCCACCGAGTTATGAGTGCAATTTTGCACGGTGATGAGTTTTCTTGAATTCCAAAATTTTCTGACTTTTCCATAACTTTTCAAGTTTCTAGAACATGGAATTCCCCGACTTTCCGATAACAGTTCAAAAGTTTCTTTCAAAAATATTGGCACGCAGTCTCTTGAAATTGAAAAAATTCCAAAGTTGATAACTTACAAGCAGAAATAGAACTTGATGATGCTTGTTTGATGAATTGCTGAGGCTGAAACTCTTTAATTTTTTTTTCTTTTTTTTTTTGATTTTTCAATTTTCAGATTTTCAAATCTTGTGGATTAATGCGACTTTGACGCTCATTTTAAAATTAACAAAAAATTCAGCACAATTATAATCGACGCGTTGTACTGACCCTTCTGCAAAAACCCGGGGCGTTGCAGAAACTTGCGGAGGCCTAGAACAATTTCCACCCCTGCCCCCCATCCCCCTCCCGGCCTCGCATCGACCGTAATTAGAATGAAATAGGAAAGTGGCCGTGTCGGAAAGCGCAGCACCTGGCGGGAAATTCGACTTAAACGCGTTACGAGACGGCCTGTAAAATTTACGCAAGCCGAGGCGGGGTCGGGGGATGCGACCCAGCGATGCGACTTGGGCTTATTCGTGCTCCGGCAAATATCTGCAGACTCCCAGCTCGCGGCGCCAAATTAATGACTCAATCGGCTTAAATTCGTCCATCTCCGAGCCGGGCCTCCGAAGCGGAAAATCACTGTAATAAGGAATATGGCGGGAGGGGGGATGGGGATCCCGGATCCGAATGAAAACTGAAGATATTGATAAATCCACCTTCCAATCCGGATCCTCTCGGACTCCCGCTTCATGAATATTCCCTAATTATTCGCCTCCAATTCCATTCACGGCTAGCTGCACACCTCCCTGCGAATCATGCATCGAGCACATATTTTCATCAGACTCTTTAGGCTTTACTTAATTTCTTCATTTTCTGTTTCCCTGATTTACTCTAATTTTTTTACACTGAAAAAAAAAACTCCGGCCGGGGAAGCCGTACTTACTTGCCGGCTACGTAGATATACCTAGAGCCCCTTTAAACTCAGATAGAGTTAAGACATCTCGATTATCAGCTGGCCTGGGCTGGCCATGGTGTCACAAAAGTGTGAACCCAAACGAACGACATTGAGGGATAAGGATAAGGAATCCTACGATGTCTGTCATCCAAAATCAACACCATCAAGAAAACTTATCAAAACCTAACCAGAGAAATTGCACTAAAATAAAAGGAGACTGGTTTGTGAATAATTTCTTGACTTATTTTCGCTTTGATGAGATGAAAATAACAATTTACTCTTGATAAATCACAATCAGGTTATATTCTTATTATTTTTGTTCACATTCGAGCCACCGCCATCTTGGTGCACTCTGTTGTGACTCCATGAGCGAGAACCAATTAGAATTGGATTATTTTTTTTTTTTTTTTTTTTTTTTTTTTTTTTTTTTTTTTTTTTTTAGGTCACTTTCAGTTGTCTCTGAGCCCAACCAAGCCCGACCAGAAGTGACACGTCGTAACTCTGGGTATAAAGGAACTATGGATACACCGTCCGCGTTCCGGGCTCAGAGGCCGAAAGTTCCGGGCGAAGTACCCGGAGCAATCGAAGTTACGGCTCCAGTACCCGGACATTTTGGCCTCTAAGACCGGAACGGACGGTATGTATATGTAGCCCGTAACTTTTTCTTTTCTTTCAGTGTACTTTCCTCTGAATCTAAATTCCTGGATTCCTTGATCTTCGAACAAAGCTTTTCCTTGGATTTTTTCTCTTCCAACTTCGTTGACTTTTGCTAAACTTGGGTGAAATTTCCACTGCTCGAGATGGAAAAGACACTCGGAAGTTGTACGCGCTCCCTTGAGTGGCACCGGCGGCGCGGCGCACGATGGAACGAGCTTCTGAGAGAGGTCGGACATGAAATTATTACTGAAATTCCGAACTTTGATGCCTATTTCGTCATATTTTAAATTTAGAGGCATGTATGTAGTAGGAAATTTAAAGAAAACCAATGAGACCACTTTCAAACCTCTTTTCTTGGTATTGGTGAAGAAATAACCTTTTGAAGTTTTAAAGTCATGTCTGACCTATCATATTAACTCGATCCTCTGTGCGGCGGTTGAAGTTGCTGAGCCAACACGATACTCGCGAAGTTCCCTGACCTTTCCTATGAATTTCCTGACTCTCTCTCTAACTTTCCAGCTTTTCCAGACCTCCAGGTTTCCTAATGTTATACTCTATTCTGCACGGTGCATTCAGGTAAAATGTAGTTCGTCGATCCGTTAGAAAAAAAACGTATCAATAGTAAAATATTTTCTTGCAACTTGTATTTTCACGAGGAGACTGTTGGACATTCTGACTGAAAATTGTACTGATTGTTTTGTACTCTACCTCTTATATATAATTTACCTAAGCGCCTAAAATATCTGAACACCAAGTTTCCTCTGAAAGTTTCGAATTTGCGTGACAATAATTTGTTTTTATTCACCTTATACAAGAAGGGCATACAGTTGTGACATTAACTACACTCCAGTCACTGACTTGAACTTTAAGGAAAGAAAATCGACTCCCTCGAAAGTGCTGGACTCAAAGAAGTTGATTGTTTGGCCAAGTCTGTAATGGTAACGAGAGTACAGCTATAGCGAGAGTATGGACATATCGCTTAATGGAGGGCTTAGGGCCCAAAAGTGCAGCCACCCTTCTAACCAACTTCTAACGCACAAAATTTCACTACCAGTCTGCTGATTCCAATTCTAACCAAGATGGCTTAGAATGTACGTAAATGAGCGTTCTTCCACAAAAATGAGTAAATTTATGCAAACACTAAGTCGAATACGTGCTTCATAAACGATGGTTCGTGACAATTGTATTAGTAAAGCGCTCTGGATAATTGAAATTCATAGGTTGGCTGCATTTCTGGGCCCTAACACTATTCACGGAGGCATCGGTAAAGGCCTGATGGATTTTCGGAGTTTCACATGTCTATACTCTCGCTTCACAGGTACTCTAATGGTAACAAATGGACTTTCTCGAAATTGGCAAATTCAAAGAGGCTGATTGGTGACTTCTTTACGTGAAAATTAATCTTAGGCTGTGTGACGTCTCGATTATTGACAAATGCTGCGCGTTTAAGACACGACTTTTTGAGACAACAAAATATGATCATAATGAACTATAGGATGATACTGAAAAACTTTCAAACCGAAGTGAACTTCGTTTCGAAGCGCTCAAGGCGTGAGGTATTGGCGGCACACGCGTAACTAGTGGGATTCTCTAGCTCGAGATTTCAAAATAAACAAAGATTTTTACCGACGTATCCAAGTTAATTTGAAAGACAAACAATTTCAATTAACTTTCCGGGCGACTCCCCCTTTTTTCACGCTTCGAAACAGACTTTTAAAATTAAATTCAAAGTGTTATATTCTTAGACGCTTATTCAAATGACATGACACAGGTTGCCATGACGACCGGTTTCAGCACGTTATTTTAAGACCGGCATTTTAATTGTCTCTCTTGATAATGAATTCAATATCCTGCCGAAAACGCTAGTGCGGGAAACAAGCCCAGTTTCCTACAAAGTAGTCTATACCTTGAAACATCGATGAGAGGTGATTCTATCAGGGATTTTCGTATGGAAGATTGCAAAAACATCATCACCGCATGCTTCTCCTTAGTTTTAAAATTTTTGTACATCGACGGTGTAAGTCGGCAATCACATAATTCGATTTGCAACGTCGCAGACTTCCTGTCATCTTTTATTTTTTAAACGGAAAACTACTCAACAACAATTCTTTAAAATTGCCGTGATTTTTTTTTCTCTGTGCGAAGGAAATCCTACAAAAACTTCAAAGGATGATGTCAATTTGTTCTCCTTTAAAAAAATAACATAGAGGCGGAGATTTTCAGACACCGCAAACGAGATATGTGATTGCGGACTTACACACCGTCGATATATTCTCTTTGATTAGTTTTCGCACATTTGAATAGTTCTACTGTTTACATGAGGTTGGGTTTCACTTAAAAAAAGATTCGGGTGGTTTTGTGTAAAAACGTACTAGTAAATAGGAACAAAAATAGCACATAACACACAACTTTGGAGAAAATATCTATTCACCCTTTGGCAATTTTAAATCTAGAATCCGCTTACGAAAAACGTTTTGCAATTCTATCTCGCACCGTTTCCGAGAGATGGTGTTCCGGAAATTGTGATTTACATTGGAATGAATAGGGTGGACGCACAGTTTTTCCCATCCCGACAAGGCTGAAATGGCGTTAAGTACTTTTTTGCACTGAGATTCTATTGACGCTTAAAGCTAAAACTCACAACAAAGTGTACTTGATGTATATATTGTATAAAAAAAGAGGGAAAATGTGAATAAAGTCGCTAAAACTTTTAGCTAATCATTAGAGTTAAACCATCGAAACACGATTCTGTGACGAGTGCAACTACCCCGCCGAAAAGGAAAAACAAATATCATTAAGTCCTGATGTTCGAATTATTTTTAACAGAATAAAATTGTTTTCCGGGCGAGGGAGCGTACACGTACTCCATTCAAAGGTTGCAAAATTGACACAAAAAATTCAAGTTTTTACAAGAATGTACCGATGCAATTTCAGTCCAAAACTTTTCTGATTTCTACATGAGATCGGAAGAAAAAGCAATGAAATTTTCGGTTAGAAATGTTTAAAACTCTACTGGTAAAAATTCAATTTACAAGGGGACATTTGGCAGCAATGAAATGTAGTTACGGTCTTCACGGAAACGACGATTTAGTAAGATACGAATGGTGGAAGGAAAGCCTGGGGTTATATCCATGCGCAAGAATGCAACGTTGGCCTGAAAGAAGGCTTCACTGATAACTTTGATCCATAAATATAATTCGTTAATGCTCAGGATATACTTAGGTAAGGAATTGTGAGTCCAAAACAGACGGATGAGAGGATGGAAGCAGAGAATTATTTGTGAAACGGAAGCGAAACTTAAGGAGAAAAGAGGGAGCAAATATTTTCATGGATAGATGGGAGGATGAGACCTAGACAACTAAATTAACAATGGATGAGGCCTCACTATCTCCGGGGGTAAGAGCGAAGGGAATATGGAATATAGGTCGTTCATTGTCTTACAAACTTTGACGACTCCAATAGCTCATGGGTAAAGTATGCGTCCCACAGGAGATCCCAGCTCCTCGACTCCCGAACCGAGCTTTCTTGCTCTCGTTTCGAGACGTATTTCAGCTGAACTAATTGTAAATCAAACTAGCTTAAAGAGTCCTCGCTAAACTTACTAGGCTCTTGACTCCAAGATCTTCCGGTGCTCCCATTTTTCGGAACTAGTACCGAATTTCGGAACTTCTGAGATTTTCCTGAATTTTTCCCGGAACTTTAAAAATTTTCGGGGTGTTCCGGATCTTTTACATTTTCGGAACTTTCTCGGAACATTTAAAAAATCTAACAAGAATTTCGGAACTTTTGACGGCCATAGAGTAGGAGCACTGATATATCTTCATCAAACGGTTAATATCACACTGGGGAAAAAAAGACATAGGAATACATAGGATCTAGAGTCCAGACTCTTGAAAACATTGACAAGGAAAAGGACTCTTGATTCAATCAGATTTTAGCTTGAATCGAGAGGAAATCCGCTCAAATTAAGCGGCTTGGTTCTTGAGTTAAGCTTAAATCTGATTGAATCAAGAGTATTTTTTCTTGTCGATGTTTTAAGAGTCTGGACTCTAGATCCAATGTGTTTTTTTCCCCAGTGCGACTAAATTGGATGGCATACCGTTAATTGAACGTATTTATGATTGAAAGAAATATGTGCTGAAGAATTTAATCCATAGGAATTATGTAGCCTGCAAATTCTGTGAAAATGGTTACTTTAATTTTAATTTCATTTCCGAATAATTCCTTTTGACATGAATTCATTCAATCAAGCAAACCAGTCATATCTGCATTACGATGGCTAAGGAACAATAACGCCTATCTGCTAACTGACATTTTACAGGAGAAAGACATTTTTGTAATTTTGCGGTTTGATTTGGGTTTTTTAATACAATACAGCGTAATTACAGCGCTTTGATGCGTAATTGAAATTGCGAAATGCGACAAAGCCGCTCATTCAATTTGGCTAAAATTGTCAGTAAGGCGGTACTGTTCCTTCGCCACCGATTAATTTTTTTTTAAATGAGCTGATCCGTTTGACATGGTTAATACACCTACCCAAAATATTTTGGATGACCGACGATGATGGCGGAAGCTTCATAAGTTGAATTCGAACAAGTGAACACGTCGGATTTTTAAACGCTATACGGTTTTTTATCGAACACAAGACTGGTTCTTCCATCACTTGAACTATTCTGAAAATGTGGGAGCACGAGAGAAAAACTATAATAGTATTAGCGAGAGAGGTGTCGTCCCATTATAGATCATTTTTTAATTGTTTTGAGTACACATTCGGTGATACAACTATTCGTGCTCTATTGACGGCGGGGAAGTATCACGAGTTTTGAAGGAGCCACGAACGCGCACGCTGCAGACGTCAACTGCTGGCCGATGAATTCTCGCGGTTTTCAGTAAATGAGTGCTGGATCATGATGTATTCTCCGCTGTTTACTCGATCTACGATGCCGCTTGATTATTAGGACTGAATTTTTGGTATTTTTTATCAAACTGAAAATCTTGAGATAAGACATCCATACTGGAATAAAAAACACATGGGATCTAAAGTCCAGACTCTTAAAAACATCGACAAGAAAAAATGCTCTTGATTCAATCGGAGTTTTGCTTAAATCAAGAACCAAGGCTCTTAATTTGAGCGGATTTCCTTTTGATTTAAGCTTAAATCTGATTGAATCAAGAGTCCTTTTTCTTGTCAATGTTTTCAAGAGTCTGGACTCTAGATCTAATGTGTTTTTTTTTTTTTCCAGTGCATGGTGGGATCATAAAATCTCGGCGTAATTTGTGACTGACTAACCATATAACCATACTTGGTGATGAAAAATACAACATTTAGTAATCAGGGTGTCCACTAAAACGGGCTGGCCAAAAATCAGTACTTTTACAGTACTTTTTCAATACATTGCCGAGAAATTCGGTACCTCTGGCAACGGAAAAATTCGGTACTTTTTCAGTACCTCCAATTGACGCAATTCGCAAGATTTCAAAAATTTGAATTTCTCACTCAAATTGTGACAAAAATGACAAAAAAATTAAAAGAATTCCGGATCTTCTTGAGGAATTTCCGCATTTTTGCAGTACTTCCGGACCGCTCTGGAAAAACCAGTACTATTTCCGGACTCGTGGACACCCTGCACGCGGTGATGTCACTGTGTGCCTGGGCCAAGCACAGAGTTAATAAAAAAAGAGATCGACTTTTTTTGTGTCCCGAGAATCACCCAAGCGTGTCAACTATCCGACGCAATGCCCGCGGCCTCCCGGGCAGACCCGAGACCCCGCTCTCTTTCCTCCTTTCTCTCGACTGGTCATAATGAACGGAACGGTGATTTGCACCATGAAATGCTCTGCTTTCCCTTAATTCACTTGATTTTGCTGCCCGCTATCAGAAGTCGTGATCGTCTAGTGGTTAGGACCCTGCGTTGTGGCCGCAGTAACCCAGGTTCGAATCCTGGTCACGACACAAATTTTTTTTTACGTCCTGTCAACAACGACACTCTGACTGTTGACTTCATTTTGTGATGTGAAACTATTTCGGGTCCATCCGCAAGAATACCACAGGGAACAATATTCCTTCTCGCATAGGGCAACAAATGGCACATACGTTCTTTCTAAAATGAGGCAGAGATGGTAGTTCTCAATTACAAAAAGTAGTCCAATTTTCTCCTTAAAAATAAGTGTGGTATGAGGCATTTTTTATTTCCTTTGAAAGCAGCAATGCAAACCAGACAAATTGAGAGGAGCAATATTTGGTAACACCGGCGCAGCCACTAAAGTGTAAATCTAAAAGTTCGATGCGTGTGAAATCATCACCTAATTTCGGTAGAGTCAAATTGACAGATGGTAATGGAGATAGGCTTTCGCCGATTAAATCGTGATTATAGAACCAGATTTTTCTTGATCAGTTGCGCACTTGATCGAATTTTGATATTAGGGTGTCTATTAAAATTTCATTTTGGATTTTTCCGAATAAATTGACACTCTTTTAATTTTACAAACGAAAATATTTGATGAATGAAATCAAATGTGTGGAAAATGCTTGAAGCACACAAAATTTCCTGATCCATGACCGATTTTTCTCAGAATTTCCTGATTTTCCTGAAAACATCGAATTTTCTAATCTCTGCCGGTTTTTGCTGACAGTAGACACCCTGATAATGCAATCAGCTACTTTGTCACTTACTGAATTGCGGAATTATTCAAACTGGGCAGGGGTGCGCTCAAAGGCAACGCGACACTTCAAATCGTCACCTTCCGGCCAAAGTATCACAGGTTCATTACAAAACAAGGTTCAAAACAATAGAACATAACCTCAAACCAAACTAAAAGGATTTAAGCTGGAAAAGCTGAAAATGAGAAAATTCCCAACAATTTCACATTACATTGGCATTTGGTACTCAAAAGAATAAAAAAATTTGTTACAAAAGACCCGTTCCCTCAGATTTCTGAATTTACTTTTGAGGCTATATTTACGTTTTGAACCAATCGATATCGATACAATCTAACCCGTTTGATGTATCGAATACGATCTATTAGTGCGATTTTACGAAAAACTTGTCGTTTTTACAGCTGTTCTACACGTATAACGCGATTTTGCCAGCTATCCCACTTAAAAACACAGTTTTTCGGGCCTGCCCATGTTCCATGAGAGAGCTACTCTACTCACTTTACCTGTGGCGAAAGGACTGGGAAAAGGTTTTGTAGGTCTGCCGAAAGCCAGCGGTATCGGATGAGATTTAGGGGCGTCGAAAGCTCGAGCTCCAACCACCGAGAGTCGCTCGTCCGAGGACGAAAGTAAGGGCGCGACGAAGGGAATACTGCTTTGCTGAGGAAGAACAACGTACGAGCCTTCAGACGTTGCCAAGTTTCCTCCGATAAAAACCGAACTTAGTGAGAAAATTGAGAATTTTATTTTCCAAAATTTTCAGAAAATTTTGTGCGCAATTTAATCTACAATATTTGAAAATTTCAAGGAAAAATATGCATGAATGTTGTCATAAATACATGTTTTATTTAGGGAAATTTGGCAACTCTCGAATGTTCGTACGGCGTTTTTCCTTAGCACGGCGGAAAACGTCCCCGTCCCGGGGCGGGCGCGGGTGACGGGACGCCCCGGGAATCGCACGCAGGAACTTTCTCAAACGAGACGTAATTGATGATTGGAATGAAGAGGAATCTCCAAGTGCGGTTGGCTCACACATCATTTATCAATCGGACCGGGATCCAGCGGTACTCTGCCGTGCTAAGGAAAAACGCCGTATGAACATTCGAGAGTTGCCACATTTCCTCTCAGAAAATGGTTATTTTGGAAGAAAGTTATGAATATTTCTCCTTGAAATTTGCAGGAACTTTAGGTGAAATTGAAAACTAAATTATCTGAAAAATTGGGAGAAATATATTCATAAATTTACCAGGAAATTCGCGTTTTATCGAAGGAAATTTGGCAACGCTTAAAGGTTCATACGGCGTTTTTCCATAGCACGGCAGTACTCGACTCGGATCCCGGGCCCCGATTGGGATCCAGATCCAGATGGGGGATGAGATTGAGACGTGCATCCGAATTAAAAGGGGCCTCTGGGCCGGGGCCAGTAATCTCGCTGATTCGGATTATCGTTGTTGAAACTTGAGGAGCAGTGATTTAACGGGGCATCATTAACCCCTCGCCCTCCCCTCTTCGCCCCTTAATCTCGCGGCGACAATTTCGGGGGTCTCAGTCTCGGAATTGGACGGCTCGCTATCCGTTATCCGCCATCCTCAGTCTTTTCGCGCCTCAGTCATCGGGACTCCCGACTCCTCGCCGCGTCCCTGCGTCCCTGCGTCCCTGTGCCCTCCCTTTTTTTCTCGTCCCCCCGAGTTGGAGTCTTATCGGAGCCGAGGCAGGGAGGCTCCGGCTTAATAGCTCTCATCCCGGCTCTAGTCGCCACCGGGACGACTTACGGTCCGGTAACTTCCCTTCGCAGTCTCTTCATCCCTGTTCGGGACATCGGCGAGAGGATTTCCTCACCTTCCGGCTGAAGGATCACATGCGCTATGCGACGTTTCAAAATTTCTGCTGCCATTTTATTTTTTTACACTAGAAAAAAAAAAAAAAAAAAAAAAAAAAAAAAAAAAAAAAACACATTGGATCTAGAGTCCAGACTCTTAAAAACATCGACAAGAAAAACTACTCTTGATTCAATCAGAATCTAGCTTAAATCAAGAACCAAGCCTCTTAATTTAAGCGGATTTCGTTTTGATTCAAGCAAAAATCCAATTGAATCAAGAGTATTTTTTCTTGTCAATGTTTTCAAGAGTCTGGACTCTAGATCCAATGTGTTTTTTTTCCAGTGTACAGAGAAGTTCTTGGTTGAATTTGTTTGGAAATGTCACTGAATTTCATCGGCGGGGTTAAATCGATTGGATAAGAAAAGGAGTAAAAACTACCTACCATGAAAAAAGACGAAAAAATATGAGTTAGGTGCGTCGAATTTCGAATACTAGTAAACTAGACTAGACAAAAAAGCAAAAGACGCGCGGAAAACCGATTTAGTGCTCGCGACTAAAAAACTGAGAAATTGGATAAGAAATCCTACGAGAGTACAGCTATGGGGCTGGCACCCGGCAAGGCTCCTACAACCCAGTCCTGGGGTCGTTTTTTTCCGTAGACGAAAATAGTCTCACTCAGTATTGGCGGTGTCAGGGGGCACTCAGTATTTTAGATGAAGAGGTAAGGAAGCATATCGGCAATTGGCGAGGGTTCGATTCTGAAGATATGAGTTAGAGGAACGAACGGTATCGGATGTTTACTCGCGGCTTGCCAGAATAAAAACGTGAGGGCTTACCTACTCTTCCCCATTCGTAAAACAGCCACGAAGGATCAAAAATAAAAGGGTAGAGAGCATCCAGTAAGGGCAGAATATTTCCGTCCGCTTTCCTATCGACAGCTTTCGCCCGAGCTGCCTTTCACCCACCCTTTCTTTCCCTCCCGCTATGATCCAAACCACCACGTTTACAGGCTGGACCAAATTAAACAATGTGCCACCGTTACCAAATGTTGTACGTACAAGTTGTCTACACAAGTCAGAAAATATGGTAAATGCGAACGGCTTTGGTCTGGTTACAGAGAAAGAAGTGCGACCAACAGGAACAGAAAACAAGTATATCAACGGTCAAAGGGCGAGACCACGTATCTCCGATTGCGACGTTGCAGATTTCCTGCCATACTTTATTTTATAACTGGTCAGCGTGATTCCTTGAGAACTGCTTTGATTTATCTCCTCTGTTAGCAGAACATTCTGTATAAAATATGAGATAAAATTCTCTTCGAAATGATAATATACAGGCAGAAATTTTGACACATCGTGGTTCCGCACTTTGGAAAAATCCTCTCTTTCACGTCCCTTTTTTTCGTAAAAATGTTCCAGAAAAATTAGAATGTAGTAACCAAGTAACCCATTGTCTACGCCACTTTCTTGTTCGAATTAAAATTTAGTTTAAGTGAGAAACAAAGATCTAGAAGGATGTAAAGCGTAATTTTAACATTTGACATAGTCGCATGGTCATACATTATCGCTTCATCATGCGCGATACTGTATAATGAAAAGATAGAAGCACTTCCATAAACTTTTCTTCCAGTTACACGGCTGAAATTGAATAACAGCAATCATTGCACGGAATTCCAACATTTCTATGATTTGAAGACACCCTGACTTAAAAATTTTAACAGAATGTCTAGTACTTTGTAATTTTGAAAAATCCTGATATTTTCCTGATTTTTCCTGATATTTTGTACAAAAGTCCTGATTTTTTAATTTTGAAAATTCCTGATATTTTCCTAACTTTTTCGACGACTTCTGGCCCGGTAGGCAAAAAGCAGTAAGACTTCTCCGTTGAGGAGATTCGCGTAAGAAAAATTCCTGATAAAACGTCCGATTTTACCGATTTTCCTGATATTCTCCTGATTTTTTCCTGATCCGCCAAAATTCATGATATTTTACGGGTTTTCCTGATGCTAGACACTCTGTTTAAAGATTTTTTTTAAGAAAATCAGTAACTTCGGTAAAAATTATTTCGCTCTAACTTTCTGAAATCGGCTCAGTTATCGCGTAAAGAAAGTTCGAAATCCCAACGCACCTTACCAATATGACCTTAGAAAAAATCGTCAAAGAGTAAACCCGTTCGTAGTTTGGCAAACGTGTACATTTTAGCGTACTTCCAAGTTTTTGAGCCATTATTTTTTATCGGCAAGGCATCGCGAAAGTGCGAAGTGGCCTCGCGCGGAGGAGGAGGAGACGCGAAGCGAGGAAAAACTTAAGGACATGTGGTCTACCGAGGGAGCAACAGGAACAGTCGACTCTTCGCTCCCCCGAAATTTGAGCGAAATTGTTGACGCAAATGCGGATTGATATCAATACACCCCACTCGCAAGCCATTAAAGCGGGGGGATGTGGAAAGCTCTGACTTGACTCCTAAGATATCTCCTGTCTATATAAAATCCTCAGGCGCAGTTGCCATCCACACAGCGGAGGGAGAACGTAATAAATTCAGCTCGTCCTTGTAAAATGACATCATTCTCTGCTAAGAGGGTGTTCTGCTTTATTGAAAGGATGTGTGTAAATAATAAATTCGGATTTTCGTGATAGAAATCGACACATTATCCGACGTTCTTTTCTTCTTCGGTGCGAAAAAACTACGCTCTGAGGAGGGCTAACTCATCGAAGAAGCGTTGAATTCAACCGATACTCAGGTAGTGGGTTCAGAGGAAAAATGAAGTACACTGATTAAAGCCTCCGATTAACTAACGAGGATGGCAAATTCTTGCTGCATTTAGCAATAATTTAAAAAAAGGTAAGTAAAAATGATTTTGATGGTCTTGAACGAGATTATTGTTCAAGTTTACTCTGCCAAAAAATCGACTTCGAAAGCCCGCTTTTTGACGGTTTTGACAATTCGTCATTTCCCGGATGAAGGAACATAACGCCGTACCAAGGTTGCAAAATTGACTCGCATAATTCAATTTTTTACAAAAATATACCCGTGCCATTTTTGTCAAAAATGTGTCTAAATTTCACATGGGATACGTAAGTACATAAGAGTTGCTTTCACAGCGCTCTCTGGCGCTCTGCGACTAGTGGAGTCACAAAAGGGAATAAAGATTACAGAAATTGAACTTTTTTGTAATCTTTGATCGGCCCATTCTCAAATTCCTTTCTCCGTTCCTTCTCTCATTCCGTTTGTTCCTTGCCGAACCCGTAATTCCTTGGTCCATTCCAGATTATAATCTTTGCAATCAGTGAAAATGTAATCTTTATTCCCGTTTGTGACACTGTGAAGGCCTAAAATACGGGAACCAATTAGAAATGGATTCACATTGTCTTGACTCTAAGTATAAAGGGACTCCATCTGCGACGCCTAACAGCCAAAAGACTCGGTCCTCCCACAACCCATCAAGGAGTTGGCACTCTTTCATTTCATCTGAAACCCCCTGTCGCCACCCTTTCACTATGAACGCCCCCTTCGTCTCCTCCCGGGAGATACCTGATCAAGCATCCTTTTTGGCAGCCTCTCTTCCGTTATCCTATTAACATGACCGTAGGCTCCGTAGCAGACAAGTGGGGAGATCAAGGGGGAAAATAAAATCGGTAAAATTTTCAGTTAGAAAAGCCCAAGATTCTCCTGATAAAAATGCAATTCGGGAGGGGGACTTCCGCAACATTGGAATCTACGTTCTTTTGTGCGGGAAGCAACGAATTAACGAGAGACTAACTGTCATTTTTGAACAAATAATGAGAGAGGAAAAACTGGATTACATTTTGCAATAAGGAACCACTATTTCTGGCTCATTTTAGAAACAGCATGTATGCCATTGATTTCCCTATGCAGATACGTGGTTTTATGGAAGAGCCAGAGATAGTGGTTCCTTATTGCAAAATGTAATCCATACTGAGACCCGCACTAATTTTTGGCATTTTTTGGCTCAATAGACTTGTTTAGTGACTACGTCCAAAACAAACTGGCATAACCTCATGCACGAATTCTTCATGAGTTAATTGTGTTAATGAATTAAAATTTAGTCATTGACCGGTCCTAAATCAATATATGACTCATTAAACACGAGAACTTTCGATTGTAAAAAAATACTTGGACGCATTTAACCACCATGGCCCGAAGAGCGCGAATCAGAAAGAAGGTTCCGTTTTCGTTTACATTTGAATGAAAGGTTCGATATTATATCGAACGACGTAACCACTAAATCAGTCTATACATACTGTTGACCTTTTTTGTGGGGTACGAGATTTCAAAGAGTGAGGAAATTTCGCGGCTGCGATGGCGACAATTTTATGCCCCGAAGGACTTTTTGCGCCCCTGGAACGACACACAATTCACACTCATTTTTTCCCGATACATGCCATCCTCTAGATGTGGAGTGCAGGCAAGTTGTGAGAATAAGAGGAAGGAGCGTTGAAGAGGCGAGCAGGGTAACCTGTTCGGCATGAGTCGAGCGGCGACGAATACTACGGGGCGGGCGAACGGTACCTCAGGTCGCCGTAAAAGCTCAATGGGAAAACTTCCATAAGAGAGGAGCAAGGAGCGAGGACACGATCAAGCGGAACAAGGAAGGCATAGAGCCACGCTTTCACCGGCGGGGCGCGACGGCGGCGAGTCACCCCCGCGACCGGGTGCAATGATTTTGGAATACACTGGAAAAAAAAACACATTGGATCTAGAGTCCAGACTCTTGAAAACATTGACAAGAAAAAATACTCTTGATTCAATCAGATTTAAGCTTAAATCAAAAGGAAATCCGCTCAAATTAAGAGGCTTGGTTCTTGATTTAAGCATAAATCCGATTGAATTAAGAGTATTTTTTCTTGTCGATGTTTTGAGTGTCTGGACTCTAGATCCAATGTTTTTTTTCTTCCAGTGTGGTTAAGAGGGCTAGGGAGCAATCGCACCCTAAACCTTGGCCAAATTTTGAAGCCCGATTTGACACTTTTCAAAAGATTTCGCAGAGTTACGCCTCTTTTGACATATTTCCCCTTCATTAAAAACGGTTCTCAATTCTATTGATAACGGGACCCACCCCCCGTGTAAAATCTGCACGAGAAGTGAGAGAGCATACAGATATTGAACGTATTATACTAAAATATTGCATCCTTTTTAGATTTAACCCGATAATGAAAGATTAAGACTGTCCGCACACATCAGCTATAACTCTTTAATATGAATCTTTGTTGAAAACATTCGATTAAATGATGAAGCATTAAAACTTGACGATTTAAAATTTGATCAGATTACGGAAATGCAATTTTTTTGCTGCATTTCTCAATAGGTTCTACTTCCTGCTTTACATTTGGGTTTCCGAGAGATTTTTAGGGAAAAGTTGGTATATGCCCCTGGCGTAATCATTCCAATTCTAGTAAAAGTTAATCAGCTAAATTTTAGGAAAATGCGTTCAATCCTTAAATTTTTGTTTACTTCAGAAGTGGATTCACTATAAATCCATAGGTTGTCATCAATATTGGCTTGAGTACCAACAGAGAGAAAGTAGGTACGGACCGGTCGAAATATGGAGCTCTTAGGGCCTAAAAGGGTAGACGTCCTTCTAACACTAAAAATGTCTCAGCCAACCTTCAAATTCCAATATCAAACCAAGATGGGCAAGAATGTTCATTAATGAGCGTTCTTCCGCATACGTATGTAAATTTATGCATAAACTACATCAAATACGTGCTTTAAAAACGACAGGTTGTAACAATAGTAGTAATAAATCACTCTGGATACTTCGAATTCATTCGCTGGCTGCCTTTTTGGGCCCTAAAAGCTCCATTACCTAACCTCCAAATTATCGACATGTCTGTGCTTTTCGTACACAGGTCCTGATAGAGTCCTTTCATAATGAGAGTCAAAACAACACCCCCTCATGAAGTCACAAACGGGAATAAAGATTACAGAAATTGAACGTTTTTCGTAATCTTTGATCAGCTCATTCTTAAATTCCTTTCTCCGTTCCTTCTTTCATTCCGTTTGTTCCTTGTCGAATCCGAAATTCCTCGGTCCATTCCAGCTTATAATCTTTGCAATTTGTGAAAATGTAATCTTTATTCCCGTTTGCGACACCGTGGAGGCCTAAAATACGGGAACCAATCAGAAATGGATTCACATTGTCTTGACTCTCAGTATAAAGGGACTCTAGGTCCTGATATTCGCTACGCAAATAGCCTCATCGGTGGAAAGAGGTAGGGTTGAAAACATCACACTCGGTCGCGCGGGAATTTTCGCGTCGAGAGCCGCCTGTGGAAGCGTGGCTTAACAAGAATCCCGGATAGGATCGGAGTCGGAGACCTCTCACCGTTCAATTATCGATTGTTGTCGTTGAGCAATGCACACTGCACACTGCATACACAACGGACCAGGGCCTTTCTGGGGTTCTGCACACGGGCACGAACCGCACGGACTCCCGGTTTTTGAGCCTCACAATGATTCGCTTTCCTTGCAAAGCTCTTTTTCATTTCATCTCGCTCGGGCCTACGAGACGCAGCGCATGTTGCAATGAGGTCCGATTAAGTCCGGCGAATATACTACCACGCTAAGGCAGAACGCCCTACGAGCCTTTGTGCGTTGCCAATTTTTTTTTGTTAAATACGAATTTTCAAGAAAATTTGTGAATATTTTCCTTGCAATTTTTCAGAGAATTTCCCCCGCAATGTGATCTGAAGTCTCAGAAAATTTAAAATAGAAATATTCATAATTGTTTTCAAAAATTAATATTTTAAGAAGGGAAATTTGGCAACTCTCGGATGTTCATAAGACGTTTTCCCTTAGCACGGCGAACGTGGGTTTGGGATCACGGAAAAGGAAGGCTTCCGGCCCACGGTTAGCCGAGTGGTCTTGAGACGGAGTCGCCGAGGCAAGGAATGAATCAAAACCCTAATTCAGGGTTGCCATAGAATTTAGAGAATGAAATTCCCTGGTATTTTCCTGACACTTTTTGGTAAATTTCCCTACCAATTGAAGATATGACAGGTGAATGAGAAGACATGATTGAAAATAGTTTTTAGGCAAAATTTGTTGTTCGAAACCTCGAACCCATTCTGGGAAGCAAATAAAGGTGATATAGCACATTTTCCCTGACATTCTCCGGTTTTCCCTGACTGTGGAAACCCTGTTAATTTAATAATTAGCAGGGAAAACCGAGCAACGTCGTCCAGCGCAAGAAAATCGAGTTTTTCGGAAAAACGGGGTCCGCTCATTGACTGAATGACAGAATTGGATGAAACTAAGCAAGCCCCGCGGTAAAGCTTGAGTATAAAATTACCGCGAATAAAGCCTCAGTACCAATGAATTACATCCTAACTCGTCCGCTATAAAGACAAGATCTTTTTGACGAAGAATCAATGTCACAGCGTTCCTTTTGCTGAACTATATCCGGTTTTCCCCCTTTGAAAAAACAACAACAACAAAATCGGTCAAAATAATCGAACTTTTGATCTGTTTCATGAAAGTTCTTTCCTCAGTTTGGTTCCGCTCAAAAGTCTAGATACTAGTCATTTTTCGTAGAAAATGGTTTGCTTTCGCTCATGTGCATTCTCTTCAAATTCCACATGGAATGTATACATATGGATGATAAAGAGCTTGAAAAACGACTCTATCACTTGTAAAGCGACCTCTGAGAAATTTTCAAGCAGACTAACTTTCTGGGTTTCTCCCTGGATTTCCCTGTAATGTTTAGATCAATGTAACAATGTTCATAGTATTCATTGTTAAGAAAGCTTAGGAACAATATATTCATCGACGGTAAAATACATTTGGCCATGCTGATGATACAAAACTTTCGGTTTGATTTTTTTCGATGCGGTTTTTGGTTTAACATGCATTTCTTGGGAGAATTTCGTTCATTCCAAACTTATTAGCCAGTGAAGTTGATGAAATGAAAATACTAGCCACTACATATGCCGCGAATGTATCCGATTTTTCCATGACTCGAAGATTTGGCAATTTCGGAATGGCACGTTTAACTGGGGCAATTAATCAATTAACATAAACAGAAGGATCTTCACAACAGTCTTGTTTAGAAATCGAAACTTCTTATTTTTAACTATAGGGTCATAAATTGGGAGCCTGATGACTATTTTTACCAAATTTTAAGCAATTCGAAATTTCGGAAAAGGAAGTATAACGGGGTGTATATTCTGCTGTCAGTAATGCGAGTCAATCCATTCTCATTTTACTTCTATTCATCAAGATTTGCGTTTTGACCGCAGCAACAGATGAAAAGAGGATAAACTGTTTATTCAAGCTGCCCGTATTGGATAAGAGAGCGCGGAGCAAATACTTCGCAACATAATGTGCAGAAAGGATTACTCAAAAGTCAATCTGACCAATTTTATCTGACTGTATTAGCTGCCCTCATATTTCCTGTCGAAGTCAGTTCTTCAAAGTTACGATTTCCGATCATACAATACACGATAGTGCTTTCATCCGGCGGAGTTGGACCGAGCTCAACATTACCAAGTCGCATGAAGCTTTAACCGGGAGGAAGAGGGTTGAAATTTGTAGGAGTTGAGGGTGGAAATTCTTCATTATACTGGATGTTACAGAAAAATTTCAACGCTCAGTTGTGTCATCAAGGCGCAATATTCGGTTAATATGGAACGTAGAAAGTTGCTATTTGGACGGATCATATTGTTTAGAACTGATCTACAAGCATCAAAACACAATTCTGTGACCAGCGAGACTGACCAGGGTGTCTACAAAAACAGGCTTGCCAAAAATAAGTACTTTTACAGTACTTTTTCAGTGCATCCCCAAAAAATTCAGTACCTCATTAACAAAAAAATGCAGTACTTTTTCAGTACCTCCAATAGACGAAATTCGGCAAATTTAAAAAAATTGAATTTCTTCTTCTTTTTCCTCTACATTTTGACTAGGGCTGTGACCCTGTTTGTCTAGCCTCTAAAATAATAAATAAATAACAAATATGATAATAAATAAATAAATAAATATGAATAATTAAAAATAAATATGACGAATTTCCCGCTCAAATTGCAACAAAAATGACAAAAAAGTGAAAAAATTCCGGACGATCTTGCGGAATTCCGCTCTTTATCAGTGCTTCCGGACCGCCCTGAAAAAATGAGTACTATTTCCGGAAATTCCGGAGTTGTAGACACCCGGCAGTGACCCATTCGATGTTTCTCAAGTACTCGATCTCTCTCCGTCTAATTCGATCCTATTCTTATCTTCTCTTGTAAACGTGACCATCTCTCACTATAATAAGAATAGTCTGCGTTGGTAAGGCTTAAAATCCTGTCTTTTCCTGAAGCACTTCATGTATACTGCCATGCTGAGGAAAAATGCCGTATGAACATTCGAGAGTTGCCAAATTTCCTTCGATAACATTTTTATTACTGAGGAAAATTATGAATATTTTCCCTTGAAATTTTCAGGAACTTTAGACCAAAATTCGAACAAAATTCTCTAAAAAATTGAAAGAAAAATATTCATAAGTTTCCCGAGGAATTTGTGTTTCATTAAAGACAATTTGGCAACGCCTAATGGTTCATACGGCGTTTTTCCTTAGCGCGGCAGTATAGTGCAACGACCTCTCGGAAAATTCAAACTTTTCCGTTACGGAGCCTCCATCTCGGTATCCCCTCATCCTTCAAGTGTGCCCTAATTAACAAGCGCCAAATCCACGACTGAGAATAGACTGCTAAATTATTTACAAAAACTCCATAAGAGGAAAAGTTCAGAAGGCAGAAACCGGCGACCTAATAACAACGGCGAAGGCACTTGAAGGGGGGGGGGCGGGGAACGAGCGGGGGCNNGGGTAAGTAGGGGTGGCGGGAGGGGTAAGTGAGGGTGGGGGACCCGTGCAGCTGAATGCTGAATTTAATAAGAGAATGGAGACTCCCTTTTGACAAAGAGGAGAGCTTGCAAACTTTTCGATTGCCCCGATTAATGTTCGTTCCATTTGAAGCTTTCCAAAGCTCCGTAAACCTTCCTCTAATTCGACTGATGAGAGATGATATTGATACTGGCCCAGCACCTCCGCAAAGAGTCCCATCAAATGCTTTCATTTCTCTCTATCACTCCGCTGCAGCCCTGATCACAATTAAATCCCAACTTTTAAATTAATAATAAACTCGAAACGAAAGCTCTTCGCGAAAATAGGCCAGGGAATGAGCGCGAGTAACGAGGGCGTCTCCGGAAAGTTTTCGTTCATCCATTAAAAAATCTAATCGCTGGAAACCTTAGAACACTCTAATTTTTCAGCTTACGCGTCTATACGGGAAAATAATCAATTCCTGCTTTGTAACAACATTCCCTCAGGCGAATTTTAGCGAATGGATTTGGTTGAAGGTTTTCACTTACTACCAACCTCCGTTACAACAAAATGAAATTCCCTCCTGGCGACAGTGCGCTTACAACATCGGGTTTTCATGCTGGCAGGAATGACGACCACATCTGAAATTCTCGACCCACCACCCGAGGTGGGCTGAAAAGTGGATGGATGCAAACATTTGCCAAAATTCATCAAGCAACTCTGCCGTGTTGAGGAAAAACGCCGTATGAACCTTCAGGCGTTGCCAAATTTCCTTTGGTAAATCACGATTTTTTTGGAAAAATTGTAAACATTTTCCCTCCAATTTTACAGATAATTTTGTTCGCAATTTCACCTAAAGTTCCTGGAAATTTCTAAGAAAAATATTCATAACTTTCCTCAAAAATAACTATTTTCTGAGAGGTAATTTGGCAACTCTCGAATGGTCATACGGCGTTTCTCCTTAGAACGGCAGGACTGAGTTTAGTTCTTGACTTCAGCAAAGCGTTTTCCTCCTTTAGCTTGCAACCCTACTGATCTGGTTGTAAAATTCGACCAAATCCACTCGCGAAAATTCGTCCGAAATGTTTGAAGCAGGAACAACCCTTCTGAGCGGTGAAATACGAAGGTATACTATAACATTCTTTCAAATTTTCACTTCCAATCCTTTTCCCCTGACTTCACATGTTCAATAAAAATTGGGAGGGTACGGGGTACGCCGCGCAGGGTTTCTACATTTTCCGACTTACACTGAAAACTGAAACGTGAATTACTGTTACTTAAAAGAGATCATTTGAATTTGCATTCCTTCATGGAAAACATCGTCAAAGGCAACGTGCTTTAAGAGTTGACTTTTGGGGATAAAACTTAACGGTCGGGAATGAAGACACTTCGTGCCGGCACACTCTTAATGTGAGAGATTCCCTATCTCATGGATGAACTGCGGTAAATCACGCATATCTGCATCATGAGATTGTTAAGTATGAACCCTTCTGACACTTTGGCATAGTTAATTTCTTGTAAAGTCTCAATGTTGCGACACCGACATAATGGTACAAGAATAACTTGTAATCTAAAATTTTCCACACCCTGCAGTGCTTTATGAATCATCAGTCACCCTAACTCATTCATAAAACTGTTCCTATTTGTGTTTCGTCTTCGAGTAAATTCATTCGTTATGTTCGATGCTTCTTCTAATATTGAATCTCTATCATTTTGTAATAAAGAATAAAGTAATAACAATATTAAAAAACACTAAAATTTAATCGAGACTCCGTTGTCACGGATGTTTCCCCCGAATCCGACCGACACCTCATTGGCGGCACAGAGCGGAGCATTTCGAGTTCACGCCTCGCGCCATCGCGCCTTCAATTTCGGAGATGCATCACGGACATCCATCGAGTACGAATAGTTGTATCTCTGCGCCGTCATCAACGCGCGTCTTTTCCCTAGCTGTATTTGAATGCTATATAGATAGGTTCAGTTTGTTTTATTTTTGTAGTGATGCTTCATGTGCGTGACCAACGTGAGCAACAAGTTTCTCATTTTTGAAATTTGAAAATAGTTAAGGATAAGTAAATTCAAAATATGGATTTTGTAGTGTTTTTTAGCGCTTTTAGTGTTTTAAGTATTTTTGTGTTTATATGTTTATATTAGTGTTTTTTTTATTAGTTTCGGCACTGAAGAAGCCCCATATGGATAGGCTAAACGTGCGTCTGCCATGAATTTTCCAAAAGGAAGCCGGCAGTGAGTAATTGCATTGTTATTATAATATTGGCGAATTCAACGTTTCTTTAAATTTTTTAGATGATCTAAAATTTGCATCTATGGTCAATATTGGACTTGACTCGGCCTTCGCACGAAAAGGACGTAGAGTAAGTACGTCAGAGTGGCGTCGGCGTCGGGTGGAGAGCTGGAGCTCGGAATTGGATGGAACGGCGAGCCGAAGCCGGATGAGCGGATGAAAAGTCAATCAAGAAGCCGTGGAATGAGCGAATGACGGGTGTGATGGCTTTATTGAATGAAAGAGTGCTGCCGACGCGACGCCGAGTGGACCCAGTCACAAGACTCCGGCTCCGGGCCATTGATAAATGTGCGGTGGCATTATGCAGCCGCAGACGTATAAACGCGCATGGCATGTGACGTCCGACGCGCAGCGGTTCCAGTCGATGCGAGAAGGCGGACAAAATTTGAAATCTTTAAAACACTGGAAAAAAAAAAAAAAACACATTGGATCTAGAGTACCTATATTAAGAGAGTATGGCCACTGGGTCCCATGGAGAGGCTTAGGACCCAAAAATGGCGGTGCTTTGTTTTGGTTTTTGAGGATGGGAGGGGGGTCATTGCCAACTTTTGACGGTTATCACCAACCGCTCTTGCTGCCAACCTTACTACATCTAAGATCATTTTTCTCAAAAATTGCACACGATTAGCCTTAAAAATATGTAAAAAAGTCGCAATAGTGCATTTGGGTAAAGTTCTCGTTACGATAAGCAAAGACAACTACATTTTGAATCATTTTGCATTACATTAACTTTATGGCGTCCGCCATTTTTGGGTCCTAAGGGCTCCATTCAGCCTAAGATGGCTGAGCCAATCAGAGGTGGTAACTCCAGTGGCCATACTCTCTCAATATAGGTACTCTAATTGGATCTAGAGTTCAGACTCTTAAAAACGTCGACAAGAAAAAGTACTCTTGATTCAATCAAATTTAAGCTTGGATCAAGAACCAAGCCTCTTAATTTAAGCGGATTTCGTTTTGATTCAAGCAAAACTCCGATTGAATCAAGAGTATTTTTTCTTGTCAATGTTTTCAAGAGTCTGGACTCTAGCTAGATCCAATGTGTGTTTTTTTCCAGTGAAGCGTAAAACTCCCTTAAATCAAAACTTTGAGAAATTAAAAACGGTTCCATTAGTTTCCCCGAGAAATTTTCTTCTAGAGTCACTCCTCAAAATTTAGTATATGATGAAATAAACATAAAAATTTGCAGTTTTAGTCAAAAATTTCGTGCTCGACCTCTCTAATTGACTCGATCCACTGTGCGACGAGCCATGCTCACACTTTGACGCCCGCTCCACGCGCCACGGCTCCCATCTATGACCCATACTGCCTTGCTGAGGAAGAACACCGTATAAACATTCGAGAGTTGCCAAATTTCCTTCGATAAAATGTTTATTTTTGAGGAAAGTTACGAATGCTTTTCCTTGAAATTTTCAGAAACTTTAGGTAAAATTGTAAATAATATTATCTGAAAAATTGGAAGAAAAATATTCATAGGTCTACCGAGAAATTCGTGTTTTAAAAATGGAAGTTTGGCAACATCTGAAGGTTCATACGGCGTTTTTCCTTAACACGGCAGTATGCTGCCGTTCTGAGTAAGAACGCCGTATGCGCCTTCAGACGTTGCCATATTGTTTTCCTTAAAGTAACGAATTCCTGGGAATATTTTGGATATTTTCTTCAAAAAAAGTGTAGCCATACTGAGTAAAAGGGCAGTAAATCTATATTTTGCCGCAAGTCTTTAGACTGCAAAGTATAATTGAGGGACTTGGAGGACAAAGCGCATATAAGTACAGTTTTTGAAAAAATTGAGATATTAATGCTTTCAAGTAAAACTAGTCTTAATGCATATTCTGTGAAAAATTCGCTCCCAAATTCCAATATTTAAGCATCTAAAAGTCGGTTTCAACTTTCTTTCCTTCATAAGGACCCATTTGATTTCGAAACTTAAAATACACATTCCTCGAAATAGTAAAAACTGCACTTCTGTGCCTTGTCCACGAAAATTCTGCTAGGACATTTTCACGGGGAGAGGAGCAGGAGGGCACCACATCGAAAAGCCTCTGAAGGACATTGAAGACACCCCTCCAAGGTTGATCCATGAAATCGTAGACGGTGAAAGATAGGTTTGCTTTACACTTCGCCATGCAGTCTTGGGTGATATTGACACCAATGGCAGGTAGAGTACCTATATTAAGAGAGTAGGGCCACTGGGCCGCATGGAGAGGCTTAGGACCCAAAAATGGCGGTGCTTTGTTTTGTTTTTTGAGGATGGGAGGGCGGTCATTGCCAACTTTTGACGGTTATCATCAACCGCACTTGCTGCCAACCTTACTACATCTAAGATAATTTTTCTCGAATTAAAATTGCACACGATTAGCCGTAAAAATATGTAAAGAAGTCGCAGTAGTGCATTTGGGTAAATTTCTCGTTACGATAAGCAAAGAAAACTACATTTTGAGTCATTTTGCATTACATTAACTTATGGCGTCCGCCATTTTAGGGTCCTACGGGCTCCATTCAGCCTAAGATGGCTGAGCGAATCAGAGGTAGTAACACCAGTGGCCATACTCTCTTAATATAGGTACTCTAATGGCAGGTGGCAGGTTATGGTGCGAATTCTCTTCGGCGCGCGATAGCCTCGGGAAAAAGACTTCGCGTCCCTGATATACATGTTGCGTCCGGAAAAGCTTTAGAACACGCGAACGAAACATTTTCCCGGCATTCGGTAAAGACCATTTTTCGCGGAATGTCCAGGAGAACCCTATTTGAGATATTATCTTTATAGTAACTTGATTATTTGGAACCGCCAAAAAGTTCACTAAGGAAAAACAGGTCAATTAAGCTTGGTCAGCCAGTTTGCGGCGTCAATTCTAGAACTGGCAGAACGAAAGCTCGAAATCGGGTGTTCCAATACACTTAATCGTCCTATAACTCAATAGATGCCTTTTCAGAAGTCCAGTCGTTTTCATTGAGGAACCTCGCGTTCATTACTAAATTCCATACATACATTCCATCAGCGGAAAATAATGCGATCAATCCACATGTCAAGTTTCTTAAAATAGTGATGTCAAAGCATCTCGGATCTAGCTATTTTTTTTATTATTATTGTTAATTTCGCCTATTTGAGGGAGGGGGGGCATTCCTCACATAATGTTGTTGTTCCCAGACGAAAGAATGTAACTTCATTCATAAGTTGTAAAATTGACTCAAACAATACAATTATTGCAAGCATACGACTGTGCGATTTCTGTCAAAGATTTTGCTGGTTTTTGCGAGCGATCATAAAAAAAATCTGTGAAATTTTCATTCAGAAACGTTCAAAATTTCCTTACTTAAAATACAATTGCGAGTGGAAATTTTGCACCGTTAAAATTCAGTATTGTTCTCTTGTCTAGGAATTGACAAATTGAGGAGGTAGTTTCGCTAGTAGAACGTTTCTCGCCAAAACAGAATTTCAAATACCGTTCATCGGGACTTTAGAGCTTGAACAGTTTCGGAATTTGGATGACATCTTCGACAAGGGTGGGAAATGTTAGAGCTAAAAATTTTGACCTCCAGTTGAAATTCACAGGTGGTTGAAAAGTCGGTCTTTTAACTAGAGTATGAAGCTTGCCCGGAGGTGATAGAGCCAGGTGTTAGCCAGAGGCGAATTTTCAAGTTGGCAACAGTGTTCCTTCTATATACATCTACTAAAAATATCGATTTCAGGTGAGGTAAGCTGCCTCACCAAGAATCGATAGTTTTACATAACACTTAAGCGGAGGAAAAACAGGGTTGCCAACTTGAAAGAACCGCCAGTGGCCTTGACCGTAAGTTGTTTATGTTATGTAATGATGCAAATACATTGAATACACAAACATCCGTATTCGTAAGTTATTCAGAGAAGCTCATGGTACCTAGATGATTGGTACAGCAAAAGAGAAAACGCGAAACAAAAACAGGAAGAGAAAAATTCCTTACCTAGTACTTCTTTAAAAATCGTATCAAAATTGACTTCATTCTTTTTCTCCAGATATTTGTGCATGACACTCCGAACGCTGAAAAAACAGAATAGAAGAAATTGTTATTAAATGTGAACAATTAACAATTGAAGGAAACATGTGGAAGTATCTTATGTGTGCAGAGCATTGGTCCCTTTGAGATTTTTACCTTTATCTAAACCACAGATTAAGTGACACAGAGCACAGTGTCACAGATCTTAGTTGTTCGTCAGTTTTATAATTCCGATTTTTTATTTGTTCCTTAGCTAATATACTGCTTTTGGATGCGAGTTTTCACAGGGGGGAAAATTCATAGCATTCAAAGGATGGACAAAAAACAAGATAGTGTTGGGAGGGGTTAAAAATAAGAGGACCAAATTCGTTGCATTTAACTTTGAGACTAGATGGTAGTTCTATAATGACCTAAATATGGATGCATCCACTAGAATCTTTTTTTGAGTAAGCTAAGCATGTTAAAATGTGTGTTCTTAATTTTGCGATCTGTTCGTCCCTAATGAAAGTGTAACAGTTTTTGGCAAGATGAAAGAGTTTTGAAACATTTCATACCGAAAAAGTATTGTAGTGAGGTGAAGAATCGAGTCATAAAAAGTCGACCCGTATTCCTGAATTACTCCGAAGAAAAGTTGTGGGGTTCAGGATTCATCGGAGAAATAGCATTATTCGGGTGAATCGGGGAGGTAAATGTATCTTCCCGCACTTAATAAAGAAGTCTCTTGGATCCCGAATCCAGACGCTTAAAAACTTCGACAAGAAAAACATGCTCACGATTCACGAGGATTTTTGCTTGAATCGAGAGTGCAACCTCTTAATTCAAGTGGACATTTTTAGTCAATAAAAAATCCGATTGAATCAAGAGTGTATTTTCTTATTGTCAAATATTTTTAAAGGCTAGACTCTAGATCCAAGAGACTCACTGGAAAAAAAACACATTGGATCTAGAGTCCAGACTCTTGAAAACATTGACAAGAAAAAATACTCTTGATTCAATTGGATTTTTGCTTGAATCGAAACGAAATCCGCTTAAATTAAGAGGCTTGGCTCTGATTCTGATTGAATCAAGAGTACTTTTTCTTATCGATGTTTTTAAGAGTCTGGACTCTAGATCCAATGTGTTTTTTTTAAAGTGCTATTTTCCAGGGTTTGGTGATACATTTGCAATATTTATAGGGAAAAACGAGGACGGGATGAGAAGGTGGTGAGAGTGGGGCGAAAAACGTCGAGAAAAAACACCCGAAACTGCAGCGGGGGAGCAGGGCACCCATCCCTCTTGTAGACTCGCTCTTAATCACACAAGCTGCAGCTGTGTACGTAAAAGAGAGATAACAGGGGAGATGTTTTTCAAACTATGTACCGCGATAACTTGCGCGGTGACGTCATCATAATGTCCGTGCGTGCAATGAATGCACTCGGAGATATGAGAGGTGACGTCTATTCGTACGTAGCTTCACGTCGTGTAATCTATTTGTCTTCGGTGATGTTTCCAGATGGACGTGTCGCGGTGTCACACGTCCTGTGATGTTACAAGACTTTTTCTCTCGTGGGACATCGTTGCCACAGTTGTAACAACAGCTTCTGTTTGAACACGGCACTTACAATCAGTTTCTGGGATCTCATTTAGGGGAAAAAAGGGGAAAGAAACTGCTTTGACATCTTCATTTTTCAAGGGGCCAACTGTATTCCATTGAAAATAGACGGCCGTAACTACAAAAAAAGCTAATGGCCGAGTTTTGATAGATTAGAAAAAAGGCTTATCTGAAATATTCTGATAATGTTGCCACGTGTGATGCATAGGAGTCTTGTCGCATGCGTATTATTTGATAGTGAAGCAGTAAATAAAAATGTCTCTTCGAACCCCGTTCAAACATGAGCTGAAAATCGGAAATCGGGCGCTGTTTGCCTAACGGTGGGCAGTGTTTGAAACTCACCTTTGAGTTTTCGGTGCCATGTGGCGCATCAAGCCCGATTTTTAGGCGCCATGGAAGATTTTTTAGGGGCCAAATTGACTTTTTGCCTATATATTACGGCGCATTTAGTGAAAAGTTAGACGCAAGATATTTTCGTAACAGAACTAGTAAGTAGCTGTAACTTGCGGAAGACAAAAGCACTGAGAAAAAAATAGTGAAAATTTAGAAAAAGCAAGCTTTCACTTGTAGTGCTGAGAATTCTGTGTTTTTTAAATTCAAATATTATTTGTTTTTCTTTTTTTATGTGACTTCCTGTGAAAATCCAGATTTTTAGGGGTCACGTTGGCGCAGAGCTCTCATTTTTTAGGCGCCATGGCCGATTTTTTAGGCGCATTTGGCGCGTTGGCGCCTGTGAGTTTCGAACACTGGTGGTGGGCATCACTTAACTTTCTATGGATCGAAAATGGGAAATCACTTGGTAAAATTGAAATAGTAGAAGAATAAGTAGATTAAGTATGAGTAGATTCTTGGAATTCTTCAAAACGTCGATTAAAGTCAAATTTCGCAAGGGCTGATTTTCGATTTTTTAAAAGTAAAGAGGTTACTGGGACAACGCAAGTAAACCAATAGCTTCCAATAAAAAATTTTGATTTTGATTGAAAGGCAGATCAAAATAATTTTTTCTTTCATCCTCCGTTTTTAAATGTTTTATATTCAAATCTTCTACGCGGAAACAATAATACTCGGCTGCAATTTTGGAACCGTTTCCGATTGCAATGGTCCAAGAGTTCGGGATTCTGGTTCCCGCGCAAAGGGGATCGAGTCAATGGGAGAGGTCGGACAAGATTTGGAGACTTTAAAAGCTTATAACTCAGTTCATACGGAACTTTGATGTTTTAAAAGTGGTTCCATTGGTTTCCTCTTGAAATTTTCTTTAGAAGGCACCCCTTCATATTCAAAATTTGACTCATTAAACATCAAAATTTGAAGTTTTAGTTAAAAATTTCATGTCAGCCCTGGTAAAGATTGGCAGTAGAATCTGTGTTCCAAAATACCATAGACCTACAGCCGGCTGTAAGATTTCCAATAGCTTCTATAGCCGGATACACAATTTCTTATAGCCTTTTATAGCCGATGGCGATTAAGCAACAGCCAGGCGATAAAGTGTATACTAAATGTTACCAATTACGGATGCTAGGACTTAGTGAGTTTTTGGACTACCGCTCTCTTTTTGGGCCGTAGTATCTTGATTTATTTTGCGAGGAAAGCTCCGTACTTTTGATGGATGCCTGCCATTCCTAATATGTTAGCGCGCCTTCAATTTCGTATGATACTGTGCAATACCTCTGGTGTGAAATAGTTGCTTTAAGCGCCGTGGCATGCTGCAGCACGGCGGGCGGGCGGCCAGCGCGAAACGCGCATTGGCGCCTACAAACCTAACAGGGATACTTCACGCGTTGCGCAATGCGTGAAGTATCCCCGTTAGGTTTGTAGGCGCCAGTGGCCAGTGTTAGGCTCTAACATCTAATCTGGCGGAGTCAGCGTTTTTCAACTCATGATTTTGAAATGTTTGCACGCTCTGTATGGATTATTCTCTTTTTAATTGATTAAAAAAAATATGTATTAAAGGAAAATATAATGTGTGTTCTGTAGATATTAAGGTGGTTCCGTATCAAACTTAATAATTTTCAAAGCACACGAATTTCTACACAATTTCTTATAGCCTTTCATAGCAGATGGCGATAAGGTGTATAATCCGGCGGTAGAAACTATAGCCCGCCTTCATAATTTTTTATCGCTTCGTATAGCCCGGCTCTATGATATTCTCCGCTTTCTACAGCCAGCTATATGATTTTCTATCGCCTCCTTTAGCCGGCTATAAGAATTCTTATAGTATTTTGAAACGCAGCTCCTATCGCCAATTTTTACCAGGGAGACTTCTCTGATTGGCTCGATCAACTGCAGGTGCAGATATATGTTTAGTTTTGGTTTCCACGCATTGATGTATAGTACCAATGGTACTAATTTGAAGTTTTTCTCATGCACGCCTCCTTTTAAACGTTCGAAGAAGTTTCGAGAGACGGTTTCAAGGGAAGGATGACTTGAAAGAGACGAGCAGCATAAAGCAGTATAACTAATTTTGGATTGGATTATTGGGTATCAACTTAACAAGTGATGGAAAAGGTGGAGGGCCTTAACGCAGAAAATACCAGACATACTGATGATACCTGTCTAGAGGATCATGCGCAGAAATGGACTGCAGCACACCTTACGCTGGGCCTTACGATCTCATGCCATTTCGTCCAATCAATAAAAGGTACCCACAGGAATTTTTACAGGGTATTCTGGAACATCCGTACCTACCGGACTTTTTTAATTGGTCATTTTGGGTCCGACGAAGTCGCGGACCGCAGGAACGAGTAGAAAATCGCCCCTAAGGGCTATAACCGTATAAATATAAACCGTATAAAAATAAACCGTATAAAAATAAACCGTATAATATATAACCGTATCCTAAGGGATACGAATTTCTCCCTTCCGGATCCCCCTCGATTCCCCTTTGGAGGGGGGGGGGGCAGCTATGTTTTAAAACCTAGATATCCGTAACAATTTTGAAATTATTTAATCAAAGTCGAGAAGTAAGGGACATGTTGACCCAGACCGATACTAAAAAACAAAAATCCCTGCGGCCCAAACAGGCCCATCCCTGTTAGAAACATTGACCCCGGAAGTTGAGGGATAGAGCCCCTGTCGATGAAATGTTGGGTCACAAAACTGGCACAAAGACCTGGAAAAAAGGTGTTTCATGAATGATCGACCCCAGGGAATCCGAGTTTGACGATCCCGAGGCTCCCAGAGCCTCCCTGATGAGATATTAGGGGGCCCTGAGCTTGAGAACTGGATAGATCCAGGGCTCGGCTATTATACCATCAATTGGATTATTCAGATCTCTTGCATTTAATTACCTAAAAAACACCTTCCATCTGGGTTCCTCGAGTCAATTTTGCGCCCTGTTGTAATCTGTCCTAGAATTTTGGACCTGCATTAAGGAACTGTCTAAGTAATTTTTTATTTGTTGTTACTCAAAAATTCCTAAGATCAACAAAATTCTTTGCTCCCACAATTCATTATGCCATCTTTGAACGATTACTTGATGGAAGGAAAGGCAGTTTATAGAATATTAATAGTTGTACGTAGTAGGCCAAAGTTGGCACCTACATATTCACGACCGCCTAAGCACTTATGAAAACACTGGAACCATGACTAACTTATGATCGGCACTAAAATCTATTGGAGACCTTTCAGCCAGAATTTAATTGGGTGGTGAAAATTCGTAGTGAAAATGCATTATCAGTTAGAAACAGCCCTATTTGAAGGTGCTAAAAAACATCAGGTTCTCATAAATAATCATGTCTCAAAAAACATTTTGGCCCCTAAAAAGACCCTAATGACCCCTAGATATTAATCAAGCAGGCCAAAGTAGCCCCTTAAGTGCTACATAAGTTTCGAAAATTGGCAATGCCTATCAGTGATTCATTATCAAATTTTCCATTAACCTGGCTATGTGTCTCTTGTATCTCTTGATTCATAATTGCTTACGGTGCTATTTTCCTTTCGCTTCAGAACCAGACAGAAATGAGCATTTCTGCAATCATGTATTATATAACAGTCTCAAACCCACACTTTCTTTGATCAATATCTGAAAAATGGGATCCTACGAAGAGGAGGGCAAACGTTGCAAATCCTAAAAATGTTGAACAAGAACACAGAAAAAACGTAAGAATATTATTCCTATGTAGAGGAATTTGCAGTGCTTAAGTTCCCTGAAAAGACATTAAAACCCAAAGGCAAAAATTTCTAAAATATTGATGAAAGAAAAAGGTAAGGACTTTTATTTTTTATTCACTTTCTCCGAGGTTAAATTTTTAAGGGTCAAACCCACACTAGATGGAACATGACGCATGATTTTGATGAAATTTGAAAAAAAGACAGGGAGGAGATGTCTTAGGTTGTAAGTAGGTAAAAATTTCAACCAGTACATTCATGAAAAGTGGAAAAGTTGAGAAATTTTCAATGAGTTGAAACTCTTTGTCAAGGGTGTCGTATATCTGCATTTCTATCACAAATGCCTAAAACCCAGACATACGTCAGCGAAATTGAAGCTACCTAAGAGTTGCCTTTAAAATTAGTGAATGACTTATGGAGAGACTTTTCTATAGTTACTAACTTTTTGATAAATAAGACTACAAAAGTTACTTAAATTAAAAGTGTCAACAGTTGCAAATGAAAGAAAAAAGTAAAAGGATGGAAAAGAAACTATAACATATATTGAAAATATTCACAACCTTGACATACGACTGATCAGTCCTGTGACCTGGTACTTTCAGAGGTCTTGCTCGCTGGCAGAATTCAGACGGCTGAGTTTTGCCAGTTCAAATTTATATCATAAGTTAATAGCGACTTCCAAAAACAAAGACACTGGTGACTCAAGCATAAATGACACTGAATCACAGTACGCAGTGGCTGAATGCACTTAAAGCCAAGTAAAACACAATACATGTCAGCTGCATGAGACCGTGAAAAATCCCCGTTTAAGTGCAAGTCACTCAGCTGTTTAGAAAGAAATAAGTCAAACCAGGTATAGTTAAGGTAATGATACTCATAAGCAGAATTTGATTGTTAAAATTAAAAGTGGATTCAACAAAGAGATTTTTGGGAGAAAATGAGAGTTTGACAGCTTTACCGTGCTAAACCCAGCGAACTAATTTGGGACGTCTCGTCCGATATCACTTACTGCTAATCCCTTTCCAATGGCCTTGAATGGGAAAATAATACAGTCTCATATAATTTTAGAACTTGTATTCAATCTTTCGGGTGATATAAACTAGTAGAATGTCATGAAAAAATAATATTATCCAGTGATAGTGATAAGTGAGGTTAGAGAGTAAAAATGTAGGTTAATCAGAACCAAGTGTTTACCTGGGATCTGGGAGCGTTATTTTCTTGCTTGCCCTTGCAGCAGGAGTGCCTTTACTTTTTTCCATAGCCATAAGATAGCTGACATCAGCTAAAACAGCTTCTAAATCAGCCATTTTATCTGATTTTACGAAAACAATTCCACTTCACAATGTTAGGCCCAAGGGCCTAATTCACGTAACTTAAATCACAAAAATACCAAGCTGAACATGATTGTTTTCCTTTTAAATGGATAAATCATCCAAACTAAACCATGCATAATGCAACTATCGCGATGATAAAACACAAATTCACATGATAAGTAAACACTACGAATTGGTCATTGAGACGCACTTATCAGGAGCACAAAAATCTAAACAGAGAGAACACACACACACACACATGCATATATACGCGAAATACAATCGCCAAGTTGAGAGAGAGGACCGAGCATGTAAATACGGAGAGGGAATGAGAGAATGAAAAATTGTGTGACCGAGTGATTGAGGTACTCTGTGAAATGATTTCGAGCTTTATTATAGCTTCCCTAAAAAATTAGAGACCCGACCGTACACTCCTCGCGTAGAGAGCAAACTGACTGAGACGAAAGTTGCTTTTCAGATTGGAAAACGGACTTTTACACGGATCGATTGTTGACGATGGTATATACATATATATCCGTACATAAACTTTCCCATCCATTTTCCAAGGGAGGAAAGAGCTCACAGCTGATTCGCTCTGAGAAAGGAGAGAAGGGAAGACATAAACAACTCCTCATTGAGAATTAGGGTTAGCTTTGCTCTGGTTTTGCTAAAGTTTTAAAGTGTTCGCTTTTTAAAGTGTTTGCTTGATTTTTCAAATGTTACTTTGTGTTCGCTCAATTAAGTGTTTCTAAGCTCTTCATTGATAACCTGAAATTATTTTGACGTGGTAGACCTTCAGAAATGAGCTGTGAACAAGTTCCAGTTTGATATGCTGATTTCACATGACTTCTGACGAAAGTTCCATGAAAACTCTTAATTTCGAAGGATTAAGCTTGCTCGTTTATAATGTAGTCAGTTCTGCCTGTGACAACGTAAGTATCCTTTTCACTTAAATCAAATTCTACTCAAAGTGTGTGGCAAAGATCACTATTGGAAATCGACGGTGTAAGGTGGCAATCACATTACTCGTTTGTGGTGTCTGCAAATCTCTGCCTCTATGTTATTTTTTTAAAAGGAGAACAAATTGACATCATTCCTTGAAATTTTTGAAGAATTTTCTTTTCACAGAGAAGAAAAATCACGGCAGTTTTGAAGAATTTCTGTAGAGAAGCTATCCGTTTAAAAAATAAGGTATGACAGGAAGTCTGCGACGTCGTAAACCGAATTATGTGATTGCCGTCTTACACCGTCAAAATGCTGCCTGTAATAACTCGTCAAATATGAATGTCAAAAGAGGGTTTCAACAACTGCTTGTTGTGGCATTTGCTCTGCCAGAAGACAGAGGAAAAAAAAGAAAAAAAACCCAAAGCATCAGAAACAGACTGAACTTCAATACCTTTAAAGTCCATGCCAAATAAGTTTACAAAATTGTAGACTGTGACAGAAGATCTGCCTTATTGATTCTTTCATTTACTTCACTTGTAAAAGTGACATCAGACAATCAACTGTCGCAGTTTATAAGTGCATAAACTAATTTGGCGTTGACTCTATGAAAAAACTTAATGAATTTAGATCGAAGGATTTCATTAATACTTTGATAATTCACATGTTTGCAGAGAGTTGCCGTTTATCCCATAATGACAATCAGGACGCTGGTTTACTTCTTACCAAATCATTACAGATTTGCAGGCTGGCATAACTCCACCCCAATGTATTCTGTAAAAGATCCGCCTCCATATTCTGCACTGTCAGTAGCTGTTAAATGAACAAGTATGTGGACGGCAGAAAACCCAAATCCGAATAAATTCTGAGGGACAGTCAAGGAAGATGAAGTGAAGCACTATGAAGCTCAGAACAGGATTGATAAGAAGATCTATCTTGCGCGTAGATTACGGGTACTTCTTAGGAAGTTGCTTCAATGTAACCATCATTGAAACAACGTAAGTACTCATTGGCTACTCAATGAGGCCTTTTCTCCATGGAACATTTTCATGGGATTTGTCGCAGGATCGAATGGAGGGATTTATCTCTGTTTCTGTCTCTCCAGGAGGAAGCTTTCACGTCCCTGCGACAAGTGTCCATAGGAAAATGACTTTGTAATAATTGAGTAGGTATTTAAACAGGGTTAAAGTGGGTAATAATTGAGTAGGTATTTAAACAGGGTTAAAGTGGGTAATAATTGAACATGATCAACAAATAAAAAATTATTTTAATTTAACAAATGGGAATAATTGAGTGGAAACAGAGGATCACATTATTTGCTTTCGCTTCCTCTTCCATCACTTGATCTTGGATCTCTTCAAGTAAAGTCAAGGACCCTACTTGGTACTACGATTCAATATTTGTCTCAACTTTGTAAGTGAGACTTTTCTCTGCGACAAATCTCATTAAAGACATTGGCCTAAGTAATCATGAACAAAATTTTCAGGCATGGATGAAAGAAAATATGTTTGATGGTTTTTTAGTATTATTTGGGCCGAATAAAAATAATGGGTGATAACTTTCTCCAATTTGGCTTTCAAGTAAAATGAAATGAGTAAAATAATGAAAATGATTGAATAACTAATACTCAAAAATAAAGGTACTCAAAAGAATTCCTCCATTGGCTCCGCTCGTTTTGGAATGGTGATAAACATGGAAAGAACTACTTTTCTCAGAAACTGGTAGCACTATTGGAACTGCATGAACTCTGAGCTGTAGCACATATCGATGGTGTAAGTCCGCAACCACGAATTTCGTTTGTGGTGTTTGAAAATCTCAGCTCTTATTTTATTTTTTTCAAAGAGAACAAATCAACGTTGTCCCTTGAAGTTTTTGCAGAATATTTTTTGTACAGAGAAGAAAAATCACAGCAGTTTTTAAGAATAGCCATTGAGTACTTTTTCATTTAAAAAATAAAGTGTGAATAGGAAGTCTACAACATTGCAAACCAATATACATGTTTGCAGACTTACACCATTGATATGTACTTTAACTTGGCTTTTGCAACCTCACGTACCTATACCACATAAGAATGATTTTGGTTGGCCAGGTCACAAACATGTGGGGATCCTGTGGCTGAAATAAAACTTTAAATGCAGTTTACCTTAATACAAGAGATCTTCTATAAATGCTCTCCTCTCAGTACAATCCTTGATTTAAGTATTGCTGTAAGGATTGTAACATCCTTTACCTAAATGCTGAGTGATCATACTCATCAATCAATCATATCAGTACTTACCCCAGAACCGAAAGGTACCTAACTCAAATTTTTTGAAAAATCAAATTATTTGCATTTTTGAAATCTCCATTAACAGTTCTGTGTGTGTGGAAAATTTGGTAGCCATATCTTACGCCAGTTATGAGATAAGGAGTTTTAAAAATTACGATTTACATTGAAATCAATTAGGCTGATGCGCGGTTTTCCCTTATATCTTGTAAAGACTGAAATGGAATTAGGTACCCTCTCGTTCTGGGGCACTGATATGTACTTACTCTCTGCTCACATCAGATCCCTGAAGCTTTCATTTTTATGCGCTTAACAAATGTAAGAGCCAACATCCTTACAATTTCGTGCACCCTAAACAAATTAGACAAATTTAATTTTTTCAGATCATCTAACAAGGGCTGAACTCTCATCACCAGCTTTCATCTAATCAAGGCAGTTAGATCCCTTAGCCTTTCGCAATTGAAATATAAATGAATAGAAAACTAATTCAAGAACAAAAGATGAAGCAGTTTTTTCATCTTTTGCTCTCTCTCTCCAAACCTCCAAGTCCCAGGTGAGTTTTTATTATTTCTCTAGGGATGTTCTGACAATACAAGTGATTCTTAGTTTTAAGGAGCAATCTGCTTGATGGTCCAAAAGGGTATCTTTTTATGTAAACAAATAGGTAGGGACCCTTTGTAATCACTTTTTATAGAGTTCATCAGGTCAATTTTCTTGATTTTTGTGCTTAATTAAATCTTGCGGTGTCTTCTTCTTGTAAAAAAATACCCAGCATTGTAATTTTTGAGCTGGAACGATGCTATAGCCCTTGAGCCCTGAAAAAAAATTTTAGGATGGAAAAGGAGACACAGGTCAGAGTTTTATTTACTGGTCACTTACGTCTTTGGAAGGATGTCTGTAGCATGGAAAAAGTATATGTACTTAGTTACTCTACTAAAGCATGAACTTGGGAAGGTTGGTACAGAAGGTAGAAAATCATACAGAAGTGAAGAACCAGGATTGAAGAATTCTTTTGCATAACCATGTATAATGGAAATGATAGTTGAGAAAAACACCAATAAAATATCTAAACATAAAATTATCGTGCAGTTTAGACAAAAATTGATGAATTCTTAAAATTTAAGAACTTTTGAACAGTATTGGAGGGCCTGCTTTCCTTGATCGATCGGCTCAAAGAAAAGCATTTTAACGCTTCTTGGCTTTGTATGGTGAAAAAAGCTGCAAGTTAAATCATGCATTGTTTTTACAGAGAACTATCTTTGCAACGTAAAAAAAAAACAGCTTTGATCAATGTTTTCAGCACAAAATCGACTAGGAATACATAGAATAACTAGTGCACTGTATTAGAAACACAAAGTTCTCACGAAAAAATCAGGGATCAACACAAAAATTGTCAAAAAGTATACATAAAAGTGAATCAAAATTTTGCCATCGTTGATGTAATTAATAGAAAGCATTAAAAGTTAACTACAAGTGATAAACCACTTGTTAATATCTTTCATAGTTCTTGAGAGTGATGTCAATGGACAGTTGTTTTGAGACATTCTTTATGTCTTTTTAAAAGCTGTATATAATTCCATCGCATTTTTAATGTCAAGTCTGATAATTGTTTTCAAAACCAGAGTAGCTCTTTTGTGAGAAAGCGAACACTGTTAAAGTATCCATCAGGGATGCAGACATTTCTTTGGAGCAAAAATCAGTTGCAGTCCCCAAAAATGTCAAAAATGCGCTTCGAGTAAGCAATTTTGAAAAAACCAGCACCATTTCCATGTAATCCGAAATTCGCGAATGTGTGAAGATTCCATTTTCCTTCTTCTAAAGGCAAAAATTGGGATTAACAGAAACTAGCGTCAACATTTACACTCTGGATCACAATATTTACTTTTCTTTCCTTGCTCAATGAGGAAATGCTCCAAAAATGGGGTTTTGCGGCTTCGATCGCAACATATTTTTTTTCGTCCCCATCGCCGAAGTGAGTATACATAATATCCTCAATATTCAAATTAAACCCCTCGCCATATCTCCAACTTCCAAGTTCATTTCGATCTACTGCGCCTAACTCAATGCTCCTGCCTGCCGCAGTGCCGCGCCGCGCCCCCTTGAATTGATATGATTTCTTCTTGTGTGTATGGCTTGTAGTCTATACGTAGTTTTGAAGGCACTTTACGTGCGAGCGAGCTCCGCCTCCGCGGCTTCTTGCTTCCGAGCTCCTTAATTATAATTGCGCTAGAGTTCGTACGTAATTGGACGTATTTATGCTAAAAGGAACTATACTGCACGCAAACCCTATGCACATAGTTCCTTTTAGCATAAATACGTTCAATTGAAAGCCGGATAGTACAGTGAACGGTAATTCCTCTCAAAAGCTGCTTAATTTTTCTCAAGATTTGACTAAAAATAGATTTCTCTTCGTGGAATATTTGGAGTACTCGCCAGCTGGTTACATCTAGAGAAGATCAACAGGGTGTCTAGCATCAGGAAAAACCGGCAAAACCGGGAAATATCAGAAATTTTGGCCGATCAAGAAAAAATCAGGAAAATCGGAAAAATCGGACATTTTATCTGGAATTTTTCTTCCGCGAATTTCCTCAGCGGAGAAGTCTCACTGCTTTTTGCCTACCGTGCCGGGAGTAGTCGCTCCGTCTTTGTTTCCGGAGAAAAATCAGGAAAATATCAGGAATTTCCAAAATGAAAAAATCAGGAATGTTTTATGAAATATGAGGAAAAATCAGGAAGATATCAGGATTTTTCAAAATTAAAAATTACTAGACATCCTGATTCAATTATTTTGAAACAAATTCGGTTTTTTCTTTTCAACTTTTTGTAATCCTAACTGAAATCTTCGAAAAGATCTCAAAACACAAGTGCAAAAAATTATGCTCAATCTATATTTCGAGCGAATTTTTGTATTATTGCTAATAATACCGAGATTCATATATTAATCCTCCTAACTTCAACGTTTTCTTTTAGTTTTAGTTTTTCGGAGGTACTTCAACTTACAATTTGAGAAAATTTCTCCTAACACAGACTTACAATCAGATTACATTTTGCAATAAGAACCACTATCTCCGGCTCTCCCGTAAAAGCACGTATCTGCAAAGGGAAGCCAATAACAATGCAGGGAAACCAATGAATATGTTGTCTCTAAAATGGGCCAGAAATAGTGGTTACTTATTGCATAGTGTACTCCAATCGGTGAATGACTGACGGTGCAGTAGGATGTAAAAATCGAAGTTGAATAGAGAGGGTTTTTGTTTATTGACGGTGAAATTCCCAAACCACGTATCTCGTTTGCTTCGTCTAAAAATCTCCGCTCCTGTTATAATATTTTAAAGGATAACAAATCAGCATCATTCCTTGAAGTTATCTCAGGATTTGCCCTGAACAAAGAGGAAAACCCCCGAAAGTTTTCAAGTATTGACTTTGAATAGTTCTCCATTTACAAAATGAATACTTAGTATGACAGGAAGCCTGCAACGTCTTAAACCGAGATTCGTGGTTTGGTAGTTTTACCGTCGTCATGTTAATCCAGCAATGAATAAGATTCCTCAGTTAGTGATCATCAGGAAGAATTCGTTAAATTATCTTTATTTCCTCTCCGGGTCGTGTTTGACTTTTCCAACAACAAATTGTGTATGTCCGGGCTTAAAATTGGCAATTTTTAACCATTCCGTATATCGTCAATGGACCACTAGACAAGGTACGAATTTCAGCATTCTGATAAATGTTTCTCAACTAAAATTTCACGTAAAATACGACGTGCACAACGAAAATTACCGAAATCAACTCCTTCCAAAGATATTTGATGATTCTTGATACGTGAATTCAAGCCACCCGCTTATGAAAACTCAATGCTCTGCGTGATTCACATCGTGCGTTAAACGTTATCATGACGGTCTCTGCGGTATAAAAATCTGACAACCTCAATCTTGACGCGTTGGCTCAGCTGTAGCAAATTGCTTATAGTTTGAATAACACATGGTGGGAAATGAACATTAATCGATTGAAAAGCTTGTTGAAACCGTTGTAGTGCGCGATTTGACTCACGTAAAGCTTTGAGTTTCTTGTCAGCGGGCAGTTCAAATTCCTCGTAACCAGTGTGAAATAAAAACGTTAATATCTTCGTTTGGAGTTTGTTTCATTAGTTTTCGCGAATCGTGCTCTACGTGAAATTCAGGTTAAGAAACATGTATCAGAATGCTTCAATTCGTACCTTGTCTAGTGATCCATTGTTAGGGGATTCGACCAAAATTTGTCAGGTAAATTGGGGTAGGTGATGCCAGGAAATTTTATTTTCTAAACCCTGAATGAAGTGTAGAAAAAAGCTCTCTCCTTTATGTCCTGCTACAACGCGAAATCAGATGGTTGGTTAGTTGAGAAAATACTTTTTTGCGGAATCCACGCAAGTGTTCGTCGGAAGCTTTCATCCGAATTGGGAAATTCGCAGGAGCAGGGGTCAACGATTGAAGAATTGACCCGAGCCAAAGCTCATCAAGTCGAGTCCATTATCGTAGTTTGGGAGCCACGCCGCACAGTGAATCGAGTCAATTAGTGAGGTCGGACATGAAATGTTTTACCAGAACTGCAAATTTCGATGTTTATTTCGTGGTATTTTAAATTTTAAGGGGTGTTTCTGGACGAAAATTTCACGAGGAAACCAATAGAGCCACTTTCAGAACCTCAAAGTTTTGTATCAGCGGAGTTATAAGCGTTTAACGTTTCCAAATTTTGTCCGACCTCTCCTATTGACTCGATCCACCGTGCGCCGTACCGTGCCGCTCCTCGTCAATCAAAGCGAATAAGTAGGAATCATATCCAAACCACAGGACTGCCGTGCTAAGGAAGAACGCCGTATGAGCTCTTAGACGTAGCCAAGTTTCCTTCGATAAAAACCGAATTTACTGGTAAAAATGTAAATATTTTTTTCCAAAATGTTCAGGCAATTTTGTACGCAAGTTAATCTAAAATGTCTGAAAATTCCAAAGAAAAATGTGCATGAACGTCATCAAAAATACATGTTCTATCAAGGGAAATTTGGCAACTCTCGAATGTTGATACGGCGTTCTTCCTTAGCACGGCAGAAGGACAGCAACCGGCCAGTCTCATCGCCCAGCCCAATCCAATGAGTGACCTGACCACTGGCCATCAGGGCCAATGTCAATCTTATCACTCCTGTCTCGGCCAATCAAATTAAGCAGTGGCGAATCCAAATTAATCTAATTTATAAGCTCCAGTCACCATTCGTCAATCGCTTGATAATAACCGTCCAAAAGCTCCTGGGTCCCCAGTTGCCGTTTTCGTGGAAAAAAAAAAAAAAAAAAAACGCTCCGATCGATTTTGAAATTAAGGTAATGGGGATGACATCTCCCTTGAGTTTGCTGTTTAGGTTGGTAACGAAACGATGCGATGTTTCTCTTCGTTTTGAACGTCTAAAGTAGTTGCAGCGGCGCGAATTTGCTTGTATAAACAGCCGAGAAGTTGCAGATGCCGAAGTGTGTCTGCTTTCACAACTTTCAACTTGAATGGGTTGAATACACCTCTGCTGCGCCAAAATCCACCCAAACTTCACCTAGTTAGGTACAGTCGATTTCACCCGCGTCAGGTATTGGTGAGACGTGTTTTGGGCTTTGTCTCAAGTTGCTTACTGAGGGCTGATTATTGTAATTCATAAACAAAGCTATAGACGAAGAAGACAAAGGGAAAATTGAGAGATCCCATTGGTTGAAACAATGTTTTTACAGACAAAAGTAGAACATGATGGACTAACTTTTACTAACTAACTTTACGCCGGTCTTTCGTTGGCGCTGCAACCACCCGATTATTTCACCAATAACATCGCTCCATTTTTCCTTTGTTTTCTGTGTCTACTGTTTTGTCGATTGCTTTTCAATTTCAATGATCAGCCTACAGGTATCCAAATCACAAAACGCTTTAGTTTAATAGAAAGGAACCAGTCCCACACAGATCAAACCACGAAATGATTTGAAATTGTATTTCTCCTCAACACATTCAAGGCACATAGTCAGGATGAAAGCTCAATGCCTGTTTTCACTTTCAAAAAAATGTTTCCCTCTTAGAATGTTTGACAGGAGAAAATGTGCGATTTCAAAGCTCAAAACTACTCTGCTTAACTCATTTTTTACCATAACGTGACTTGATCCCCAACTGTTTGATTCAGCTCAACTGGATTATGCAGGCGAGTTTCAGTGAGTGCTGTACTGCGTTTAATATAACGTATTAAACTTGGCTTGTTTCTCTTTGAAAAAATAAAATAAATGCAGGTATTTCACAACACCGCAACGTAGATACGTGGTTTCTTCTTTAGCATCGACATATCATCTAATTTTTTACCACGTTTCATTCAGCGTTTCTCATTTCACCCTTCATGTTCGCGTTTTTCGTGTCACGAATCCTCACTCGTTGCCGAACAATTTCCTCCAAAAATGTTTGTTTGCAACACTTTTCTGCATAAATGCGCATCCATCCAACTATCGCAACATTGGATTATTTAGATGACGCTTTTGCCGTATTTCGGAAACTTATATCTCGTTCGCATCGCGTGTTTCGATAGGATATTGCACCAGTGGCGCGGCGTGAATGATCGACTATCGATATTTCTCCATTTGAAGCTATGGTAAAGAATCGATTATTAAAGTGTTCGCTGCGAACACAATGTTTATCGATCCTTTTCCATAGGTTTTAATGACAGATCTATCGATATATCGCAAAGCACGCCACGCCACGCCACTGATTGCACCGTATACCTGGGAGGGGGAGGAGGCCAGGGTGTCTACAATTCCGGAATTTCCGGAAAGCCCGGAAATAGTACTGATTTTTTAAGGGCATTCCGGGAGTACTGAAAAAGTGCGGAAATTCCGCAAAAAAGTCCAGAATTTTTTTAATTTTTTGTAATTTTTGTCGCAATTTTAAGTGTTTGAAATAAGTCGAATTTCGTCGAATGGAGGTACCGAAAAAGTACAAATGGAGGTCCCGAAAAAGTACGAAATTTTTCTGTTGGAGGTGGTACTGAATTTCTTGAGAATGTACTGAAAAAGTACTTATTTTTGACCTACCTGTTTTAGTAATCACCCTGGAGGCGGCAAAAATCTAAATCCCGGCTCTGTTTCTGGCTAATTCATAAAAGCATATATCTACACGGAGAAAATAATGGCATGAATGTTGTTTCTGAAATAAGCCAGGAATTGAGTTCCTCGTCGCAAAAACGCAGTCCAATTTTTGGCGCATCTCGCGAGCAACGAAGCATTCATGCATCAAAAAGAAATTCCTCAGAAAGAATGGAAATCCAAGAAGATTAAAATATTTGGACGATAAGAGTGGTCCTCTCTTAAGAATCATTTTAACTTCGAAGGGGGCATCGTTGCTCCGTGTGGCAACAACTCATCTTTCTGTTTATTTTCTCCTTTATCTCTTTTTTGATCTTGTCTCTCCCTCGTCGTCCTTTCGGCAATGATTCATCTCGCCTTTTCGTCGTCTCCCTCTCCGACATTGTGTGTTCATTGTGCACAGACTACTTTAAATAATTTGACCGGCCAATTACCCCTGCCTGCCCCCTCGGCTGGATGAATTCAAGTCTTTGAAAAAAATTCCCATATATTTTCGATGTGCCGAACGTGACTCTCGCTTTCAAGTCGTGCGGATGTGTAGTGCCCAAATGTGTATGTTTCTGCTGTAGTGACCCTCTCTCAGGATATTCCTCTCTCGATAGAAAAGTTAGAACAATCGATTGGATATAATCGCTTTCTTCGAGTTTGTTCTTTCAACTCAACAGTTGGGTTGTGCTGTCCGGCGAATTTTAATGTTTGTGAAAACGTGCCGATAGTTCCTTAATATCTCGGATTTTATATCGGTGAGTCGCAAATTGTATCCAACCCCTTAACCACATTACAATTCTCCTTCAAAATATTATCAATTCATAGTTACAATGAAGGCACAGCGTCGCACTGGAAAAAAACACATTGGATCTAGAGTCCAGACTCTTTAAAACATCGACAAGAAAAAGTACTCTTGATCCAATCAGAATCTATCTTAAATCAAGAACCAAGCCTCTTAATTTAAGCGGATTTTGTTTTGATTCTAGCAAAAATCTGATTGAATCAAGAGTATTTTTTCTCGTCAATTTTTTCAAGAGTTTGGAATCTAGATCCAATGTTTTTTTTTCTAGTGCGGCACGACTGTAATTGAGATTTTTCCCTCTCGCGCAGCATGTAAGGAATCTTATTTTCTTCAGCTCATAATGCCACATTCTTATGCTTTTCATCCTTTCTTTTATCCCTCTGTCTTTCGATTGATTAAATCGTCCAAACGCCATCTCCAAAAAAGCAAAAGCGAGAGTTATGAAATTGAATCAAAATAACTTAACCACATCAAAATATTTTAACTCCTCTTTCAAATATATGAATTTTAAGTGCCTTAAGATGCGTTTAGTTACAAAGGAGTGCTACAAATCAAGTTCTTAGCTTTTTTACTGAACTTTTTCTTTTATGAAATGGAAAATTTTTCGCGCTATACTTTGTATTTGCAAAAGAATGCAACGTTATAAGGTAACGGTAGGTTTAACGTAACGGTGCGTCCCGCATTCAATTCCTACAGGAACATTTCACGTCAATCGAAACGTAGGATACAACTATTCCTGCTTAACGGATGTCATTGTTGCGTGCGAAAAAATTGAAGGCGCTTCGCCTCGTTTCACAATCACGGCAAAGTGCGCTGTCACCGGAACTAGTTTCCGAAAATCGAACAACTAATAAGTTCCAAGTAAACTAGTTTCAAGCTATTTTTTATGACAAAACCCTGGTAAAAATTGGCGGTAAGAACTGCGTTTCAAAATACCATAGGAATTCTTATAGCCGAATAAAGAAGGCTACATAAAATCATATAGCTGGCTGTAGAATGCGGAGAAAATCATACGGCCGGGCTATACGAAGCGATAAAAAATTATGCAGCCGGGCTATAGTTCCTATCGCCGGGGCTTTACACTTTATCGCCTGGCTGTTGCTTCTTCGCCATCGATTATAAAAGGTTATAAGAAATTGTGTAGAAATTCGTGTGCTTTGGAAATCATTAAGTTTGATACGGAACCACCTTAATATCTACAGAACACACATTACATTTTCCTTTAATACATATTTTTGTTCATCAATTAAAATGAGAATAATCCATACAGGATGTGCAAACATTACAAAATCATGAGTTGAATAACACTGACTCCGCCAGATTAAATATTAGAGCCTAACACAACGTGGAGCGGCGACGCACTGCGGCGCCTACAAACCTGACAGGGATACTTCACGCATTGCGCAATGCGTGAAGTATCCCTGTTAGGTTTGTAGGCGCCAATGCGCGTTTCGCGCTGGCTGCCCGCCTGCCGCGCCGCAGCTTGCCACGGCGCTTGAAGCAACTATTTCACACCAGAGGTATTGCATAGCATCATACGAAACTGAAGGCGCTCTAATATATTAGTAATGGCAGGCATCCATCAAAAGTACGGAGCTTTCCTCGCAAAATAAATCAATCTCCTACGGCCAAAAAAGAGAGCAGTATTCGAAAAACTCACTAAGTCCTAGCATCCGTAATTAGTAACGTTTAGCATACACTTTATCGCCTGGCTGTTGCTTAATCGCCATCGGCTATAAACGGCTATAAGAAATTGTGTAGCCGGCTATAGAAGCTATTGGAAATCTTACAGCCGGCTGTAGGTCTATGGTATTTTGGAACACAGATTCTACTGCCAATTTTTACCAGGGAATTGAACACCCCAGCTCATTTTTTTCGTCTGAACATTCGAGTTTATGTATAGTTGATCCAGTTTTTCTTTTTTGCACGCGCTCCTCTTAAAGTCGGAAAAATTCTCGCCATAACTTCTTCATTTTTACCAATTTTTATAGTACTTACGATCGATAGAATCGTCTTTTTATCGTTTTATTGTATCGTGAAATGGTGCGGAAATATATCGATGGCTAACGTGCGAGACGACGCATCTTTGTTTGCGACGTTGTAGACTTTCAGTCATACTTCATATTTTCCTTGAAAAATTAGCCTACATAATTTCTCGGAAACTTCCTTGATTTACCTTCTCCGTCAGTTGAATATTCCGTTTGAATTTCAGGCGACGAAGGTGACATGTTCCTTCTCAAAAATATAAAGCAAAAGTGGAGTTTTTAAAACACCGCAATAGAGATATGTGGTGTCGCTTTTTAGTCATCGATATTTTTCTGGCAAATAAAGTCAGTCAGTCTTGTCAGTTAAAGAGGAAAATCTTTAAGCACTATAATTCATGGTAGAACTAGAGTACCTGTATAGCGACAGGTGTAAAACTCCCAAAATCCATCAAGCTTTCACCGACGACGCCTCTGCGAATAAAGTAAGGGCCCGAAAGGGCAGCCAACCTATGAATTCAGATTATCCAGAACGATTTATTATTACATTGTTACGACTCAACATTTGTAATGCACGTATTTGACTTAGTTTTTGCATAAATTTACTCATTTTTGCGGAAGAACACTCATCTATGAACATTCTTGGCCGGCTGAGGCCGGCTGCCCTTTTGGGCCCTAAGCCCTCCATAAAGCGAGCTTTCCATACTCTCGCCAATAGGTACCTAGGTATACTTTAGGTAGAACCCTTTTTCCATCCAAAAATGAAAATTTTTTTCTTCGTATGATACCTAAAAATTCCATAGGTTATCTATGTTGCCAGTATAAATGGTATTTCAAACTGTCGTTTAAGAAGCTGAGGGCGGTTTTCTTTCTCTGAATCACTTGATTCTCATAATTAGAGTGAATCCATAGGTCCGCCTCTAGATTGCGCTGATACGGTTACATGTCTTTGAAAAGCAATAGTTATCGTAATCTACAAGGTCATGGAAGAAACTGAAGCATAACGTCTAGCATCGTTAATGCGGACAAATATGGTATCAAAGTTGTACAAAATTAAGGAGAATTTGTATCGACCAGTAGCGAAACGAGCTTCGCTAATTGACCCAATGCGCAAGAATGGTATCCCACAATCTATCCTCGGTTCTTTTACCGAAACACCCTGTATAACGAACTGCCTATTTATGATCATGACTTATTCAACCGTACCTAGGTGTCGCTCAATCGATATGAGGCTGTATCAAGAGGTCCTTATCGATATATCATGCCACCCTATGGCCGATACCGCACTATTTATAAACATCCGTCCTGCAGTGCTGAGGAAGAACGCCGTATGGACTTTCAAACGTTGCCAAATTTCTTCGATAAATACATAATTTACTGGGTGAATTGTGACTATTTTCCCCCAAAATTTTCACACAATTTTGTACGGAATTTAGTCTAAAATTCCTGAAAGTTTCAAGGTAAAGTATGTATAAATTTCGTCAAAAATACATGTTTCATCAAGTAAAATTTTGCAACTCTCGAATTTTCATACGGCGCTCTTCCCTACCAGGGTTAGCGTAAGATGATATCTCACGCGCTGATTAAATCCTTTGAAAATCAGTGACAAGGTCCCGGTTAACTTGGCAAATTTTTCTCGTTAAAATACTATTTTTATGGAGACGCGGTCGATTTTAAGCGACGGATCGATGCGGCGGCTGAAACCGGTTGCTCCGTTTTCCTACTTACCCACTGCTCATAATCGGAATCTTGCCCCCCGACATGACAGCCTTTGGAACAGATTCCGCCGTCCGTCATTCGTCTGAATTGCCATCGATGTCTTCCTTCGCGCCGGGAGTTCAGCGAGCCCTGATAACATCGCTTCAGCTCCTCGCCCTCTTCTTCAAATGTGCGATCCTCCTCGAATTTCTGGATGCATATCATGGCGAGTGTCCACGTTCCTAGCCAAGAATCCCCGAGAATTTCCGCTGACTCCGTTGCTCTTCAGACTATTCCGTGAATCCGTGGATGTGTCGCGTACCCAAGTTCGTCTAACCGCAGCGACC
>NW_017549038.1:4563595-4575534 GCF_001854935.1 Bemisia tabaci | reverse complement strand
AATCAATTGTTTTTTCAATGTAACGGTCGGTTAATGAGATTTTCCTAGCGCTTTTTTCAGTTGAGCGAGCCTCTCTTGAGTAAAAATGTTGGGAAAAGGGTTATGGAAACCCAACATACCATCACTTTTATTCCCCAGACGTATTTCACATGCAGTGAGAACCATTCAGTATAAATGTGAGCAATATTTGAGTTGCTACTCCAACGTTAGAGCCGATAATTTGTGTAATTTCAGTGTTTTTCAGTTTTGCTGGCCTTTTTTCGGTAAAAACTCGAAGTTAAAGATATATAAACCCGAAATACCATTGATTTTATTTTTCAAACATATTGTACACACAGTAAGGACCATTCAGGCAAAAATTGAGCGATTTTTGAGTTGACTTTTCAGGGTAATGGTCGATTATCGGAACAATTTTGGTGTTATTTCCAGTTTTTTAGGCCTTTTTCGGACAAAAGTGAAAAAAAAAGATACTAAAGCCCAAAACGCCATCAGAATTGTTCTTAAGGCGTCTTTCTAATACTTTTAGGAGCATTTTAAAAAAAATTGGAGCAAAAAATAACTTGCAGCTCAAAAGTTATGGGCATTTGAAGAGGGGAAGGTTTTATCGCTAAAATCAGACAAAATCACAACGAACAATCAACCGCAGCACATCAATGAGTAAAGTCGAACATTTTATGCATTTTATTCTCAAATTTACATACTTTCATGGACATTGTGTCAAATTTTCACTTCAATCCGACGAAAAATGGGCGCGGGATGAATTTTTTTGGGGAAAATGACCCTCTCTTTCTCGGAAGTTCGAAACGTCTCTTTCTTGAAAATTCTTAAAACTTCCAAAATTCATATCTCAGTGAGTTTTTCGATTTGAGACCTAATATTTTGCAGAAGTTCATTATTTGGTGGTCTGATCAAGAAAAAAATTTATCATCAAAATCCGAGTCAGGCGGTTGCATGGCTGGTAGGTTCTATATGGAATGACCCTATATGCACCTAGGTCGTTCGGAAAACAATGCGACTGGTGCCCGTACAAACAAACATTAACCTCCAGCAAAATTCAACCTGCATAGCACTAAAGAGTAACCCATCAGCCTTGAAATAAGCACTTTTAGAGTTTGTTCCGTTCAAAATTACGCTTGTTTAAATGCTGTAAAAATCTTTTGTTAAGGGTTCCATTTTTTTTATTTTCAGATAGTTTTTCGAGAGAGAGAGAGAAAAAAAAATGCAAAATCAAGATTCAAAATCTGTAATCTTTTATACTCTATAACATGAAAAGTTGTGGCTGAGGGGCAGAATTAGGTGAGTGACTCGATCTATTGTCTGAGGGTGAGCTTGGGCCCTCTGAATAAGCCAATATACCTGCCCTTAAATAATAAAGGGAGCCGCTCACCTGACTCTGCCTCTCAGTCATTACTTTTCAGCAACATATCAACATTCTCTGGTCAAAACACAAAAACTCATCTGCTTGAAACCACTCGACATTAAGAGGATTATGTATGTTTAGTGCATCAAGATAATGCCTCACACATAGGTGCACATAGTCCCAGTAGCTCATCCAGAAAAAAACCTCGAGTTAGAACTTCATTCATTTGAGAAATGAAAGTGGCCGCATAAATTATTGTTAAGATCCTCACAAAAGATTTTCGACCCTTCTTGAAAAATGGATAGAAATAATCGGTGCTTTACACCAAAAAATACACCTGAATTGTCCCATAAAAGATAGAGACTTTTCCTTTTTTATCATTTCTCAGCTTGTAAAAGCTGAAACCAGCTTGTAAAGTTACTCTTCTAAAATTTGAATCGTAATTTTGAAGTCATTTTTTTTGGCTTTGAAAAAACTTTATAATAGTAAGTGAGGGTATCTCCCAACAAACTATCTTAACAACTAAAATAATAACTTTAAAGTATAATTTTTCCAGAAATATACATCATAATTCATCAAAATTTTATCTATGTGAAGAGTAGAAGTTTGTTCTTTAATCCATGTTTTTATTCTGTTTTGACAGGTGTACAATTGGACTGAACCTGAAAAAGGAACTGTTCTGAGTTCTTTTTATGTGGGTTATTTTCTCATGCTGCCTTTTGCAGGTCAGCTCGGACTAAGATATTCTTCCAAATTGCTGCTTGGGCTGTCCTTATTCGAGGGCAGTATCTTGTGTTTGATCACTCCTTTTGTCATTCCAATCGGCGGATGGAAAGCACTCTGTGGTCTACGAATTTTGCTAGGATTGAATCAAGTAAATTGGTATTTCTGAATTTTAATATTTTTCTCTTTGCTATGATCCAGTTAAGTTCATAAATTCAATCATGTCCCTCAGTTACTATGTTTTGGTATCTTAATTGAGGGGCTTGGAGGTCAAGGCGCCCAAGTGCAGTTTTTGGAAAAATTGAGGTATGAATGATTTCAAGTAAAGCTAATCTTAATGCATATTCTGTGAAAAATTCACTCCCAAATTCTAATTTTTAAGCATCAAAAACTCAGTTTGAACTTTCTTTCCGCCATGAGGGTCCATGTAATTTCGAAACTTCAAATCCACATTTCTCGAAATCGCAAAAACTGTACTTACGCGCCTTGTTCTCCAAGCCTCTAATTTACCCTTCATCGCAACAGTGATGTGTCAAAGATTTGTTTAACTTTCCCATGTCATCATTTGAAACTGGCTTTGGACAAGAAAGTCATATTCTGATTTAAAAAATTGTCACTTTTTTCATCCATTTCCCATTCATGTATTTCTCTTAAAGATGTCAAAAAAGTTTACAATTGGTCCTCCCCCAAAAGGAGCAAAAAGAATAAAAGAGCAATCCTCATACGTTGTAGTTTCATCAAAAGGATAATATTATAAAATAGAAGCTTTTTCGGAGAATTTGGCATTTATATCTATGTATCATGAATTCAAAATGGTTGTCTGAGAAAGTTGAAATCCTAAAAATCATGAATGGCTACCATTTTGGAACAGTGACTGGTATGACGGCAAATTTCTTATTCTTGTTAAATTATCTCCAACAATGTATTCTAAGAAGGGATATCCTTTAGAAATGAAAAATTGCAACTAAAGGCAGGCTAAAATGTCAGCCCCCTATCCATTCACAACCATTAAGAAATATTCGGTCCTTACAAGACATTTGCCTCACCTTGTATCAAATTACCCTCCAACATATTTTATTTTGCCAGTAACATACTGTCAATTATGTTTCAGGGATTCTTGACGCCAATTTGTTACACTCTAGCAGCCAAATGGTCTCCTCCGAATGAGAGGAATCGATTCGTTGGATTCTCTGTGAATGGTTAGCCATCTGCTTTAATTACGTAAAAATAATTATTTTCTTCTTCTTTTATCATTATCAACTGCAGATTTTACAAAAATAATTCTATACCTGAATAAGTATTCTTTATCTGAATAAGTATTCTTTATCTGAATAAGTATTCTTTATCTGAATAAGTATTCTTTATCTGAAAAGGAAGAATACTCCTTCTTTATTCGCTCTCCACGTGGTGTGTTTGTGTCATGAAAACTGCTACCCCGCAAAAGAGTTAGTTTCCCAAATTCCTTCAGATCTTGTTGAATTTTCACTCACTTATCTATGATATTTACTCAATGAGAGAGTCAACATAACTCAAAAAGGTTGAAATAAAAAAGAAAAATGCAAGCAACAGCATCAACGATAAGAAAAAGAAAACAAAACATCCATGAACGTAAAAATTATAAAATTAGCATCCTTTTTTTAACTGGTTAATGGTCCCCATTTTTTTGAGACTAAATTTTTCAGCAGATCGTGGCTCAAAAACTGTTCTAATCTTATTTCTCTGTCTCATGATCCAATAGACCACTGAACAGGGTACGGAGTCAAGAATTACGATACATGTTTCTTATCAAAATTTTACATAGATTTCGATGAATACATTAAATCTTTCCAAATTCAACCTTTAAGTGAGCAAAGAACAGTTTTTGCCGATGTCGATTTACTCTTGATGAATACAGAAAAACTAAGTAGAGTCTATTCAAGTCAGATTGAGCACCAAACTAACATCAGCATATCGACGGTGTAAATCGGCAATCACATAACTCGTTTGCGGTGTCTAAGAATCTCTGCCTCTATGTTATTTTTTTAAAAGAGAACAATTTGACATAATTCCTTGAAGTTTTTGCAGAATTTCCTTCACACAAAGAAGAAAAATCACCGCAGTTTTAAAGAATTGCCGTTGAGTAGATTTCCGTTTAAAAAATAAAGTATAACAGGAAGTCTGCGACGTCGCAAACCGAGTTATGTGATTGCCGACTTACACCGTCGATATGTTTCAGGGTGAAAACATTTTCCTGTGTACACACTATCTTTTTTGACAAGATTTAAGGCACCTTGTATTGAAAGAGGAAGGAAACTTGTGTAAAACCAAGCTCTAGTTTTTTGCATAACATGTTTGTTGGTTTCAATGCCTAACTTTACCCTTGTTGATCATGGTTTTTCCCCAGGGGGCAGCTTGAATTTACTGTTTACCTTCGTAAACTTCTAACATTTACCTCTCACTCATGACCTAATTTTGAAAGCTATCAACATCTTCAGTGAGTTTTTGATGAGGAAACATGTACTGTAGTACCCTGTTTGGTCCTTTTAGTGTACCTTTTACCTAATACTAATTTTAATCTTTAACCCTCCAACTTAAGGTGCAACTCTTGGCCTTTGCCTAGCAATGCCAATGGCTGGATACCTTGCTGGTAGCAGTTTCGGTTGGCCATCTGTGTTTTACTCTGCCGGGCTTTTAGGATTCTTGTGGAATCTATTTTGGCATTTTTATGGTGCTGATAGTCCTGCCACACATCCCAAAATATCTAAGAAAGAACGAGATTTCATTATCAACTCGTTAGGAGACGACGTTGATGATTCAAAGGTTTGTAAAAGTTTTTTTTGCAAGTGCTCTGTTGTACCGTCGTAGGAGAACAGAGTTTCCACAGGTGTAACCTATAACCTGCACCGATCACAATAAACGTCTTTGAGTTTCCCTGTTTTGGGCTTTCTCCTCCAGCAAGTAAATGAGGGTGGCTACTGTACCGAAAAAGTAAGGATACACCGAAAAAGCACGGATTTTGGAAGGTTGGTACGGAAGTATGGAAAAGGTAGAATTTTCGGTGAAAACGTACGGAAATTCAAGATTTTTGTGACAAACTCTAGAAAGTAGCATTGGCTGTATGCGATTTTCTAACATAATCCATTTATCAACATCCCGGTTGGAATCCTCCTGTTTTTCAATTTATTCCTTCGTCATTCCATCATTCCACTTTTCCAATCCGAATATAGTTAAAAATGCGTGTAAGGTGAGGAAAAAGTTAGGAAACGGTAAGGAAAAAGCAAGGATTTTTGAGGATTGCCAAAAAAGGAATTCTCGGGAAAGTAAGGAAAAAGTAAGGAAAAGGCACTAAAAAGCAAGGAATTTGAATGGCAGGGCACCAGGAGACACCCTGTAAATCCATCTATCTATCTTTCTAAAAATTATTGTCAATCATGCCCAAATTATAACATAAATTACTCTATAAAAAGGAGGAGCACATTCAGTAATTAATATTCCTCACTTAAAAATTTTAAAGAGCCCCGCACACTCCTTTTGGCAATGTGTGCTGTTTTCGATTTTCAATTTTATTATTGCATTAAACTCATCTATGGATCCCGATCAAGAGTCATCATTTTGCCAACTTTCTACGTTTTTGCACCATCCGCTATGGAAGTTTCAATGTTTCCTTGAATAGATGAAAGCAGCGCCACAATTTAACAAGGGAAACTCCAGCTGGTGAGTGGGAAGGAAGAGAGTGGGAGAGAGAAAGAAGGAACTTATAAGACTACTGCTCGGCATTATACTGGTACCTAAATACGCTGAGGTTTTCCTGATTTCATCTCGTTTTCAGCTGGTGCTGAAAGATAGAGACATCTTTTTGACTCTTCATCGCTGCGCTGCCTTCATCTATTCAAGGAAATATTGAAACTTCCACAGCAGATTTTGCGAAAATGATGTCTTATAGAAAGTTTGACAAAGATGACTTAGGATCAGCATCCATAGATAAGTTTAATGCAATAAAAAAAATTTAAAATCAAACAGGGCATTCATTCCCATAAAGAGTGTGCGTGGTCCTTTAAAGGAGCATTGAGGTCTCACGGCAGTTATCCTTAATTAAATGAGTAATACAGAGGATATTTTTTAAAAATTGGCAAATTTATTTTAATTTCCCACTACGCATAATTTTTTTTAAAAAAAAATAAATAAATAAAAATGATTGGTTTAAATTAACCTTAAACACTTCCCTACTTTTTTTCTTTCTTTTTTTTATAAATTTTCATCTGCGCTGTTCAACAATTAATCTCATTAATCCTAAATTCACTGTAACATGCCATCAAGCATCTCGGTGGTTACCAAATTACATATTTTAAAATAACACCTTTCCAAAAAAAACAATTAACATTTCATGAGATTAATACAATTATTCTGAGAGAAAATTACAGCACTTGATTGTCCACCCTACCTCCTCTCTACCAGTGCACCTATTCTAACATGAAAATAAAAAAGAAAGAAAGATAAAACCATGAGAAATGGGATGGATAAGTCAAAGAAAACTATCCCAGCTCTTTTTTTTATTTATTTTTTAATTGCCTGTCTTAAAGGTTCTTTTATAATATTTTGAAACCTGATATTGGCATTGCTTCAATCACAGCAATTCATCAATCTTTTTCAGAATTTGGAAACTCCGTGGAAAGCAATTTTTACGTCACTACCTGTTTGGGCGTTAATCTGCGCTCACTTAGGAAATGGATGGGCCTTTGGCATTTTGACTACACAATTACCTTCATTCATCAGTGCAGCTTTAGGTTTCAATATTCAGGAGGTGTGTATCATCAATTCCACTGTTTTATAAAGTGATATATAAATAGGTTCGGCTTCTGAAGAATGAGTTGATAGAGGAAACATTTTTTTTTTTTTTTTCTTCTTTTTTTTGTATAATATGAAATTAAACTTTATATTAATTTAATGGAATGATTGAACTGGATTTATTAGTTCTGCAAAAATAGATCAATTTGAGCTTATCTCCCATGCCAATTGAAAACTTAGTGAACTGTATTTAATTCTCTAGAGTAAATATAACGTATTCCTAAAGGATAAACAGAATTAATGGACCACTAGACAAGGCAAAAATTTAAGCATTTTTATGCATTTTGCCTCTTCAAAATTTCACATAGAACTTTATTTCTGAAATTAACTCGAAACCAAGACATCAATATTTTCTTGTATCACTGGTTACGAAAACTTTGAATTTCCTGCTCACAAGAAGAACTCAAGTTGCAGACAAGAAGTCAGGTATTACTTTCAATAGTTTTTGTTGCATACATTTTGTTTTATGTGATATTTTGATGAGAAAATATATGTATTATAATAATTAAATTCAATCAGTCAAGTTCATTAAATCCATGAATCAATAGTTCTGTCTATTCTTGATTTTTACCTTTGACTTGTAGGCTTTTCAACTTTGATATGTATGTTTTTTCAGAATGGTCTCTTATCAGCTTTACCATTCCTTTCCATGTGGGTCTTGACTTTTCCTCTGTGTTGGATGGGAGATGTGCTTATTAGCAAAGAAATTTTAACCAAGACTGTTTCAAGAAAACTCTGGACTGCTATTGGTAATTTTTTGTTTGTTTATTTCTCCTTTTAAAACCTATTAGACACCACTCATCAATGAAAACATTAAAATATGTAAATAAGAAAAATAACATGGTAATGATTGCATCAGAGCAGTGGGGTAAAATCCAGATCAAGGCTGTAAAGACCATCAACTTTGGACAAAATTAAGACTGTATCTAAGTGTAAAGTGGATGCTCTTTTATCTCATTACTTAGATGCTTGTCAACCTCTGACTGTAACTGCAATGTCAGGATGATTCTTTTTTCGACTTTAACAAAATATTTTAGTCTCATTCCCTGAATTGGTGGTTTCTGAGAAATAGCATAAGACAAAAAATGGTTTGTAAAGACGAATTATGTTCAGTGGTGCCTGAGAGCCTTTTTTAAGGAATTTGTGTACCTTCATTCCATTCCTAGAAATTTTTCTTTTGGGATTTTGAATCGTCCCTTAAGTGCTCCTGATACTGATGAAATATACTCTGTGCCCTAGTGCACTTTTTTTTTACAACTTTCTTGTGAGCATGGCAAAAAAATTCTCAAATTTTTGGAGGGCCCTATAGTTGCTAAAGTTTGCCGAAAGCCTTGATTTATAAAAATAGTGATTTGCTGCCATGAGATGCTTGCTTTTAGTGATAATTTAAATAGCTCAGGAGCATGTTAGTTCTTCAACATGTTTTTTTTAAATATTTTTTTACAAGATGGTATGAGAAAAATTCTCAGAATTTCGGAAAGCCTTTTTGGCCGTTTATGGCCCCTAATGTAAGCCGAAAGTGGAATGCCCCCAACTTGATCAGCGAAACATGTGTTTTTTCTGATATTAGGTGCCTGCTGAAAGAGATGAGCTAAATTGTCCAGGGACATCAGTATTTATCCCTTAACACACTTTCGTGGGATGGTAATTGGAAAATTCTGAGAATATTAGAAGGTGTTTGTTTGGCCTGAAAGTTGGTTGAAAGTGTAATAGACAAAGAAAGAACTATTGGATTGCAATTTTTTTCTGCTCACAAGCACTTTAAATTCAAGTTTTTTTCACCTAAGATTGCTAGACTTTAACCTCATTTGCATTTTGATCAGTATTTGGAGTTTGTGCTATCAGAGCCTCAGAAAAATTGCAGTTGTAGAGTTAAAGTTACGACAAGAACGTAATAATAATACTACTCACTCAAGACTAAATATGGCTGATTTCATTAATCGCCATTTTGATCCATCACTTTTCAAAGTTTTGAATGTACTGTTTGTTGTTTTACTGTCATTATATAATCCTCTTCAGGTGTATTTTTAAAAATCCTCAAATTAACAGATTCAAAACAGAGGATACTTAATGTACGAAAAATTTATCACAGAATTATTTTATCAATAGAAACAAAAAATAATTTAAGGAAAACTTCCGTCACTTGAAGGTGTGTAAAAAGTATTTACGAGTATGTGGACTGATTTTTTATTCTCAGTCAATTTAGCTTATCACTTACAGCAGGCATCAAGTAGTAGATAATAGCTAATTTTGCTGAACAAATTGGGCGCCTTCTGCCGTCAGCCATTTTAAGGGGTCAAAAACAGGGCTTTTCTAAACTCTGAGAATTTTTATGTATTTCCATATCACTTCCAATCGCAAGAAAAATTGCTCTGAGGCAAAATTTAAATCAACACCTAAAGCTGGCATCTAATGGTGGAATATCGCTACTTTCACGAATCGATTCAGAACTGTGCCGTGCTTAGCAGAAAGAAACCAAGTCACATCAGCTATTGCCAACTTTAAACGGGCAATTTAATTTTTTACAAGAGAACGTTTGTGCGGATTCCTTTGAAAATTTTAAAAAATTTGCTTCGTACTATGCAGAAAATTCATTGCAATTTGCACAAAAATCCGCACAACCGTTTTCACATTAAAAATTAAATTTCCTAATTAAAATTAACAATAGCTAATGTGGCTTGGTTCCTTTTTGTTTGACGTGGTCCAATTTCGAGTTAGGTAAATGAAAAAAAAAATTAAATGAAATTGGAATTGTGGGTTTAAAAAAATACTTAACCGTATAAATGGTTCTGAATGAATCTCCAATATGCATTATTTGGTTTGATTTTGAAAAGAATGAGGTCACTTTTCCATAAAGCTGATGATGTAGTTGCATGTATAAATTTTCCTCCTGTTTTTGCTATTGATCATAATTGTGTGTTTCATTTGTTCAGCATTGTCTGGAGGGCCTTTAATTTTCATAATTATGACTTGTGTTGGTAATAATCCAACAATTGTAATGGCTTTGATGGTGACAGCTGCAACATGCTTTATTTTTATCTTCATCGGCTTCAACATAAATCATCTTGACTTAACACCTAATTTTGCTGGTGTGCTAATGGGCATATGCAATGGTTTTGAAATGATTACCACAACCATTTCACCTACGACAGTTGGTTTCATGGTCTCTGATCCTGTGAGTATATTTCTTCTCAATCTTATTGCTCTCTCTCTCTCATTTCAGAGGATATCGGAAACAGCTTTAAAAACACTAAAACTAATGCATCTTTTACTTCAAGTTAATACTCACTTCAGAAAAGTGAATCTTTTTTGCTGTCCGTGTATTTCTTATTGATTAGATCAGAGCGAATATCCAGATTTTGAATTTATGACTTGTGAGCATCTCCGTTTTCATCTTGTGAAAACATTTGCCCCAGGGACTCAATACATTTAATTTTTAAAACCAATTTATACAATTTTCAGAGACCCCGACGTACAATAGTTCAAAAAACGTATATTACGGTCAAATAGTCTCACATGTGCGTAGATTTTACAACAGACAGATCAGTTGCGCTCAGGGTGCCAGAGTGCGAGCCAACAAAATGCGTTCACATGTTGTAAAACCTATGCGCAAGTAAGTCTACCTGTATGCAGTACATGTTCTTTGAAACCAATACCTGCCAGGGGACTCAAAAATGGGACCGCTTGGCTGCAAGGCGAATATTGAACCAATGCACTGCCACTGAAGGAAACATGTCGGGCTAACAATCACTCTACCTCTCGTGAACAATCATTTAGATCGTTAGGGAATTTTAGGGGCCTAGTGACAAAAACTGGGAAGCATCAGTCAATCAGCTTTCCGTGATCTGCTAATTTCTACAAACTACTTCAAAATCGGAGGTGGCCACTTCTCAGCCTCCCCTTGTCGATTGCGTGCAAAATACTTATTATTTTGCTGACATTTGTCTCGCATATCAACTGTTTTAGTTCAAAAAAATCCTTTAGGGGTATACCTTAGGGTGCGGCTTATTTTCGTCATGTCGGAAAATCGACGAGGTCCGGGTGGCAATCGATGATACCCATGAAAATAATAGGCTGTATACAATTTGAGCCAATTTGAAGCTTTTTTAGCTGATGCTCAAAGGGATCAAAACGAAGGGGCAAAATTACATTGGTTTAAATGGGCGGAAAAACGCCTGATCTGCGCAAATGCGTTTTTTGGATCTAAAATGCGCTTGAATGAAGAAAACCTGACCAACTCAGAGAGAGGCATCTAGGGGCCCATTTGAAACGAGAAAATCACACTTTTGACCCATGGGTGAGGGTAGGGGGATCACTTGAGTGCAAGATAAAATATATACACCAATTTCGTTCCAAGCTCGAGAAATAGTATGTGAGGTAACATTGTAAAGGGCCAAGTATAGTTCTCAAGGGCTAAAACAACTATTATACATTATTTCTCATCAAGTTGTGAGATAAATTTGCCTCTTCAACTTTGGAACACTTATTTTGAGTTCGATCAGAAGCGAATTCTTAGCTCCGGGCGCGGCGCCTCAAAACCGGCTACGCCGTGACCCCCCTGTGCCCACTCATGGGTCAAAAGTGTGATTTTCTCGTTTCAAATGGGCCCCTCGATGCCTCTCTCTGAGTTGGTCAGGTTTTCTTCATTCAAGCGCATTTTAGATCCAAACAAGTAGCAAAAGCTACCTGCTGAGGGGGCGCCGCCCCCCCAGACCCCCCCCTTTCAAATTATATATGTGAGACTTTGAGTATCATAGAAGTCGTGCGGCGACATGCCGAATGAAATGCCACAATTAAAATTATTGGATCAGATGATGAGCCGATAAAAGCCTTACCCAGTAATTTGGGAACATTTCTGACACAGTTTGGTTGCTTTAACAATCACTTTGATTTGCGAATTACAAATCGTTTTCACTTCGTATGTAGTTAAATTTGATTTTGACTGACTTAGTTTCTGATGGATTCAAATTCATAATATACATTTAGGTTCCAGGGAAAGAAAAATGCAGATGAGCTACACTTCACATGAATA
>NW_017549038.1:4540795-4561158 GCF_001854935.1 Bemisia tabaci | reverse complement strand
CCTACCCTGAGAGTCCAAGTCTAGATCAAGACCAACTCTCCATGCAAAGATAGGGAGCTAATACATTGACAGGGCTACCAATTTATCTGGGGACTCCAAAACTGAAAACACGGCAACCCTGCTGATGTATTTGCTCCCTATCTTTGCATGGAGAGTTTGTCTTCATGTAGACGTGGACTCTCAGGGTAAGGTGGGATATCCCCTCCGTTTTGGCCTCAACTTGAGAGCTTTTTTTGAGCTTGGGAGATGATTTCAGAGAAAACCAGTGGCACCATTGTGTTCCTCGCGAACTTTTATACAAGAATCAACAGTTAAATTGCAAATTCCTCGCACATGTAACATCTCCATTGGGCCAAAATGCACCGATATCAATACCTCATATGTTACTTGGTTCCTCGAAAATTCTCCTCTTGGACTTAGCCTAAAAGTGTGGACACTTTTTAGCCTCCGGCGAAACCTAGAGTCTATACGGCTTCGCCGCACGACTAAAAACGCATTTGCGCAGATCAGGCGTTTTTCCGCCCATTTAAACCAATGTAATTTTGCCCCTTAGTTTTGATCCCTTTGAGCATCAACTAGAAAAGCTTCAAATTGGCTCAAATTTTATACAGTCTATTATTTTCATAGGTATCATCGATTGCCACCCGGACCTTGTCGCACCCTAATATAAAATAAGCCGCACCCTAGGCATACCTATTCCATAACTTTACCCTTTAAGGCCTCTATCTATTCCTTTTTCAAATGTAAAAAATTAAGGTCCATTTCAGTACATAGTTCCAAAATTTTCCTACATATGTGTCAACCCATCATTGTTTTTACTGATAACGTTTTTTCTCTGGAATTTCAGTCTTCTATTGAGTTATGGCGAAGAGTGTTTGTGGTAACTGCTGTCATCGGGATAACATCAAGCTTAATTTACGCTGTTTTTGGTTCGGGGAAGATTCAACCCTGGAATGAGCCTTCTAAATCAAAGAACAAAATTCCATTACACATAAAACAAGCATCATCATAGTGGAAGTGCTCGAATATTTGGATCGACGTTCTTGCTGTTTTTTTTTTTTTTGTGGTGGAATTTCACAAAATCTGAGGGCAATAAGAATAATAATGTATATCTGGTATCCATGACTGTAATAAAAAAATATGTACCTCCATTGCAACATTAGAAGAAGATTTTTGATCTGACTATGCTTCAATTTTTCAAAAAGAAAGTAACTAATATACCTCTTGGAAGTTTTTTGCAAATACTTTTGAGTGAGTAGAGAAAACCTAAGGAAAATTGAAACAAAAATTGTTGATTAGTGTTTTTTTTTTCCAAAAGGATAATACCCCGGTGAAGACTTGCAACATCACACTCGAAGGTACATGTTTCTTTCAAGTCAGCCATTATAAACACATTGTTAAAGCTATTCACTGTTATGCCTTGTGATATTCCTAAAAACCTATTGTATTTTAAAATGACAACTTTTGAGGTTTCCTCGTTTTTCTGTTTTTATCAAAGTGATTTTTTTGATAATTTTGCTCACTCACAATCAGAAAAGTTATTACCAAAAGATTGACCTTGGCATTTCGTGTGTTTACATGTCTTTTTCATGAGTATTTTTCTTTAAATTTACATATGTATTGAGTTTTATGTCATCTATGAAAAGACAATTCATTTTAATAGGCCACAAGCTATTTGATGCATGAGTTTTGCAGATGTAGGAATTGTGTTTTTGCCGTCTTGGAGACCCTTTTCAAATTACATCCTGCTAAAAATTAGGTTTTAAAACTTCCCTCTTCCCTTGGCATACACTTTTTGTGCAGGTCAAGCTCTCCCCTCACCGACCGTGACTTCATCCTGTCAAAAGTTGAAAATACTAAAAAAATTCCGTTGTTCAGAACTAACATGTCGCTGAAACTGATAGTTCATAAATAACATGCAAAAAGACAAAAAACAGGAAGTAAATTTTAGCCATAAGCAACCATTTTTCAATGCTTTTCAATTGAAAACTGATGAAGTACAAGTGTCTCGAAAAAATCTGAAGGCGAAAGAGTGAATATCAATCCTTTGAATCCTGAGCATGGCTTTTAATAACAACTGCAGCAGAACCTTGCGATGACTTTGCCAAACTGTAGTTAATCTCATTATCAGCAGACAGCATCACCACAGGTAGCAATCAACCATACACCTGCTAGCTTAGAAAATATAATAAAAAGTTTAAGGCCGAGAGATTTGTCCTTCCGCTGTATAGGCAACAATTTCAGAAGAGTTGAGAAAACTCATCTGTTGGATTCAAAGGATAAATAAATATCAAATAATCTAGATTCTAAGTTGAAAATAGTGAGGAAAAACCTTGCAGCATAATGGCACACAATGCTGGACTGAACATGGTTGGCCCCTTGTCAATTTTTACTTTTTTGTTATTTTTCAGTCAGAAAATAAAATTAAGGGAGAGTTTTCTATTTAAAAAAAAAAAAATAAAGTAAAGCTTGAGCCCTCAAATAAACGACTGCAAGTAGTTTGCAGTAAGAAAATTCTTCTAAAACCACTAGTGCTTGTACATAAAACTGTGATTTTATTTTTGCTCAAACAGATGGCTTCTCCTGAGGCTTTTGTCTCCAAGAATTTTAGTGAGAGGGTATTGTATAATAAATTTATACATAATTGACGTAAAATGTAAAATATAATTTTTTTCATTCCTTTCAAAATGTTTTTTTATTTAATTTAGGATCAGAAAAAATTATTTTCTTAAGTGACATCCAAGAATAATTTTACCCTTTTCTTTTTTTCTTTTTGGCCCTGAGCGCATTGAAAATTGTATTATCACCTTTCAATTAGTTCAGAGTCGCTTCCACAATGGTTCCTTGATCAGCTGCTTTCTCCAGGGAGGTTCCATATGGTGTACATTGTGACTGAGGAAGTTTTTAGGATGCCCTCAACATATAATAGTGAAAAAGAAAATTTGTGGAAACTTCAAGTGAAATTCAGAAGCATAACCTTGAAAATGCATTCTTGCAAGGTATAACAAAGATATACCGCTACAAAAAACACAATTAAAAAAATATATTTTTCAAGCATTGCAAATTTTAAGGTACATCTATAACTATACCTCTAAGTTCTTACACCACGTAGAATTTGTTTACTTATATTTTGTACTTCTTACAGTTCAAATCATTGTAATATCTTACAAGAATCTGTTGCCAAAGTTATACTGCTGAATTTTATCAGAAGTTCGCAAAAACTATCCTTTTTTATGATGCTGTGTAACAGGTTTCTCAAAATCTCCCTCAGTCACAGCATAAACCATATTTAACCTCTTCTAGGAAAAGAACCGTTTTAGGAACCACTATAATTACAGCCTTTAGAAGTTTTAACATAATTATTAGTGATGTTGAGGGGAGACCCTGCTCAACTTTGCAGAAGCCAGGAAAGCACTTTGTTTACGGAACAAATAGGGAAATAATATTATCACAATAAAAGTAACTAACAAACCCTGTTTCAAATATGCTCAAACCCTTTTCATCTGTTTACATGCATAGCTGTTGCGGTATCGGCATGAACAGGTGAAAAAGGTAAACTTTTCTGAAACAAGAGGAACCCTCTCAACAGTAAAAACAAATATGATCAATAGACCATTCAAGGAAGGAAACTCGGATCTTCTGGATGGAGAGACTTTTATTTTTTCCATAAATACAGACAGCCTAAAAATATATCTGCTTGTTTATTTCATTTTTTTTTTTACTTAACCACACAAATATTTTTAGACAACATAACAAGTAAATATAATAGATTTAAAAAAAACAATATAAATGGGATGTAAAAACTGTACAATATGAGATTTTTAATCTTATCTGTACTTTTGGAAAGCTATTTTAGTAGAGACCACTTGAGCTGTTCTTTTGCAGTTTGAAACACCTGAAACCCAGAAGTCAGCAGACATTAAAATAAAATATACCCCAGCCAATAATATCATTTAAGAAGCTTGATAGAAAAACTTCATTACATAACTTAGAGCTTTCATCAGCGGAGCTAATTTTTAAGTTGAGCATATCCTTGAGCAGTACCATACAAAGCGATGAGATTGCATTTAAGTTTTCCAGCAAATTATGGTCTTCCTTTCCTTACAAGGTAGGAGTGCAGAATCTATTACTGATAGCTGCTTAAATGACAGAAATCTTTGTCGATTCTTTATCAGGACATACGTCATATTTATACATCAAACTCCCTAAATTGACGTATTTCTACCAAACAGAGCTATGTGCAGGTAGGAAAATGAGGTGTGCTGGTTAGTTGAGGGCCTTAAGAATGAATGAAAATTGTAAAGCACCAGTGATGTCAGCCGTGACGACCGAGCCGACGTTCCATGGATACAAGTCTTAAACTCATGAGCCCTGTCCACAACGCTCTTGTCCCATGCCCTTGGCTCATGAGCCCTGCATACAGTTGGCACATAGTTCCGATTGGTGAATTTAAAATCCCACTTTTCCAATTCTTCAAAAAGAATCGGGCCCACTTTTACATTGTTTCTTATCCAGCTCAATGCAAGCAACCTCCATCTTTCCCACTCGTACATAGTTCTGTTTGGTAGATGTATGTCCAAATTAGAGTCTTTTTCACGAAAACTAAATTTGGGATTCCACACAGCTTAGTGAGGAAATTTTTTTCTGCACCCCTGAACACAACTTGAATTTTTTCACTTAAACTGCATTAAAACGTTTAAGAGTGAGAAAGCACCTGCAGCGTATAAGAGTCTTCATTCTCAGGAGAAACAGTAGTTATGAAGCATATTCAAAAGAAAAAATCTTTACCTGAGCAACCGTCTGTTCTCCAAGAGGAATATCATCAGTCCTTACTGCTACTCTTTGCATTACAGATATAGGATCTGCTTCTAAAATAATTCTGAAAAAGAAATAAAAGAAGGTACTGAATCAAACTCAATGGAAAGTCTTTGTGATGAATGGATGTATATGAAACATATTTTTGAAATCTGGTACGGTCATTATGAAAGAACATGTTGGTTAGCAAATAATCGGTTTATTTTTTATCTGCCTCAAACATACTGTTAACTGAAAAGTTCACCTGTTATTTTCTAATGAACGGTAAATGATTGGAAGAGAACCAAAAGAAGTGTTAAGTCAGAAGCAGCTTTCAATTTCCCATTGAACAGAAGGTTTCCTAATCACTCCAAAAATGTAAGTAAAATATTGGTTTCTCACGCACCCTTATACTCGTAAGATTACTTTTCATCCACTGGATTTTTCAAGAGTTTGAATCCCTCATATCAGAAATGAAAATGATATGAGTGAAACTAAGACGTCTTTTGACTTAGTATAATCTAGTCGATTAACTACGGTTTCTTCAAATTGGCAAATATAACATGAGAATATGTAGCGAGGTTTTTTTCTAGCGGTATTCTATGATAAAATTCACTAAAAAATCCATGATTCCTTTCAGCACTTCAGCAATCTTGCTTCCTACAACCTCTCAAAATGCTTTGGGTATGTCACTTGAATGTATTTATGCTGAAAAGAACCATGTACGAATGAATAAAATCAAAAGGAACTAAGTACGTACGAAGAATTTATTTAAAGTTCCTCTTGATTTTATTCATTTTTACATAGTTCCTCTAGCATCAATGAGTTCATTTTGGTTTGATGTGACTCCCAATTACACATGTGTGCAGAAATGTCAGAGCCACCCACACGGAAGTATGTAATGGGGAAACCCTTAAGGGAATGGAAAAAACAGGGAGACCACTGTTAGCGAAGGAAAAATTAGCTCATCTAATTTGACTGAATATTACGGTTCTATAACATCGAACAGTAGAAAAGTCCAACTGTGGATATAAAGGTATTTTTATTAGTCTTCAGGAGGAAATTATTATTAATTTAGGTTAAAAATGGGGTAAGGCTGGGAACTTTCTGCACCCTTAAGATTACATTTATTGAAAGGAGGATACAGTGGGATTAAAACTGTAATTTTAACATTTCTCACCCTCCATCACATATTTCATCCATGGCTAGCATTACTATATCTAGATTTTCCATTACATTCCTTTTTTCTACGTTCTTCCTCAAAATCTGGTTAACTGAGTCAAAGAGACACTGCAGCACACTCATCAATATGAGCTGAAAAATCATAGGGAAAAAAATTATAAACATTTAAATGAATGGAACATTACAATGGTCCTCAATGAACCTTTTCAGATTCTTAAAAAAAAAAAAAAAAAAAAAAAAAAAAAACACCCAGACACAATATAAAAAAGAGATCAACTGAGGTAAATAAATTAAAATATCAACAAGTTTTGTATTAGTGGTTAGAACAGTCGCATAACTTTTAACTCTGGCTTTAAAGTGAATAGGAACTCGATTTAGGCTGACATCAATCACTGACAAATGGCAGTAAGCCTGTTCCACAATTATTTTTTTCAAAAGCGCTTGCATCACTGGCGCTGAAATTGTGATCTCTCCTTCAGAATACGGAGGCAAACATAGACTTCAGAACAATAATGATACTGTAATAAATAAGATTAGATTGAGGCACCATGTTAGAAATAAGACTTGGAAGTCTTTTGGGAGAAATTGTGGGAGAGCTGAAGAAAATAGAAAAATTTTGAGAAGTCGAAAGAGTTTGTATTGAATTTTGAAAAAGATGAAATTAAAAGAGAAGTCACACTATAAACTAAAGTACGCTAGAAGGGTTTGATAGACTGTAAAATGTGTACACATGGGTCAGGCATGGAAAAGACCTGGAATATTGGGCAGCACTTGCTTTTATAGACTTGATGACGTCACGGGTGGGGATACTTCAAGTCTATACGCGATTGGCTGGCTATAATCAGTGGAGCTATCAGTTGCAAGTCTAGTCATTAATTTTATAAGATGACTTTTTTATGATGGCTAGATAATTGGAGTGAAAATACGAAAAATGAACAGAATCCAGCCATCCCTATTGACTAGTCTGAAATGAAAATTAAAATTGAGAATTTAAGGTAAAAATATGAGAAAGTGTTGACAGATACTTTACGTAATTATTGGGGAACTTGAGTCTGGTTATAAAGTCAAATTTAATATTGCGACTTACTTCATTTTCATGTGATGAGCCCATCACATAGAAGAAGAGATCAACGTTGCTTTTGTACACACAAGTCAAACCATCTAACATAATAATTTCTGCATTTGCACGGTGGGTCTTATTGAAGAGATTTTTTTCAAAAGCCCTCTGTTCTTTTGCAGTTGGGAATGTGGATGGATTATAATATTTTGCAAGTATCCGGTTCCCATCATTGTCCAAAATTGCCATACCTTTGATGGTATATAAAGTGGGCTCCTGAAAAATCAAACAAAGTTTAATGAGAAAACCAATTTCACTTACCTGAACATATATAAAATATACAGATGGATCAAATCAAACTAAGCATTCTAATTTGATTTGTTCTTAAACTGTGATATTTTTGGTTGTCATGCTAATAATGGCCACGGTCCAAAACGCATCCGGTTTGAATGAAAAATTTCCATATTGAAATATGCTTGTTATGATGGGCTTTTTGATCCTTTAGTAAACTTATCCGATAATATTAGGTTGTGCTTACTGAACACAACTCAATAGTCTTATGAGCCTCTAGAGGCCAATGAGAATCAGATAGAAATGTTAGGCATGCGTATAAGATAATTGATGACATGCGCGTGACTAATAAAATATTAGAATTATGTTTCCCCTAACGAGTACGTCAAATTCTGTAAAAAGCTGACTTATTTCACCTATACAAGGTAGACGAAACTTACCATTTTTTGTAAAATTTGACAAGCAGTGTTCCAAACTCATCTATGAGTTTTAGAAGCCATGAGGCCCATCCCGCCCGATTTTTAAGGGCCAAAGGCCAAATTTTAAAAGGCGGGAAAGTTGTACACGAGCTGGCTTTTTGCTAGTTCAATCTAGTGCCAAGCGTTGAAATTTCGAAACATCACCAACGAGCAAAATTAGGATTTCTTGGGAGGGTTTCGAGGCCTTGTTGGCGCAGAGCCTTCATATTGTAGGCACCATGACTGATTATTTAGGCGCATTTGGCGTCTGTAGGTTAGAAGCACTATGAACAAGCATATCAGTAAAGACATACTTAATATTATTAAAATTATATAATTTAACAGAGTATGTATGCAGGGTTCTCTGTTATTTTATTTCATGCTTGTGTAAGCTGGAGTCATGCGGTACTTCAGATAGAGTCCAAAAATTTGACTGTTCGACATCAGGTAATATTGTCTCCAAATAGTTTGCAACAGTTATCTTTCACAAATCAACATCGGAATATTAATACTTGCAGGGAAGTGCTAGATGAGAAAATTGTTTCTGTTCTTACTGCACTTTAGGCGGCTGCTCTCCCTTCCGTGGAGTAAATCTGCCCCAATAGAGACTTGCTTCTGACAGAAAAATTTCACTGCCGTATGAGATTCCATTGCAAATGGAGAACACTATGCCAACAAAGCTTTAATTGAGCATTTGCTCGTCTGGGAAGAAGACAAGCCTTGGTCTCTAAAAGCAATGCCAAACTGAATTCCCAGACATGCAATTGCTCTCAGAAGCATCAGTACTATGTCATCTCATTACTGATGAGTTTTAGCTTGCTTTTTTCCACAGCTTCAAGCGTCAACAAATTAACGGTGTAAGTCTGCACTCACATAACTCGGTTTGCAACGTCGCAGACTTCCTATCATACTTTATTTTCTAAACGGAAAACTACTCAACAGCAGTTCTTTAAGACCGCCGTGATTTTTCTTCTCTGTGCGAAGAAAATTCTGGAAAAACTTCAAGAAATGATGCCAATTTGTTCTCCTTTAAATAAATAACTTAGAGGCGGAGATTTTCAGACCCCCTAAACAAGTTATGTGATTGCCGTCTTACACTGTCGAATGCTTGACTTCCATCAAGCTAAAGCCAAGACTGGGATGAGTTGGCTGCCATTCTTGCCGTACCAAAGCAATATATGGATAAGTAGAATGTATTCAAACACTTACAAGTAAAAGGCTGTCCATCCTTATATTACAAACTTCAAAATAATGTGAAAGGGAATGAATTTTTAAAGAATATTCTAAAAATCTTCGACTGTATGCTTGGCATTAGGTGCCTGGTGCCATATCACAACAAATTTCATCAAAACAAACACTTAACCTAAAAAGAATTGTGCGGCGACAAAGTGCATCATTCACCATTCAACTTTCATCGAATTTCATCAACTCCGAAAAGTGCATAAAACTTGGGAAAGTGTAGTTTTTTTTTCGCTTATCACAGTCTAAGAAAGCGATTTTTCCTCGGATAGTTTTTGTGCCATTCTTCAGTATGGCATCTCTAATGTCCGCGAAATTAATCGTGAACACAGGTAAATTTAAATTGCTCTTTCACCCGGTGCATTCCGAAGTCTCCACCTTGCCTGTGATACCTGCAGACCATGCTGTAATCTGTGTTAATTATGGCGACTCGACCCATCTTTCTACCGAAAAACTTTTCATGTAATCTTCAACATTAAAGCCATAATAATTGTTTACCGCATGCCTTGAGAACTCATCATTCTCTTTATCGGCCGCTTCATTTGCTCTCTCATTCTCCTCCTGTTTGCTGGCTCAGCCGTAGGCCTAGTTTGCGTTAGTAGTTATTGGTACTCATGAGGGAGGCTCAAGCTCTCTTTTGAAGTTTTCATTTTCATATTATATGTATGTACGTTATTACATATCGTTTACATAGCAACATGTTGGCGGAAATTGATTAACTGAAGTCCCTATAGAGTCGCTGAGTAGCATGGCTGCTCTTTAAGAATTGGCTTACTGGTACTATGATCAAGTTAGTATTCTGGATCAGATTAATTGACATTGATAAGGACCACACACTAAAATATGACTGTACTTCATCATTGTTAATTAGACACAAAAAATCAACCAAGTCATGTATCAGTCAAGATACTTCAGCGAGCTACCAAGCTTCTCGCGCATGAAATGAAGTTCATTTCCCTAATCTATCACTTCCAAAATTCAAGGATGAGGTTGCATTTGATATTCTGCATAAGCTAATTCCCAACTTCATATTTTTCAGCGTCTTGCCGTTCTGTGAAGCAGTTACTTTTCAGCAGAGATATCTCTATATATTCGGTATGCGTCTTCCTCAAAATTATCTTTTATTTTCATTATCATAACTGAAAGAACATAAATTTTTTGCTCTCAGGCGGTATGCACAAAGAAGATGAATGAATCTGAGAGTGGATCTCTTCAGTGTCATGCCTCTCAGCAGCCACTATTCTGTGGAAGTGTTCTTGTTGTTTTAATCTTTTTTAAATTCTCGGGGGTTTTATCCCTCATGAATCTGAGACCTGAATTTTTAGATACATCATGAAACTCTTCATCTGAAATCTTGTTCAATACTCCATGCTTGTTCTAAAATAATCATACGATGGCTTGACCAAGAAGTTTTTACTTTGTGGTAGTTTTGAGAACAGTTCATTATTTCAGTTGATTAGATTAGATTAGATTAGGTTTATTTATTCTGAAAAAAAAACACGAATAATTACAAAAATGTTCTATCTCCACCCTGAGCCTAGCTCGTTTTGTGGAGTAGCAACTTGAAGTACAACTGTTGAGAGTTAAAATACCTAGAAAGAAACATCAGTATTGAAAGCACCCTTTACACACCTTTTTCCTGGTATTTTGGACAAGCACATCAGAGACCAGAATAAAGTTTGTATCTAATTACTTTAAGGCTATTTTAATATTTGTACTTACAATCATTTGACAGAGGTGCAAGTAAAGTTTGCTGTCAAATTTATATTTGACTCTTTGCTTCAAAGTGTGGCTTCTTTCAACTCAGTTGCGTTCATTTATTTTCCTATTCGTGGTTTTGTAAAAAAATGTTCAACAATATAATCGCATCTTTTTCTCTCTTCTATCTCCCCAACAGAATTTCAGTGGAAAAGTCCTGAACGTCTCTTTGCCTTGCTTGTCATTATCGCGGCACTTCGCAGAAAAACTCGTTTACGCCAGAGAAAAGCCTCATGTTAATGTTGGAACTATTGGTCATGTTGATCATGGAAAAACAACCCTAACTGCAGCCATAACTAAAGGTTTGCAATTTTCAGTTCAGTCCAATTTTAACATTGTCAGTTTTTCCTATTGAGAATCAACCGCTCTTTCTCTCTCTCTCTCTCTCCTCCCTGCCCTTCCTCCTTAATAGACTGATTTAGTGGCTACGTCATGGTTCAATTGTAATCAAAGACGTAACCCTGTCTGTGACTTGCGTCATGGTAGTAAAATGCATCTAAGTGTTTCTTGACATCAAAATTTCTTGTGTTTAATAAGTCCTTCATTAATTTATGACCTATCAATGACTAAATTGTATAAATTAACACAATTATCTCAAATCGAATTTTTATGTTGTCAGGTTATGTTTCTTTGTTCTGATTCAAATCAATGCGATCAATGATGTAGCCACCAAATCAGTCTATTAGAGTTTAGACTCGAAAATCGATAAACGATTTTCTGATGAAGATTAAAGAGAAAACAAGAACAGCAATTGCGGGCTGAGTGGCGTCCCCTACTTTTATGAGTCGTCTCTGATTAGCTGATCTTTCTGGGGCCCTTATGGAAAATAACACGGGGTTCATTTTTTATCGAAAATATCTTGCAAAGAAGGAAAAATTTATGCGTCGGAGATTTTAGAAATTGAATCTTCAGATTTTTCTAAAGAGATTGATGGGTAAATCATGACACTTTTTTCTCAAACACACCGAACAGTTCAACCTGGAATTTCATTTCTTTAACTTGAAATACCTATGACACTTAATGTAAAGAAATTTTAAATTTTCTTACTGTTTTTTTATTATTATTTACTGTTTTTGTTTGGGATTTCAGGGATGTATCTGGGATTTTTTTTTTCTTAGAAAATTGCCAGATACCCTGGAAGCAAGTTTTGTCGAATTTTTTAGTTCCGGCAAAAAAATAGATCCAATATTACAAAATGGAAAATTAAAAGTATTATAACAACTCATTTCTGTTGCATTCTCTCTCATTATAGTTCTTGCGGATAAAAAACTTGCCAAAGCTCAAACCTATGAAGATATTGACAAAGCCCCAGAAGAGAAAGCTCGTGGAATAACCATCAACTCTGCTCATGTTGAATACAACACGGAAAACAGGCACTACAGCCACACTGATTGTCCAGGGCATGCTGATTATATTAAGGTACAATTTATTCTTTATCCATTTATTTATGTCTCAGGCGAATGGTCAAATCAAGCATTTCATCGAATGCCAAGGCAGATAGTTGAATTTTCTGAGTTTAGGAGGCTTCTTATGTTTTCTCAAAGACATCTCGAATATTTTGGAAGTAAAAATCTATAAAAGTACAGACTGTCATTGTATTTCCCGTTCCAAAATACTCCTCATATTTCCTCAACCGTCCAAATTGTGGAAACACTTTATTTTGTACAATGCTGTATATTTTGAGATAAATGTGCATTTAACAACTAGAAAAAACCTCTATATCATTGTATGAAGTAAATTTTTACAGAGAACTCCTTTCTACATGATCAGAGAATTATTTTGTCCTTAGTTGGCAAAATAATCAGAATTTCAGTCTGAGGGCCGATTCTATCACCCCTAGTCAAATCTGCTTGCTACGTAACCAGAGGATAATTGTTTATCCTCTCATCAAACAAAATTCCGTTCTATCAGTGCATATTATTCATATCATTCTATAAGCAGTGATAAAACGCTACTTTGGTGTTTTTCCTCTTGTCAAATGTAACCAGCGATTTGACCAGAGGTGATAGAACTGGCCCTAAGTAAGAATATTTGACTATTGCCTAGGCATTTTACCAAATGCCTAATTTGACTATTTGCCTGCGACATTTATACATTTCTCTATTTCTTCCAGATCATTTTGATCTGGCCCATCCTTTTCTGTACTGAATCCTCAAAACATAGGAACAGAATGAAAGACTGCATACAACTGTAAGTCAGAATTTAGCTTCTGGATGCAAGGGATGAATTTTTTATTCTAATCATGAATCATTCATTTTATTCCTGCAATCATGATTAGTTTCACAAAAATTAAAATTAATTTTATGAACACATAGTTCAGTTATATTAAATATCAAGGAAAGGAGTGTTTAAACTTGAAGAAAAATCTTTGATCTACTCGAGTTTAAATAATCAATTTCCATCGATTCACTTCACAGTTTCACTCAAAGCTTTTGAAGCTCACAAGAGCTTTTGAACTCAAATCTGATGGTATGTAATTAGTTTGTTTGGTATGTAAATTTGTATTTTGAATACAATGAATGCAATTTTTGTTTTAATGAATATGCCGTATTAATATGTATCAAATTAATTTCTCACTCCCTCTTCCTTTAACATTTTTCTTTTTTTCTTTTTTCCTTCAGAATATGATTACAGGAGCTTCCATGATGGACGGTGCCATTTTAGTAGTGGCTGCTACAGATGGTGTCATGCCTCAAACAAAAGAGCATCTTGTGCTAGCGAAGCAAATCGGAATTGAGCATTTAGTCGTGTTCATTAACAAAGTGAGTATTGAATTCAATTTTATCGAAAAGAATTCTTTTTAAAGTTAATAGACTCTAAATGGAAAGTTTCAATTTCAAATAGAAAGCTCTTCCAGAGAAACATAGGAAAACATGCAGCAAATTTAATTAGTAAGGTGAAACCTTGCTTGCTATATTGCTTGACCTTCGATTTAACGATTTTTTATACAACTTCAATTTCTAATAAATAGAGACAAAACATCCAAAATCAATCGTTCTCTTGAAGCCTCCAGTTTGTTTGCTGTACGTGTTGACTAGGATTAATCCTTGGTGCCTGAGACACAGCTATTACAGAGTAAATTAAAGAAAATATTAAGTTTGAGCTTCAAAAAACGGTAGACATGTGCAAGCAATTTTTGAGTTTTCTGGGGAGTAAGTTGTGGGGTTGATGCAGAAGCTTCTTACCAAAAAAATCCTAATAAAAAGATAATGCTCAGAAGATGACGAGCTGTGAAACACATCGTAGTGCTGTTGCTAGTCACGTTGACTGACGAAAGCAAAGTTAAAGAAACCAAGGGTGTCACTGCCGCAGTGGATGACGTCAAAAACCCAACTTTTCAAAGGGCAGTATCCTGGTTATTATTGAACGCAGAAAGCTGCGGTCTAGACAGATCTTATTATGTTTAGCTTATCTGCAAGAATCAAGCATCATAACACGATTCTGTGACCAGCGCAACTGACCCATTGGCTCACCATACCATATAATCGGTAACCGATCGCTCCACTAAGAAATATGCTTCTAAAGCCATTCTAAGTACAGTTAGTTGGTTGCAACCCAAAAAAACGTCTTATCTATGATATGTGGCATTTTCGTCTAATTTTTCTAGTTGATGGATCCACAAGTCGTACCAAGACTGACAAAAGAACATGATCTAATATTTTGTGACCTCAATCCACGTAGATACAACTTTTTGGAATTTTTCTTACCCATTTTGGATTCTGGGTAGCTTAATATGATACTGTTCCTCCTACCCTACAAATTATGGCTTTTGTTGACCTTATTATACTTCTCAGCCAATTCTCTACAGGGCTTCAGTAGATTGATTATGGAAGAACACACATTATACTCTTATTAAAGAAAATTCCAGGACATATATGCAGCATTCTGTGAAGTTCATTCGAAAATGTGTCATCATGACGTATGAGTGATGTAAGTGCGTCAGTGGCTCCAAGTCAGGTGGTTGTAGCTCCTCATATCTAAAAAAGGCTGGCAGCATCCTGGGGTGACTGAATTTTGGAGTGTTTTTCCTTCCACAATGTAGAGTCAGGGTATAACACCCTCAGGTTTGGTCCAGACAGACGCAGTTGTTTCACGAACCATGATTGTTTTGCAGTTTTTCACATAGGGCTCCTCTCTTTTTTCCTTTTCTTTCAGGGGTTCTCCCATTTCATGCGATCGGCACCCAGCGAGTCGAGTGGGCAGGAAATTTCTGCACCCCTGTTAACATGAATATCTACAAATGCAAAATCAGAAACTTTATCCGACTCTTGTGAATCATCCCACACAAATGCTTTGTTTTATTACATTGTGAATTCTTCTCTAGGTCGATGCAGCTGATTCTGAAATGTTGGAATTGGTTGAAATAGAAATTAGAGAGCTGCTTTCAGAAATGGGATACCCTGGAGATGACATTCCCATTATCAAAGGGTCAGCCCTCAAAGCTTTGGAAGGAACTGATCCCGACATCGGTAAGGAGAAATATTGACCATTTGATAACTCATTGGGGCTCGTTAAGTTCCATTTTATGTTGTCCTTTCCTTTTGTGTGGGTATATTTCAAGTGTGAAAATATATCATGAGTGCTATGTCTCAATTGCACTAGTGATTAAATCAACCGATAGACATCAACGGCATGGTTTCCGCCCATATGGTAAGGCAGAAAAGCTGTTCAAAGGTCAAAGAAAGTGAGAAAATTTGACAATTTGTTAGTCAGAGAGGAGCAAAAAGTCCGGGAATTGAACTACGAAGACATTATGAAATCCTTGCATCGTACTCACAGTGTTCCAAATTTCTACTTAATTATTAACAGACATCAACTTTGCTTTTCCCAAAACTTGAGATGTCATCAACAGTTGAAGTTTATACCGTCGTTTCTGCCTATTAGGTTCATCAATCAGCAATACTAAGACTTGTGGTGGCTCTTGCATATCAAAACCAATAAGCATAAGTGATGCAGCCAAGGTGGCAATACAGGTGAAGTCTTGCCGAAGAATCACTTTGCTACGACTGAACTTTGTCGGAATTTTTTTTTAATGATCAGGCTTATTTTTTATTGAACTCTTAATGATGCTCATCACCGGTGGGGTACCTGAATATAAACAACTGAATCATGTCATTTTAGAAAAGAAAGTCCACCAATTCTGGAGCTCTAGCCTCATCAATTGATAAAGCTAGCATGGCACACAGGTGTTTTAAATTTTGCCTTTTTTGCATGCTGAAATATCAAATCAATTTCAGCATGCATCATGTAAAAAAGCGAAAGTCTGAGTACTCGTATACCCTGCTGGACACCATAAACAATGAAAATCAGGGCTCATGAGTTTTTGGACTTCTGCCCCTCCCAAAATAAACACAATTTTATGAAATGCAAAAGTAAACTACATTATTTTCAGACTCAGTTGTCTAATCTTGCATCCATGACAATCAATTGATGATCGATTGAATCTACATATGGTTTCTAAAAAAATTTACATGATCAAAACTTTAATTTTAGCAAAATCTCTATTCAGTAGTTTTTTCTTCTTTCTTGGATTTTTTTTTCCACTATGATTCAATAATCATAGTGGAAAAAAAATCCAATATGCATTCTTCTTTTTTTAAACGTAGAACTTTTTTGTTGTGAAGTGTTTTATGTCTTGCACTCAAATGTTGTGTCTAATTTTTTTCTTGTGTATTTTTAATTTCTGTAGGTTCAAGTGTCATTTTAAAACTAATGGAAGAAATAGATCGATACATCCCGATCCCAGTAAGAGATTTAGACAAACCTTTCAGATTTCCAATTGAGCAAACCTATCAAATCCCAGGAAGAGGTACTGTTTGTACTGGAAGAGTTGAAAGAGGAAAAATCAAGAAAGGCATGGAATGTGAAATTCTTGGATATGACAAAGCACTCAAAACAACTATCACAGGTTTGCTTCAAGTTCAATTCTAAGAAAAAAGCATAACAGATTTTAGTTCAAAATAATCTCCAGAAGCTATCCATTTATGTTCCTTTTCAAAGTTTCTAGAGGTTCAACGACTACTGGTCTTATTGGACTGTGGTCTTTTTCCCCCCTCATCATTTTCAGCAAAGCAGCTTTTTCTTTAGATCATCCGACGTTTGAACCCATGCACAATCATTATTTTGTGACCCCTCAAATCTCCCTTGTACTTGTAAGCCCGTGAAATATAAGCGCACTGGATGAAGAGCAGATCCGGATTGTAAGGCCGGAAGAGTGGGCTCATCCAAACACTTGAACAGACTGACTAACGCCTGAAAGTAGGCAATCAGCTGGGCCGAGCAATGGTTGCCTGGCAGGTAGGCAATCTGTGACAGTGATTGCGAAGTCTTCTCAGTTTGCACTCGAGGCACAGTGAAGACCTTCAAGGGATACCCTTAAGGCTTGCTTAAGCGGATCACTTTCGGCATATATCACTACGGAACGATTGAGGGTTTGCTCCTTGCAGTGCTGGCAAGCTGCCAAGCATGGGAACCACTGTGCAGTCAACAGCGCTACTGCTGAACGGTGAAATGGCTAAATGCAAACAGGAGCCTCGCACTGTGTTGGTGATGAGCTAAGCTCCTTACAGGACTTGGTCCAAGATGTAGTAACCGTGTTTGGTTTGGTGGTGATGTCCTGGTAATGATTCAAGTGTATCTGGAATTATTATGAGAAAGTGATACAGCTAAGCTGAAGCAACTGTGTGGGGAGTACTCTTATTTAGAGCATGAAGTCTACAGCGTAGGTGTACAGTAGATCAAGGTTCTCATGGGCCGCGCCGCTGGGAGGTCGTCTAAATTGAATGATGAGGAAAATTGGCGGAATGTCTTAAAGTGGGTGCATTAACGCTATCTAGCAGATAGCGGACATTGCGACGCCGCGAGATAGGGCGCGAGGAAGAGCGCGCTCGCGGCACAGTGCTGCACACTGTGGTAATTGATGTGAAAAACTGGCAAAAACTATTTATCACTAAGTATTGCCAAGTTTTAAAAATATTTTACATCAATACTTCTTTTTAAGTGATAATATGCAAAATTCAAGCAACAAACACATCATATTACAATTGGAGGATAGTTTTAAGAAAATGAAGTTCCCCAAAAAGAGTCTTTTAAAAGAAGTATCTGAGTAAAGCGGTGCATTTAGATGAGTTTCTCCCTCACCTACGATCCACTCTTCGAATCAAGGACACTTTGACCTTCATTCATGTTTTTTTTTTTTTATCAAACAGCGCAAGTCTTTTCAAAATTTGTGACAAAACAACGGATCTCTCACATTGAAGAGTAATTGGATTGCATTTAGCGAGAAGGAACCAGCATGATAACAGTGTTTTCAAAATCGTGCAACTTCTTTCTGTTTAAAAATACCCAATGTCTGTTCATTATTTAAATTTACACAATTACTTTCCTTTATAATTAACAATTTGTTCGTGGTAGGCAAAAACTATTTGCAATTCTGAGAGATTTTCCAGATATTTATGAAGAAGCAACATTTTTACAACACTGTAAGTCCATTAGGAAAGTTGAATGTGATAATCTTTGCCAAACAGAAAAGAGAGCTGTCTGCGTTGCGGACAGATTCCCCTGATTCGCTCTTCCCACTCTGCTGTTCCCCCAACCTGATTACATTGGTCTTACTTGCTCTTATTGGAGGTTAAGGCAGAACTGTGCAACGGAGCAGCGCAAATCTAGGAAACGTTTGGGAAGTAGTGAAGCAGCTAATCAGGAGAATTCGTTGTCAGATCAGGGAATTCCAAAGAACATCTTGTTAACGAACTGACCTGGGTCCATCAACCTTACATGTAGTTACATTTCGAACCTTCTCAGTAGAGTTAAACGGAAATAGATTTTTCGCGTCTCAGGATATGGATACTAATTTTTGTGCCCGACAGGAGCCGTATACCTGATAATTCGCCGAGGTACCCAGCCGGAACCGGATAAAATACAGGACCCAGATGGTGCTTTTTCCCGTGAAAAAAATCTCTCGATTTTGCGCAAGGCACACTGTGAATTAGACCATCAAGACCGTCATCCACGATGTGTGTGCCTGTGTACCGGCAAGCTCCTTATTTTTCTAAGACACACGATGAGTCGGCCTGCCAAAACGAACTCTAAAAAAATGACTTGGCAGATGAGCAGCATAGCTTTCATTGGATTCACGGTGTGATGGGCCACAATGTGCAGGAAGAAAGATATTATCAGAAGTGTACACAAGACAAAAGTGGAAAACAGTGCTGCCAACTTGGTTGGAACAATGGTTGCCTGAGACTGGTCGTAGGGACAGAGGGGGACGGGACTAAAGCGCAAGGATTAGCCCTCGTGGGCTGTTTGAAGTTGTAAAAAAAACAATAAAAAAACTTCACACTTTGGAGAGCACCATCACCGATTGCCGGTCAGATTTCGCAGCACTTCTGCATGCCTGTCTTGATGGCAAAATTTTCGGTTAATCTCTGTTAATGAGAATCTCTAAATGAACAGAAGAAATGGATTTTTCAAAGGATCACGAACTTAATCGGCCTTTATTTTGATACTGCAATGACAAACTTCTGTGACATTACAATAATTGCGGAGTTACGCTCGGACTAAAAACGTCACCAATGGGGAACTTATACACATGTTGGTGGCATTGTTTTTTTTTTGTCTCTTCCACCTGCATCTTTGTTTATGAAAGTGAAAGATGCGGACTTAAAATTAAGAATCATGTTGTGATCATATTAATTTGCGGAAAATGTACTTAATTCCGGTAATAACAAGTTTCGAAAAGTTGAACAATTACCTCGTCTAGTCAAAGTGCGCCAAAACGCATCCAAATATCACAAAAGATTTATTTAAATTTTTTCGGCCGAAAAAGCACTATCCGGAAGGTTCTAAAAGCCGTATAGCGCGATTATCCGGCCGGGTACGGATACCCGCAAGAATTGTATCTGGCTCCAGACGGACATCCGGAAATCCGGATAATTGCCGGATACCCGGCCCAACTCTATTTTTCAGTCACAAAAGAACTTTCAGAGACCTTGGTATGGAGGGAACTTGGCTTTCATGCTATTCTTGATTCTATTAAAACCAAAAACTAATTATGGAATCTGAAAATGCATGTACTATTAAAAATGAAATAATCAGAAAATGTCAAAATAATGACTATACTTTAATTTTATGCATCAGTCAGGGCTTCTACTACCAAGAAAAACAGGGAAAACCCAGGGAATAGAATTTTGAGGGAAAATCGAGGAAATTCGACATCGCCTTCTGGAATTTTCGCTTTTTCAAAAAAATAATTCCAGCTTTTTTAATTTCATGAATTTCTATTTTATCAATTTATACCTAATTCTTTCTACCCCTCAGTTTTTTCTGTAGACTTACCATTTTGCAAACTTACAATTTGCTGGAGTTTTCCCAAAAGTTTTGGAAGAAAAAGAATGATTGATTTCTTAGTTGAAATTTCTATCCACAATTACTAGCGTATACTGATTTCTTAGATTAATAAACATAATGAAAAACTGTGTTACAGGTTAAATGGGACTTACAATGTTGATTTTTCAATTTTCGATGCCAAAAGCTCTCTATTACGAGGGGCGTTCAATAAGTAAGTATCCCCCCCCCCCCCCCTA
>NW_017549038.1:4497801-4540398 GCF_001854935.1 Bemisia tabaci | reverse complement strand
ATTTCTTTGATTTTTCGTCAGTGATGAACGACTGAGGCTTTGGCAGAGAAGCTCTTCTCCTGTAGCGGACTTCAAATCCTCGCGGATTCGGCGGGAACGTCGAGCACCTCGGCGCGTTCAAACGGCTCGCGTTCGGCCGCACATAGTCCGATTTTGTTGCGGTTTGTTTTGTTGAACTCAAAATATCCTAAGGAAGATTTTGAGTCCAAGTTTTTTAAAATTGGTCCATTCTAATCGATTTTAGAGAGGGGGGATACTTACTTATTGAACGCCCCTCGTACTTACTCTCATGAACATTTGGTCAAAATTTGCATTATGAATAATGTTACTAGCGTTTGAAATAAATAAATTCGAAGACTGGCAACAAAGGCAGCAAACTTGAACTCAGTATTTCTCAAGTTTGCGTAGTATCATTCTTCAACTTTGAAATACTCTCGCACAGTCAATTTTTTAAAGTTCTTTGTGCCATAATCTGCAGAATTAATTTTTTTGAGATATGATAGAGTTTTCTCTTTTTTTCTTTTTCAGTCCCATTTTGCCTGACTCAATCACAATTTTTTGTCAGTTGTTCAGATGTCGAAAAATTACTATTTATCGGATTACATGAAGCAGTCAAAAATTATCATGAAATGTCTGTGAAGCATGGATTTTGGAAGTGTATTTATTTACACATGAATACAATCCAATATTTTTTAGAGTAAGATTGTGGGGTAGTGAAGTTGAACAAGAAATTTAGAGGGCCAAATTAAGTAGAGTATTAATTTTTGATGCCATCACTCAGGGAAAACACAAAGAAAATCCAGGGAATTGAAAAGTTGAAATAAAGTAGAAATCCTGATTCAGTGTGCTCTGATGTAGAAATCTACAATCTTTTATCACTTCTGTGTCATGTCATAAAAAAGTGTTTATCTTTACACAGGTATTGAAATGTTTCACAAAACATTGGAATATGCTGAAGCTGGTGATCAGCTTGGGGCATTGATTCGAGGCATCAAGAGAGATGATGTTAAAAGAGGCATGGTGATCTGCAAACCAGGAACTGCAGAAGTCAATAATCACGTTGAAGCTCAGGTATACATGTTGAAGAAAGATGAAGGTGGGAACAACAAACCTGCTCTTCCTTGGCAAAACGTTTCGATTTTCTCTTCGACATGGGATTGTACTGGCCAGTTACATCCATCCAAAGAAATGGTCATGCCCGGAGAAGATGCCACGTAAGTATCTTTTCTCTCCTTTGTATTTTCATAATGGGTCAGTTGCGCTGGTCACAAAATCGTGTTTTGAAGCTTGATCCTTGTAAAAAAAGCTAAAATCAATAAGATCTGTCCAAATGGCAACTTCTTACGTTTAATATTAACAGAGATATCACGCTTTGAAAAGTCGGGCTTTTGACGTCATCCACCGTGGTAGTGACACCCCTGGTTTCTTCTACCTTGCTTTCATCCGAGTTTCACGTTGAACAACATAATCTTGCTTTGGTGATACGATTCGATATATTGGAATCAATTAAATAATCCAATGTGATTTTTTAGGGATAGCAAAAAAATTCCAAACCCAGCGGTGAATATCTCTCATCCAAAGTACTTGCATCAAAAAAAGAAGAAGAAAAAGAGGAATGAAAAAATGAACGAATTATGATAAGTATGATTTCCAAATCTTCTTTCATTTTCTTCTGCACTCTAAACTATTGGGGTTTTTTTTTAGGTTCGAGATCAGATTACTGAGGTCCATGTACTTTGAAAAAGGTCAGAGATTCACGATGAGACAAGGTTCAACAACTATTGGAACAGGTGTTGTGACCCAAACTTTACCTCCCTTAACGGACCTAGAGAAGAAACTTATTATGGAATCCAAGAAAAAGAGAGAAAAACTTCTGGCTGAACTTCAGAAACCAGAAGCACCTGCCTCCTAAATTTTCTCTCCTGTCTCATATTAGTTTAGTTTTTCTCTCTTATGTGTAAGTAATTTTTATGTACATTTAAGTTTTTTTCCCGTGTAATATCTTATTTGTGAATAAATTATTTTTTAAGTTTCATTTTTACAATGACTTTCAATTGTTGTTTTTATTATTGTTTCTTCTTTTTTTCTTTTCTTTACAAGTATAATGAAATATGGAGCAAACGTGCAGTTAAGAAAATAAAGCATTTTCTCAATTTCATGGAGGAGAATGATAAGAAAACTTACCATAAGAGTCCAAAGTCAACTTTCATTTTTATTGATAATTTGGAACAAACATGCTCTCAAGTCTTAAGAAGAAAAAGCACATTATAATGTGAGAGGACTATAATGACAGAGAAGACTCCTCCTGTTTGGTTTGTCAGTATGTTTATAAACATACATGTAGGGTTTCTGGTGATCTGTAACTGTAAGGCCAGGGAATTTTACAAGTTACATTTCGGCTTAGCGCACCTTCACCAATGCTATTCGAGAGATCGCGAGCAACTTCTGAGCGCCTTTTTTCTTGATTTGTATCAATAGAGGTGAACACTTATCCCATACCTTGGCTACAGTCAACGCAATTAGAGAAAAAAAATTATCTTAATCTGAGGTTTGTGTTTCTTTTTTTTAAAAAGAAACCAACTATACAGTGGCGTAACGGACTTCCGCCAGGCCCCCTCGCAAACATTTTTACAGTCCCCCCCCATGTCAATGAAAGTGATTAAATGGGGCCCCTAAAGAAGGATCAAGGATTTATAGGGGTTCCAGCCCAGGCCCAAGGATCTACAGGGGGGCCTCTCAAAGCCCGAAATACGAAAAGTGACAAAAAGGAGAAAATGATTTAGTAATCACTGAGTTGACATTGGAAGGTAGGGGCCCTCCAGCAAACAAAAAGTTAGGAACAGCCCAAAAGAAGTATAAAAAACCCCGAGCTAACAATAAAAATCAGAGGAGGAAGCCCCATCTCAGCAAGTAAAGGCCCAAAGTTTGAAACCAAAGCTGAGCATCAAAGAGAGAGAAAAAAAATCTCGGCGGCCGAGGGCCCCCTGCATAGCGGGATCTGCAGGGGCGCCCGTTACGCCACTGCAACTAAAATATATCTCCGGAACTCTCTGTGGATATATTTGGATAAATAGGTAAAGAAAATTCACACAAAATTTTGAGATAAACCGTTGGTTAATTTTTTTAAGAGAATAAAAAATGAGCACAGATTTGCGACGTTGCTATTGGAGATACACATTTTTTTCACTTTCAGCCACCAATGTTAAGGATTCAAAGTCTTTGTAAAAATAGTCCCTGTTTTTAGGTTGTGACTATTATTAGGATTTTTTTTCCTATATTAGTTTGCTTCGTGCAAAAAGAGTTTGAAATTAAGTAATTAATTTTATAATTTCTCGGTTCCTTGACTTTCCCTGATCTTTAATCAAAAGTAAGAAAAATATGTTTTGAATGGGAAAATATTGGATTAATCTAATCCTTGACTTTCAGTTTCATGGAGAATAGTTGAAACCTTTTTTTTCTCTTACTTACAACGTGGCTTGGTTTACATCTGCTGAATTTTGGTCTCATTTAGTTGGAAAACTTTCAGAAGACAGAGGACCGTCCACCATCTTGGTTCTTTTGTTAACTTCAATGCTATGCAGTCGAAATATTTTCTGTGCATGGGTTCAATCAATCTGACAAGTGCCACTGGTGGCCTGATGACTCTTACGGTCGGATCATCGGATGAGAGTTCCGTCATTTTAAAAAACCGCGCTATTTTTCTTGACGTCCATGGACCAATCACAATCCGTTTGTGAGTAAACCCCGCTCCAGGTGTTCAACCAATCAATGAAACTCCTCACCATGCTCATAAGTTAACCTCAAAATTCATAAAAGAGTTAAGAGTATTGAATTGACCATTGATTCAAATTTCAGTATTTATTTACTTCATTTCATTGTAAATTAACTGCGCGGGTTGGAGTTAGTTTGTGGTATTTCACTTTTATATATAGAGTAACTGTTAATCTGTTCAATAATGAAGAAGAAATCTGCCAAAATGTCTATGATGCAGAAAATCGATACACTCAAATCATTGGATGAAAATGAACAAGTGTCGGACTACTCAGACGAATCGGATGACAACGAAGATGTAAGATTTCCTTTCTATCTATCTGTCGTTACTGCAAAACCTTGTGGAATTTAATTTGTTCATAATTTTCATCAAATAATTTAACTTCAAAAGCTAGATACTCAAAAACAATGAACCAGGAAAACTCAGAACAAGCACAAGATGCCAGCATGTCCATTTCTAGGTGTGCAAATAGCTCTAGTCCTCCACAACTTCTGTAGAGGGCAACTTAAACTCTCGGAATGTACTGGGTTGCGGAGTGAAGGCCAGCATATCAGATTGATTAAAACTTTGTCCAATTTTTTGACTGATCTGCAATTTTTATCACCGAAACTTGTATCGGATATACCGTACGTACCGTACCGTACGTATAATCGTATCGGATGTATCTTGTACCGATCAGGGATGAGCTCTGCAGGATGAATTACTGGTATCACCGCTGATCGTAGCGCAACCTATCATAAAATCCTCTTAAAATTTAAGGATCCTCCCCTTTGACTCAACCCATCCATCACCTGCTCTAAAACTGAGTAGATTCAACTGATAAATGAAAACTCAACAGTATGGTGGCTAAAATATTTGAAACATAAGTAGATTCTTGACATTTTCCGACCCTCTTTAGTAAGGAATGGCTTGCCTCTCTTCCATATGAATAAGCAAGACCGATTTAAGGCAGATATTTGTGGTTTACTGATTTTTTCTGACGTTTGGCACATGTTAGTTGCGAGGATCCCAACAGAAGTTGCAGCACTAGTAAGTGCCTACAGATTTTCACATTTGCTCTCGCGGAAGTTCAGGGTCCTGTAGAACTAGTTGTGATGACCCTGTTTACGGGTCTATAAGGGGACGTAGCTGGAGCGTTGTGATATCAGCCGACGGGACGTCCCTAATTAGAGATATCTCGAGCTGACTTCACAAGGCTCCAGGGAGACTGTTGCGTCGGACAGTGGTCGCCTGTGGTCTCTCTATGGAAAGAGATCTCGTGCAGACCACCTACACAACACAACAGTGGGTGCTCTTTGGGGGGGGGCAGTCGTTGACCCTCCCAAAAATGAAAGACGTAGTCAATAAAGAGAGAAAGGGTCTGTCCTTGACTGAATTTCGATATATAGTCTGAGTTGGTTATTCTATCAAATGAAAGGGCTCGACAAGACACAGAAAGAATAGCAAAAGGGGAAAAAAGACTCAAAAAATATGGACAGTGTTGAGAACGAACCTGAGTCGTTCGTTTGACTTATTGGCTCGTCGATGACGCGCAAGTGCAGGCTTGAGCCCTCAGCACAAGCACCATGTTGCAAGGAGCCATGTTACAGCTTTTGTATTTAGTAAAAAAATGTGTCCAACATTTCTTTTGAAATTGATTTACCTTGCACTGCAAAGAGCTCTGAAGCTTACCATCCATCTCCTTAAATCCAGATCTTAAAGTGCAAGTCAAAGACAGTGAAATCATGAAAAAAATCAGCATCTATGATAAAGTTCTGACCTTCAAGTCACTAAATAAGAAACTGCTGTCCACTCATATTTTGTGTCCTCAAAAAAGTGAAAAATCTAGAGTTGACCCGAGCATGGCTAGAAAATTTTGCAGAAGGTGGGGTATGCAAGGGTCTATTACCCTTGACGTGGGTAAACTGGTATTGAGTGATCACATGGCAATCATGACATTTTGGGAGCCAGTCCCCTCCCATGGCCCCTTTAGCTACGCTCTGGAGAATTCAGCTACAACCTCTTTGCTAAGCCTTGCAGAGATTTACAAACTAGTGGTTTGGGTGATTCTTTCAGTGGTAAGGATTGATGCAGTCTTTCTTGGTACATACATGCCCCTTCTTCATAAGATATCATCACTTTAATTGCTCATAACCTTTCCCTCCATTGATTCTCAACTTCAAGTTCCTTTACTGAAGCAAAGTTGATTAATTAATCCGAGTTTATGAGCTCAAACCAGACAAAGCAAAACCATTCCGCAGATGTTAATATTCTTATTTGGAATTTGTTGTTTTTATTTAGTTTCAACCGAAGAAGAAAAAAGTTCAGAAGAAATACTTCGCTCCGGACTTTCAGTTTGTATCCTCCGCCAAAGAGTATAACAAGGATACCTGGGATGATTTAACAAAGTATGTCCGTCGCAAAGTCAGGAGTAAAACAGATGATAAGATACAAAAAGCTCGAAGAAATTTAAAAGGCGTGGTAAGAACTTTCTTATTTTCAATTTTTCATATTTTCTCATCATAATTCTTAAATTTTTACTCAGAGGAAGGCAATTATTTTCAAATGAGGAAACGAGAAAATATTCACCACTTTCCAGTAGGTATCCCTAGATTTATGCCCTGATTTTTTTGCCTTTGGATAGAAATTACCAAAGTAAAACAAAGCTAATCTCACATTTGACTCTGTTATAATCCATACATATTTATCACTGTCTTGAAAGCCTGAGAGTATTTTGGAAACCACCCAAATAATTTCTTTCTCTCGATGCACAGTCAAATCTATTGCTAGGTGGTCTTGTCCATACTAAATTATTATCATACATCATTTTGAATGAATTGTTTATTCACAAGTTTATATATTTGAACTTAGATAAGAACTAAAAAAACGTAATTAGGTAACAATAAAGGAAAAGTAGACGTTTCCTTTTTTTCCTTTTTTTTTATTGCATTCTGGGCATATTTTGTAAGAGATCTAATTTTGTAAATAATGAAATTGGCTATGATATTGAACACCAGGCCCAAGATACAGGGCTTTTAGATTTGCAAAAGATGCTGCAGGCAATGGAGCTGTGACGTTGTTTTCCCCTGATTAATCGAATCGGTGAATGTTTAGTTACAGTTTTTTGATCCTTTGCTGCAGATATGAATTACTCAGGTCTGCATTTAGATTTGTAGTAGTCATTTTTGCCAAGTTACCTATCCAAGTAAGTAGATAAAAAGATCATCACAGAAGTAAGTTTGGAATTGATCATATGAATGTGTCCTAGTGATCAAGTTAGTATATTAATGATGTGTGCCATTATTTTTGTTTCCGTTTTCTATACTTTAAGGATTCAGTGTTTTTTGTCGGTTTTAAGACGTTTTAAATACCTTAATATTTTAAGAAATCAAGCAATTTCTAATCTAAGTATGTATCCACAGGCAGAAGAAGAAGATGAGATAGAAGAAGAGAACAATGCCGATCCTGAACTTTCTAATCTAAGAAAAGGCAAAGATTCAGATGATGAAATAGTTCTTTCAGAAGATGAACTGAAACATGGTAAGCATGAATATTTATCTACTACAAATCTGGAAGCACCATAGTACGTTACTCAGTAAGCTACAAAGAGAAACAAGGAGAAAGTAAGTAAATGAAAGAATATATGATTTTATGAAGTACACAAAAAATTTAGTGCATTTGCGAAATGTAATGAAATTTGAGAAACACTTTCCTTTAATTGTGATCTCGCAAATTACTTTTGTTTTTGTTTTTAAATAAAAAGAAGTTGTTTTAAGTTTTTTGTCCTGAACCTTATATATGGAAGCTGTTAGCAAGTAAAGAGCATAAATTTATNGGGGGGGGGGGGGGGCTCCTGAGGGCTCTAGGAAGGAATGAGGGATAGAAGTTAGGCTAGAGGAGCCTGTGCAAATTACTTGTTGTTCTTATCTTTTCGAAGGACAGCCAGTCACCGCTATTGAATGAAATTTCTTCTGATCATTCTTTGCCTTTACCAAAACATTCACTTAAGAATTCCCGCTAAGATATCAAGTAATATTTTCTTGAGAAAACAAAGCTCAATTTTTTTTTTGCAGATTATTAGTTCTAATAAGTCTACTAAATGCAAAAAATTGGTCAATATATCTTTTAACGTTAGAAAGATATAACTACTCTAAAATCAAAACATCTTAAAAAGGCGGAAATACTGATACACATGAATTTGAATGGCATATATTTTGGTGATCTACGACCTGTGATCGGTGCTCTCCACAAGGTCTCAGGTCTGGGTCCGACATCATGGGAGAATGCAATAGGGTATTTTCCTCGGAAACAAATGGAAACACAGTGGAGACACATGTTTTTCTAGTTTCATCATTAGTGCATGTACTAAAATTAAGTATCAGTGGCTGAAGAACAATTCTGCTTATCTGCAAACTGATCATTCTACAGGACAAGGAAAAAAATTTGCCTGTTTTGTGATTTTGAGGTTAGATTTGCAATTTTTCTTCAACATAGCGGCATCACTAAAGAGCTCCCATATGGAGTTGGAAAAAACTAAAAATATCAGCTTGCATATTTTATACTGTAAAATGCAGTCAAGTTGCCAACTCATTTTCGGAAAAATTGAAGTGTTTCCTAGCCCTCGATTTGTAATTTTGAATGAATAAATTTGAATATATAGCTATAATGTAAGCATGTTGGCTGTACTACTGACGCTGACTTCATCTAAAACGTAGATATTTTTTCTGCAATTGAGAGGACTATCCGTCCTCAGTGTGAAGTTCCCGTCCTCTTCAAAATCTTAGGTACTCCTTGAAATATTTAGCTCATTTTTTTTTTTTTGTTGCTTCTTAGCTTTTTTTAGATTTTGATTCAACTACTGATTTATTGATTTGCAGATGATATTAAATTGAAAGAGAAATTAATCGGTAAGAAAAAACGAAAAAAATTAGCGGCTCAGAGAAAGTTCCAAGATAGTGATGACGAGAATCACAATGGCATAACAGTGGAACAGGAAGATGACGAAAATGATGAATTCTTCGATGATGCTCCTCCTTTCGATGAAAATACTACGTTTTATCAAATGAATTTATCCAGACCTTTAATGAAGGTGTGTAAGCCGATCTTCTTTAGAGTAATGACAAGCTCATCAGCCTTTGTGATGTTGACGGAATGTTAATTGGCCAGTGGTAGAGAAATGGTTGAAATTATAAAAAATTAGGAAACAGGTCAAAAAAAAAAAAAAAAAAGACATTTATTTTTTAGAAATATCTCTGAAGGTTTAAAAATGCAGTTTTTAGCGTTCAGTTGCTCAGCGATGAAACTGAAACTTCGCATGGACCTCTTTACCCGCCATCCTCAATCAGGCGGTGTTCAACTATGTTGGTTAGCCTTGCTGTAATATTTTTGTCTTGTGTAAAGAACATAATCAGGCTTTTTTTTAACAAGGTACCTTTGGCTAATTTCAATCAGTATGAGTGGATATGTATTATATTTACTGAATCAAGGTGGAGAAATGGCGCTGGGTCCAGGTCCACACCATTGCGCGGGGAAAACAAAGCCAAAAAATTCCACCACTGAGATTCGCTTACTGAGCTGAACATCCCCCCCCCCCCCCCCCCCTCAGTCTTGTACTGGTACTCATTATAGCAACAAAATTTTTGACTCTAATTGATAAATTTTTGGAATTTTTTGGCTTTGTTTTCCCCTCAAAATGGTATGGACCCAGCACCATTTCTCCACCTTGTTACATACAGTTCGGGCCATTTTTTAGTGTTTTTTTTCTTGTTTATATTTAATTACATACATCACTACTCCATTTAATCTTTGTAATGAGAAATTTTTCTTTCAATTTATCATGGTTCAAAATTATTAAATTCACTCTCTAAGAGCCCTTCTTTTTTGAGGAAAATAATTGAAGTCTTGTCTTTAAAAGTAATGAAAATCGAAAAAAATGAGTAAAACTGCAAAAACTCTTAACATTACAAAAATCTCTGAAATCCATCTAATTTTAGGTACCTGTTTGTTTTTGCTAAATCTAGGCTATTGGTCAGCTAAATTATGTTCAACCAACACCTATTCAAGCAGCAACAATTCCCACGGTTCTCCTTGGTCGAGATGTTTGTGGTTGTGCAGCGACTGGTACAGGAAAAACTGCTGCGTACATGTTACCTGTTCTTGAGAGATTATTATTCAGACCTGTGAATGACACAGCTGTAACAAGGTAAAATTCTGTTAGATATTGTCTGCGTCTTTTTTTAGTCAGACTTTAATGCCACTCTTCCAATTTCAAGCGAAAAGCATTATGCCTGATTTTCACCGAGAAGGAATTGGCATTGAATCCTTTCAATAACAGTTCTATGAATGATGATCACGAAACTTCTCATTGGGTTTGTCGGGAAATTGTCAGATTCTTAGCAGGGCACTTTACAAAGCTGGTTGAAGTAAAGTTTATAGACATAAGCTGTAAAATTACTCTGTTTGCAACAAATAAACCTCAATTGTAAAACCTCTGCAAATGCATACTTACTTTAGCCGAACACACCTCATGGCTGGACATGTCCCTAGGTCCCGGCATAGCGTCTAAGGTTTACTTGTGTTCATAGCCCTAATAGCCAGACATTCCAATGACTGGGTGCACACACTGAAACTGGCAATATTTTAGAAAGTCTATCTCCACTAAACGGATAGAATCAATATCAAAACAAATGATAAGGAGTGTATCTAGATGGTCAGATTTTCGTGCATATATACTTACACTAATGGAGTCTGACATAACTCGCTCTGAAACTGTTAAAGCAATTGGCGATGGTGTTGATGCTATTGATGCAGTGGCGTGCGGTCCAGATAAGCAAGGCAAGCACTGCTTGCCCAAAGATTTCAAGAGAAAGAAGAAAATTACACCTTTTACATGTTTTACATTTTAGCAAATATAATTTATAAGGTGTTCAGTAAGTAAATTGCATTAAAAACAGAAAGAGAAAGAGACAGAAATACGTATAGAGCCACGAAAGTAGGAAAGCGGCAGAGAGGATGGAGGTGGCGCAGCGCGCTGCGCGGCCTGAACACGGGCCAACTCATGCGCTGGAGAGTCGCTTCTGATCAGCTGAGCGGAGCGCCACTGCTCAGCGGCGGAATCAAGGCAGGTGGGGAGTGCGGTACGTTTCGAGTCCGAGCCCTTCGCTGCGCGATCGCAGCTCGCTTCTCTTGGCCCGTCACCGCAGCGCGCTGCTTCTGCCTCCGATGCGCTATCTTGTTCCCTCTTTCCGTCGCGGTTATAATTGCTCCTCCGGGGCAAATGCCCTTAAATTCTATAAAATGTCGCTCACTTGGATCTATTAGTGACGAATTAGACAATTCACAATCATGTCTTAAACGCAGAAAGCTGTTTTTTGGGGGAATTTTAAGTAACTCAATAAATTCTAAATGCCATAGAATAAAGACTATGATACCTCAAATAAGTGGCATGGCAAAATTAGGATTTAAGAGCATGGAGCCGTCCTCCAATGCTCAATAACATTCGAAACAAGGTGAGTAAACGAAATCATAAGTAAGAGAGAAAGAAATGAAACCACAGTTTTTCAAGAAGTTCCATCAGATTTCATCCGCCAAACAGAGCAAATAGAGTAAAATTTTAAGAATTTTCTAGGGAGGCTCCCTGAGGAGGGGAAAGAGGCTACGTTAACCCCCCCCCCCTCCCCCGGATGGCGAACACTAGAGCTTGCCCTGTCACTAAACCCACCGCACGCCACTGTATTGATGGAGCTGAATTTTTCAGCAATGGAGAGTGACATCTGGCGCATGCCGCTCTTAGCCTTCTAAATTTCTCATCTTTTTTTTTCTGTTATTTGTCTGCACACGCCGGTTGAAGAATCTGACCTCCTAAGGTCTTGTGCAGACAGGAAGAAATACAAGTTTTTTTTTGCCATGGCAAAATTGTTTGAAAAACTAAGCTAGTTTATTCATTCTCTCTTATTTTAGAGTCTTGGTGTTGGTTCCTACTCGAGAACTGGGTGTTCAAGTGTACCAAGTGTCCAAACAATTAGCTCAGTTTACCAGTATAGAAATCGGTCTGTCAGTTGGTGGCCTTGAACTTAAATACCAGGTTTGTTGATAATTTTCAGGATTTATTTTTCAAACAAAAAGTCATTCTGCATGCACCTCTTTCATTTTTATTCTCTTGTCACCAAGGTAGCGGTCAGTTGCGCTAGTCTGAATCATGTTTTGATAGTTCCTTCTTATAGTTTAGCAAAGTTTAATGAGATCTGTCATAATGTTAAATTTTTACGCCCAATCAACACAGGTTCTGTCCATCTAAGAACATGGCGTATGACGTCATCCACCGTAATGGTGCATATCATAGTTTCTTCCACCTTGATTTCATCGGTGTTTTATGTCCAGCAACCAGTGCAAATAGTGTGTATCATTGATTGATAAAACGTAATATGCTCCACCGCGGTGGATGGTGTCGTACGCCGTGTTTTTCAATGAGCAATATCTCTGTTAATGTTGGACGTAGAAACTTAACGTTTGACCCGATCCTCTTAGTTTTTGTCAATTTAAGCATATATGTTTAAATTGTCAAAACTTAATTTTGTGACTAGTGTAACTGAACCATCAAATACAACTAGTATGTACTTTTTTTGTTCTTGGATGTATTATAAGATCTTTTAATTATTTTCTCCTCAAATTTTTTACTTCAGAAAATCGTCAACTGAATCACTAAATACAAAAAGGGCACATGTCCAGAAAACCGAATTGTTCAGGAGACACAAAAAACTGTTTATTTCGTGGTAGATATTTTTCGGAAAGTTGTTATGTTTAAAAAAACCGGCGCTTCGCTTCGCCCTGCGCAGGTTTTTGTAAACATAACAACTTTCCAAAAAATATCTACCACGAAATAAACAGTTTTTTGTGTCTCCTGAACAATTTGGTTTTCTGGACTTGTGCCCTTTTTATATTTAGTGATTCAACTATAGGTTGTAAGTTGCTTTTAAATTGCTGCATCAGTTGAGATTTTTTATTATGAAAAACATATTTAAACCCCATATACCCTATTACCTACTAAATGCTACAGAGGGCATGAAATTCAGAAGATCTCAATTTTTCAGAACCCTAGTAAGAAGAAGGTAGATACTAAGAGTCATTACCCATTACGTATACTGTACCATTTTACCATCAACCACCCAATATTTTTCTATAGAATCCACGATTTGTTTTCTTTGATTCCAGGAAGCAGTTCTCAGGAAAAACCCAGATATTGTCATTGCCACTCCTGGTCGTTTAATCGATCACTTGAAAAACACGCCTTCATTTACTCTAATTGATGTAGAAATTTTGGTACTTGATGAAGCTGATAGGTGGGTTTTCATTTTTTAAGCATATTTTTCTATGCATGTTTAACTTTATTTAATGTTTTTTGTCTGGCTCGGATATTCACCCATTAGATGACACAATTTTCTTGCTACTGTTGCTGCTTGCCAATGCTTGAGGTTTAGAAAAATATGCCTCCTTGTTTACCAGGTCTTTAGCAAGTAAAGCAGCCACAGTATGCTGAGCGAAACTGAATATTGCATTAATTCTCTCCATTGCTGAGTCATTTTCAGTTGATGTATTTCATTGTTTTGTATTTAAGGTGCCGGCAGACAATCCACACCCTGATTTTTATCTGCTAACCTTTACTTATATGTATAATACATGATTAAAAAGTTCTACATATTACCTGCACTACAATTTTTGTGTGTGTAAAATCGGAAAATAGGTGTGGATCATCTGCAGGCCTTTATATTAACCATTTGGGTATATTCTTAAAGGTAGGCAATCCTCCAATTTAATGATACAATTTTACATGTAACTGAAGAACATTCAAAGATGCTACTGAGTACAGAGATGCAAATGTGGCGGCGCGGTACTCGCATACATACTCTCAGTGATGCGTGTGGCGTGATGCGCCTGCTTGAAGCAATTCCAACTTCGGCCGCTAGTTGCAGTTCGATTGCTCGGTTCCCTATCGCAAAGCTGTGCAAACCAGCCTGGTGGGGAGTCGGCGACCGACTATAAATAGTGGCCAGGGCATAGGCCAGACACACAGAATTAGTCAGAATGTGAAAGAGACTCCTTGTCTGGTCCTCGGCTCCTCAAACCCGTATTTATCCACGGCCCAGACCTGTATTCATCACGGCTCAGACCCGTATTCCTACACGGCCTAGACCCGTTTGTATCCACGGCAAAGACCCGTACCCCCTCTCTCCACGGCCCGGACCCGTGCTAGCTCTTAGCATATACTTGGAACTTTAGAATTATATATGTACGTGTGAAACACCAAATGAAATTTAGTGAATACAATTTGAATATGTGTCAGCAAAGCCCTCGTTCTTCATTATTCAAAAACCTACCAACCACCCCCCTCACACAAAGTTTAGCAAATTCAAAATGGAGTTTGTGATGAAGACCTCAGAAATTTCAAATAATGCTATTCTCATGTTCATTATCTCTTATTTCTCTAGAATGCTGGATGAAAATTTCAAAGATCAGATGACAGAAATTATCAAAATGTGCTCTAGAACTCGTCAAACTTTATTGTTCTCCGCCACAATGACAGAAGAAGTTCAAGATCTAGTTTCTCTTTCCCTGACAAAACCGGTCAAAATTTTTGTTGATAGTAATAAGGATGTTGCATTTAACTTAAGGCAAGAATTCATTCGGTAAGTCAATACAATATTCTTCTCTATGAAACCTTGTTTGAGTTTGTAAACCACCACTCCATCTGTACTTTTTTTACACAAGCTTGATCCTACCTGTAATTATATCACTCATCAATGTCAAAACTGCAGAAACGTATATCTCGGTTTGGGACAGTGTACTCCTCCTGTCATTCTTTATTTTCTACATGAAAAACTACCTGATGTCATTTTTTTGAAACTTAAAAGATTCTTCTGCTCTATGTGAGGAACATTATGTGAAAAATTCAAGCCGTGATGTTGGTTGGTCTTCTTTTGAAAAATTAAATAGGAGTTGAGATTTAGAAACACTGTAACCGAGGTACGTTTTTTTGCAACTTCACCGTCAATATTCACTCAATGGTGGTTTTCTTGTGTTTGTCTGAGCCTCATAGAACTTCGAGGGTGTTAACAATTTGATTTTGGGGGAACTCAAGGAAAGGGAAAAGGGAAGTTATTCCCAGTTGTCTGCTTCCAGTTTCATTCAAATCATTTTTATTTACAAACTTACAGTAATAATTTCTGAAGCAGCACTAAATTACTTTGGCATCAGGCCACTTTCATCCAAAAGGAAAAAATCCTTCATTTTTTGAATATCCATTCCTTTACATACTAATTCACCCTGTTGAAGCTAATGATTACTCAGCAGTCAGATGATTAGATCTTCATATAATTACCCAAATTAAAAGCCTTCTTCCACTTTTTAATTCACTGAAATTGTAGTTTGATGAGATTCCTCTCATAGAAGCAACCCTCAAACCAAAGAAATATTTATTTTTAACCCTTTTTTTACTTTCCAGATTACGGAAAGATAAAGAAGATGATCGTGAGGCAATTTTAGCAGCTTTAGTTTGCAGAACATTCCGGGATCATACAATTGTGTTTGTCGCCACAAAAGCTCAAGCACATAAAGTTCATATTCTCTTGGGACTATTAGGACTTAAGGTAAGATACCAGTTCACATTCCAATCAATTAATGCTCTCTCTTATTTTAATTCAAAGGATATCAAGGTCCATTTCAGGGTATCTCAAAACGAATTTATTTTTAAATTCAAAGTTTTACACAAATCGCATTCTTTTGCTTACCTTAGCCTGGAACTGGAGCACGAACGAGTGTTCTTACCCATCTCCATCTCTCTCAAATTGTATCATCAATTTTCAGTATGAGGGAGTTCCTTGTGTCTATGGTTGGCTGCCACCTTTTCTTCAGACCGCTTCCATTGTTGCCGAGTTTAGACTTTGTTTGGAGGTGGCTACTGCCACCCATGATCATGCCTCTTTCCACTTATTTGTGTAGAAGATACACAAATACATATTCGTATACATGTTATATATGTTATATACACACACATATGCATTTGTGTTTGTTTTAATGTGTTGCGTGCAATGTTAAACTCATGAGCTCTACACTAGAGTGTACCTTTGGCCTCACAGTGGCAAACTGACAGCAGACACCAGCATCAACTGATGATAAATTGATATCAGCAAACTGACTAGAACTGTCTACAAAGTTTGGACTTAAAACAATTTTGACCTTGGTTCTTGAATTTCTTTCATTTTTTCACAAAATTTTTCCCTTATTTTCACAAATTTTTCTATCGCAATGGAGTCTAAAAAGATGCTGAAAATGTCCTATTGCAACTTGTTATTTATTGCAGAGGCGGACTTGATCATGAATCTTAGAAACCTAAATCTCACATTCTCAACCCATAACCTATGTTCCCAAGATCATACCAGGACATCGAAAAATGTTTGAAAAATAATCACGAAGTTTCTAGGTCTTCATGTATGCGCTTATTTGTATTGCAGGTTGGAGAGTTACATGGAAATTTAACTCAGCCACAACGTTTGGAGAATCTGAAGAAATTTAAGGATGAAGAATTAGATATATTAGTAGCTACAGATGTTGCTGCCCGTGGTTTAGATATAAGAGGAGTAAAAACTGTGAGTATTATAAGAAAAATAACATTTGTCGTGACCATTTCTTCTATTTCTTTTTGTGAAAACTGGCATGATTCAGAAATTAATTGTATTGTTTTTTAAAGCATTTATTCAGATAAGCTTACCTGAAAGTAGACTTGATCAAATACTGTTTTAATCATTCAAGAATGTCAGTGAAAGTAACTCCTTATTTGCAATCAGTTTTATCAAGAGTTTCGTATATTAACTCATCAGTGTTTTCCCTTTAAAATTAACCTTGAACCTGAAGTAGGATGACAATATTTCCTTTAGCCGCAAGGGGAGCAAGAAAGTAGAAAGTCATGACATCTCTCACACTGATTTTCAGTTTGTTCACAAAATATTTTTTGAATATTTGTGCTTCAGTGCGCCTATAAACATATCTTTAATGATACTTTTTAGGATTTTTTTAATCAAAATTCAGAGTGAGGGATTGTCCTTAATTCGCTTTGCTGTTGCTGTTGTTGTTGTTGTTGTTGTTGTTGTTTTTCTTTTTTGTATTTTTTAAGTATGCATGATGTTCTCTCTTTGATTTCTAGGTGATCAATTTTATGATGCCAACTGGAGTTGACAAGTACATTCATCGAGTCGGTCGAACAGCTCGTGCTGGCAGAGCTGGTGTATCAGTCTCCATTGTCTGCGAGAGTGAGAGGAAAATTTTCAGAGAAATCGTGAAAAGAGCCAAGAACTCTGTTAAGAGTAGATCTATCCCTCAAGGTATTGTATCGGTGACTTCGGTTCAGGTTTTAGAAAGTTAATGGATTGAACCCCTTGAATACTGTCATAATTTGATGGTCGGAGTTCCCTAATTTACAGCCTTGTGTCAAATAGTAATCAATGGTTTTAAAACAGACTAAAAAAACTTAATAATGATGCAATGTAATGCTCCTTTCAATAATCAGCTAAGCTAAAAACTCTAAAATTTCAAATCTTTGTGAGAATTTGACAAATCCATCGCAGCATTTTAAAAATGATGTGACAATTGATTAGATGGTTTCAACCGGATTCAATTTTAATCAAAATGTATTATAATATCAATATAATGTACTTAATGTATCGGCAGATATTTTTGAAGTTTCATCTTAAAATTTTTAAAATTTTCCTTAATAAATTTTGTCATCTTTTAACTTTTTTTTTACTTCTAGATATCATCGACAAGTATAAAGAACGCGTCTCTGCATTAAGTCCTGAAGTAGAAAAAATAATGAAGGAAGAATATGAAGAGCGGCAATTGGCTAAAGTAGAAAATGCAGCAAATAAGGCTGAAAATCTTGTCAAAGGCATTGAAAAACCTAGAGACTGGTTTCAAACTGGTCAAAAAAGGAAAAAAGCCAAGGGTATTCATTTTTTGTTCCATTTTTTTTTTTTAAGTTAGCATTATTGATCTTTACGGTAATGCTACGTAAGTTTTTGGAATGAGTAAAGTCTATCAGGAGGTAATCACGATTACCAATGAAAAACCAGTGTAATGGTATTTCAGTTGTTTTTTACAAGAAATAATTTTTGATCAGCAAGTTTTAATCACTACCATCATACATGTACTAGCAGTGTGAATAAATTATCAGTCTTATCAATTATTAGTAATCTCCAACCCGAAAGTACTATTATAATTTTTATGGACGAAATTATACCTTTTATACTCGTAAAACTGCTCTGGAAAAGATCTTTTTCACCAAAGTCAATCATTTAATGAAGAAGCAACTTTAGTGGGACTTCTAAAAATCATGTTTGTAATTTGATATTGCTTTATTACAATCAGTGTGACGGAACCAACATTATATTGAGGATTTGCATCAACGCATGAATGCCAGAAGAAAAGTAAGGGGTATAAAGGACTGTGAGAATTTTTATGGAATTGTAGAGAGTGAAATTACAAACATATTTCTGCTGTCTAAAAGCATTTAAACATAAATCAGTGTAATTAATGATATTTTTATTGTGCAGCTGACCTACGAAGGAAAATCAGAGAAAAACGAGCAGAAATGGAAGCCTCTCGTAAAGGTAAAAAGTCCAAGAAAGTTGTGGATCCAGAGACAAAGAAGCTGCTAGCGGAACAAAAAGTCCATGCTAAAATGGCCAAATCTCAAATGAAACGGAAAAAAGTAACTGCCTATCGAGAGAAGTCAACTTTCGGTAACAAGATTGATTTATTTTTTACATTTAGTACCTATAAATTTCGTTTGATGCGTAGTTGACCCTAAATTTAAGAGGAGAAAAGTTACATTTATCTGCTTTTCTTGTATTTTTGGTGCTAATTGTATGACCTGTGTCTGTCAAAAATACATTTTCAAATGACTGGTGTTGTTTTGTCTTTTTGATAGTATATGTAGGTACAAAGTCTGATGCATTTTGTATGCAAAATTACCAAAATTTGCCAAAATAGCTCTGCCAAACCACCAAATCTGAGAAAGCATAAAGTTGGAATTGATCGGTAAAAAATTATAATGACAGGGACCATGAGTAATAAATTGCAAAAATTCCAGAGTTCACAAAATCCAATATACATAAGAAGGGTCAGTTTTGGACGGTTGGAAGTTACAAAAGACTTACCTTCCTGTATGATTCAATTTAAATAAAGTCCTGTGATAGAGAGCTGTTCTCTTGGTTGCCACAAAAACTAGAATGTGATACCGAATCTGGATTTTATACAGCTATGCAAAATTAGACTTCTAGTTTTATGCTAATTCCTCTGATGGATCTGCTGTTATGTAACAAAGTCTAATCCTATTTTGCTTCTTTATTCCATCTTTTTTAGGTGCTAATGGGAAGCAAACAAATACAAAGAAATCATACTTTGATGATGCCTTCACTAATACAAGTAAAAAGTCTGCTGATAAATTCCGTGCGCCGTAAGTTTTTTCCAATTATTAATTTACTTTTACCATTGTTGTTTTTTACATACATTGCTTGCTTTAACCATGAAAGTATAAGCATGAAGCATCAAGAGGATTGCAAGGGTCAATCAAAATACTTTTAAAGGATCAAATAGAACTCAGTCAAAGCTGGATGCAATGCCTTTGAACAGACCAGCCAAAAGTGTCATTATTTCAAAGTTGTCATTAAAACAAAACTTGCAAAAAGAAGCATTTTACAATGCTGAAAGTTCATTCCTGCAAAAAGGATTTTATGTACCCATGTACATGGTGGTCTCACAGCGTGCTGTTACTTAATTTGATGTAAGAATTATTAGAGAAGAGGTGGCTAGCTCATTAATACAAACTCATGCAAAAAAGTTAACACTTGCTGAAAAGAGGCTGTTCACCGTGAAAACAGCATTTTGGGAGCAGCTTTCAATGTCAAATGGCAGAATGTTCCAGGACATAAACAGTCCTGTCGGAGACAAAGAGCAGTCAATATAATGTGTATGGGAGTCCACAAAATCTTTCAATACAATATTTTTACTTTCTCGCTCCCATAGGGTAGAGAGGAAGTATTGTCATCCTCCAAAAAAAAAAAAAAAAAAAAAGTTGAAATTTCATCATTTCTAGACGTTTTAAGGTCCCAGGAGTAAAAATAACCATACTTGAAAAAATGTGTGTCCGTCCGTGTGGCGTCCCCCAAATCTGTGTACAGCGCTATCTCAGAATCTATCTGTTCGATTTCATTCAAAATTGGCACAGGACACCATATCTATGGTCTCCTTATGCACGTCCAACGATTTTGAGGTACGCTAAAATTTGGGGGGGCTACGCTCAATTGTCCATTTTTAGCAAAATCACACGGAAAGCTCATTTTGAAAGACTGTAAATTTTGAAAAATGTCTTTAATTCTTTAACAATGGGCATCAAGCACATCACCTGGGTCATTAATTTAAGTTCCAAAAAGATCTTTGGACTAAACTCAAAATTCAAGAGATTACGAGGCCCAAAAGTAGGCACTTTGCTCCGCGAAACAGCTCATTTTCAAGGACTGTAAATTTTAAAAAAAATAAAAAAAATAAAAAAAAATTCCTTCAATTCTTCGAAAGTTGGCATAAGAGCACCACCTGGTTCATTAATTTAAGTTCCTACGAGGTCTTTGGACTAAACTAAAAATTGAAGGGTTACGCGTCATATAGCGAGGAGAGCACTTCGGTCACACGGAGAGCTCATGGACTGTAGATTTTGAAAAAATGCCTTTAATTCTTTGAAAGTTGGCTCAAAAGCACCATCTGAGTCATTAATTTAAGTTCCTAAAGGATTCATGGACTAATCTCATAATTGCAGAGGGGCCGATAGGAAACGCTCAATTCTCTGATAAATGAGTCGGAGCGCTTCTAGATAATAGCAGCAAACGCTTTGAGTCAGGTGAAACCTAGGAATTCAAATGCATTATATAATGCATCATATACTATTTCCAAAATTACTCCGTAGGTAATCACAAAGCAAAATTAGACAACTAATTAGATACATACTCACATTACAAAGGTACTATGAATCATCAAGCTAACGCCAAGAACTGACACTTAGATCTTTATTAAAAACTAATATGTTTGTTGTTAATGAATTTAGAATCCCGGCAGATTCCATCTTTTGCGGTTCCTTTTTACGAGGTACTAAGCACAAATATAATGTAATAATTCGGCACAAATATGACTGATTTAATGCTTGTTAATGAAGGAGGTTATAATTGTTGTAACGTGACGTTTGTTGACTTGTCTCTGGTTGACGTTTGTCGATGGCGCTCTCTATTGTTTTCGCTTTGAGTTACGGGGATACGCGGTAAGGAGATGGCGCTCCTGGCGGGCGTGTCGTGAACCTTCCAGCAGGTAGATTCGCCCGCCAAATTTAAAATTTGGGAGATGCTAAGCGAAAACCGTTTAGTTTTAAGACTATTTGAACATCGAATAGTCATTCTACCCATTCAAGTAGATATTTGATGGCTTTTGACCGTGCTTAAGGAGAGATTATAATATAAAATCGTATCTGAAGTATGATGTCAATGAATCTAATGGATCCTAATGAATCGTAGAAAAGCTAAGATTTTTACGGATCGCCATCTTTGACAGGAGACTTAGTTAATCAATTACATATTTAATTGAAGATGCCTCATAAAATCAACAAGTCGAGTCCGAATATATGAATTCACCACATATCGCGAAGACATTTACAATGAAGTTCAATGGTTTGAATACAAATTTCATAACTATTATCCTGTGATCAAAATTCCAATCAAACTTTATGATTTTGTAAAATTGGCAGTATTTTTCTAAATATTCCAGTAAAAGTGTCTATGCCGGCTCGAGCGAGAAAGTCCCGTGCGGTCCCCGCACCAATCCGCTAAGCGGATGGGGGGGCGAAGCCCCCCAAATGCCGGCGCGTAGCGCCGGTACGCGGCGCGAAGCGCCGCGCATAAATTGGCCGGAGGCCAATTTTTTTTTCTTGAAACAGTGTTGGATTTTTGGCAACTTTTTTTCTTAGTTAAAATTTGATAATGTGAAAAATAAAGGAACTCATGTGTTGTCAGTTCCAACGTACCTCCAAGAATTATACAACAGCTCTAAGTATTTTTATGTTTTTTATTAATAAGCATACTTTCTAATTCTCTGAATACTCTCCTGTCTTACTTAAATGTCCTTTCCTAACCATTTAAATATTTTTCTTTTTCAGAGCCAATCAGAAAATCAAGATCTCTAAAGCCATCGCAAAAAAGAACAAGGGAAAAGTTTTTGGCAAGCCTACTCCCAAGAAAAACCCTTTTCTTTAAGTGTAGCATAAGTAGGTAATACATTTTTGCCAAGTCTTGTAAACTATCATGTGTAGTTTATTTTTATAATTGATCATATCTAAGTTTGTAAGTATGTATACTTTAAATAAATGCTGTTACATATTTAACAACTCGTTTCATCATATCTCCATGGTTTTGCTGTAGTTTCTAGAAGCAATAGGGGCACTTAAGAAACACTGAGGGAATAGGCTTCAATTGAAATATAATTTGCATCTGTAAATTTGACTTGGTCCAAGTGGTGAAGAAATTCCCTATTTTTTAAATTCGTGATGGATCCTGAGATGGGATATGAATCAGATGTCTTAAAGGCATGTTTCCTGATAAAAATTTCGCACAGAATACATCAGAACTTCCAAAACCAATAGTCACAAGTGGAAAATTAATGTTCGTATTTTACATTGTAAATAGTAAATTCAAACGTTCCACTCATCAGAAACCCATGATCTAAGTAGTCCAAGCAGCCATTAAAAAATTACCAATGTGTCAGGCAAATAACTCGGGCATGGTTTCACAAACACTTCCTCTTCGGATACAAGGTCCTTTTCAGCACACAGAAAAATCTTTCCATCGAAAAGTATTCAGAAATTAGTTCAATGCTCAATTTGATTGGATTAGGGCTTGGTCTTTTGTGAGCAGGAATTGTGAATGTACGCACACAAGAAATGCTATTTTCAAACTTATGAATTGAACTTGAAAGTTTCAAAGCGTCCATCATATTTCATGCATAATTTCGATGAGGAAACATGTATTTTAGGATTAATTTTATAGTCTGTCCAGTGGTCCATTGAATGGTAAAAGATGCATTGTGAGAATGAAGCTTTTGTCAAGATTTGTACAGCATAAATTTCAGGTAGACTTAAAATAAAATCCTTAAGTTTGAAAATATACTTTATATAAAGTTTTTTTTTTTTTTTTTTTTTTTTTTACCTTGTTTGCCGTCCTATTTCCTTTTCAGGAATCAGGGATTCTGTACTAACTGAGCAAAGCTCTCAGTCTCCACCGTTAGCAGCTTTTCGGAGAGTGTTATGATAGTGACATAGCCACTGGTGGGAGATAATAAAGTGAAACTTGAAAAGCAGGAGAAACATACAGAAGGGTGTAAGACTGATGACAGCTCTCTAATATATAGGAAAAAGCACTGACATGATCAGAATATCTCTACTGCCGTGGATGTGAGTGTCTATATTTTACGAGAGTTCATCCTCACAGACACATGAAGAAGAAATGGATCCAGGGACTTGACCAGTTTCTGAATCTGACCATTTAATTACAAATCAAGGATCTTTGAATTCAATTCAGTCTTTCAGAAAAATGTAACAAAGAGAGCAAAGTTATGTTCTAATAACAACATTCACCTTTGTTATGCAATGATACAAAAGATTGTAGTTTTCAAGCAAATATCTAATCTGTCAAAGGAGCAAAAATAAATACTGATAATTTGGAGTAGCCTTCAAAAACAATTCAAAGTATTTTAATTGTCAGCACACTGGTGAGTTATATATTTCCAATTTTTTTGAAAAATCAATCCTAGTATGTACTTACCTATAAAATAGAAAATGCGTTGCTTTTTATATTCGTGAGATTTATCTAAACAACCTAGAATTCCATTTAGTTATTCAAATTACAACATTTTGCCGCATTAAATAGGTAGGTATGTAATCTTTTGAAACCTAGCTGATTTCATGAAGTCATTTTTCAAATATTTTATAGTCACAGTACTTTAGAAATGAGGTGCATCTTTTATAACATTATATCTCTTAGTCAGCATTCTTTTGTCTTCAGCAGGGACACGCATTGAGTGGGGAATTTATATCTGCACTGCACAGACAGTGCGTCTATACCTATAGGTACCCTTTATCTGATCAATAATTTTTGACATGGTGGAAATAAAATATTTAAATTTTTAAAAGAATTCGTTAGACCAAGATTGTAGTTGTTTTTTTACTGAGGGCTGGCGCTTCCCATCGTATATAACTGACCAGTCACATAAAAAAAGTGTTAGGGTGACCTTTTTTCCAACTAAATTCCGAAATTGCCTGGGGAGAGGGGGGGGGGGAGGAATCCCATAAAGTTAATGACGGAGTATTGCGGAGTATACAGCCTTTTTTTAGAGTGAAGGATGCTACTTAGGGCATTATTGTTAAGTAAAAGTTCTGTGATCTCTTGTTTGACTTGGCTTCAACTTTGTTTTACAAATCTAAGGGAAACTATTGTGCATATAGAAAAGTAGATGAACTACAGATAGAGAAGAAAGATTATTTTGTAATTTGTGACCACCGGAAATGATCCCCTGTCGAAGTTACCAACCGCGTAACAAAAACACTATCCAAGCTTGAGCTGGGGTTTTCCCCCCAGAATCTCAGAAAACTCGCACCACAACGATTTTGATTTCGCAGAAAATATAGGGTTTTTTTTAACATTATGAAGTAACTTTACGTGAGTGAGCATTACTTTTACGTTTCGAGTTTCGACATCGTCATGGTCATAGGTACTTCAGCGGTGCCTGGTGGCTGTAGTGCTTTATCAAGTGCATAACTTGCCTCTGCAGTTTCCCTTGCCACCTGCCAGTGTCGCCAGTTGCGTTGTTTTTCTCGATCAAGTTCGGTCGTCCGTCGGTAGTCAATGTTGTGAGCTGCTATGTTCATACTAACCTTGAATTTAAATATGATTGTCCCATTTTTATTCAATAACTCCCTTATATCGCTTGTAAATACAGTGAAATGAAGTGTTAATCCCGGAATATCTGATGCGATCGATAGTTCTCTTCTGAACTCCCTAACGCGTGAAATAGTGCCCTGAATGACTTTTATTTACCATTTTTCTGTGTCAGTGCTAAGTTCTTACCAATCTCTTTCTCATGTTCTACCTTATTCTTTAGTCAAGGTTAGACTGGGAGAATCACTCGGAGCCTAAGTTCTCTGTGAAATTAGTGAGTAAACAAAATGGTTTTCTCTGGTTACATCTATGTGCATAATTGTTGTCGCTCCTGTTGACACAGAATTGATTTTACCGTGCTATTGTGACAACCAAGTGCATTGTGGCGCGGGTTATTTTGGCTGTGGTCCACAAAATGACCACAGGTTTGCGCCATATAACATCAGAACCTGCTAATTTACAGTTGAAACCACTAACGTCTGGCATGGAGAAGAAGAAGAGTCCTCAATTGAAGCAGAAAATGCGGTCGGTTGTCGGAACTGCCTCAGACTCGGTAAGTTCTCTCATTCATCCGCTTGTCTCCGTCCCAAAATTGTGTGTATTTGTTGATTCTGGCTATATATGATTCTAAATACATGTAAATTAGACTTGAAATGGAATAGTGGTTATCTACTTGTAGTTTGGAGCCTATAGTTTTTCATCTATAGGTGTTACGGTGTTCAATTCTATGATAATCCTAAGCATTAGAAGTTGTCCATTTGAGCACCTAATTATTTTGTCATTTGAGTGATCTATCTCAGCATTTTCTCTTTAGTCGTATCTATTCAAGTTACGAGGAGTATCATACTTATTCTATCTGATGGTAAGCCTGCCACCAGCCTCACTTGTTTCATATCGCCAGTTAGGATCGACTACTCAAATCCAATGTTCAGGTGTGTTGATAATGTGAGGAGCTGATATGTTTTCAAGTCAATACTTGACAAAGGCTGCCCTATTGTGGTATGAAGGGTATGGAGCTGTTTGTTATCATAGCCTTAGGAAAGTTCGCTGATCATGAGGAACTTTGCTGTGACAGAGTTATTATTTCTACCTGCTAGATCATTAGCGGTTGCCATTTTGGAGACGTTTTTATACTAGTTTTAGCAATGACAAAAATACTGTAATACAGCCTGAATACTGCGAGTAACTGGATGAAAGAATAGTGCGGGATCCATGCATTCCAGTTTTTGAAATTAGCGTGACTGACAGAAGCTCTCACGAAAGATTAAAATTGGTGTTGAGTCTCTCAATAGAATCCTCAGCAAAGCATCCTTATTGCAACTGCTGGGGGCAAACGCTCTCTTCCTGCTCAGTTTTCAGGGTTGCAAGGGCTAGGAAAAATCTGCGAAAGTCAGGGAATAACGAAACAACCTGGAAAATGAGGGAAATTCTTAGGGCTGTAGCTCAACAGCTGAACCATCCATTGCATACTGTACTGTAGATCAGTGTTGCCGAGTTTCCAGAAATTTCTTGGTGTCAGGCGAGCGTTGTGAGCACTGAATCCACAAGTTGTGCATTACTTCAATTTTAAGGTATCTAATTACTCCTCTCAAGCTTGTACTTACCTATCTGAATAATTGAAAATGGGAGTGAGGAATCTCCGCAGATGGTGAGCGGAAGTGTGTCTTCAACTCGATGGATGCAATTTGCACAGTTCAGGAGTTGAAATAGTTGTATGACTCATTTTAGTCTAGCGTGATGTTTGAAAAGCAAGTGACCCCAATTGCAATCTTTGTATTTGTTGACCATGGCAGCAAAATGTTCAGTAACATTTACCTGATTCTATCTTTAGAAAAGTATTGTGATATTGACGTTGAAATAAGATGCAAAAGTTAGAATGTAGCCCCTTAGAGACTGCGTGTGAGGGACTCTACAGTCTACACCTACCTAATGTTCAGTTGACTGTAAGTAATAGAGCTTTAACATCTATTCAAAAACATCTAGTCATAAGGTCTTGCCTTGATTCTAGAATGTATTATTGTTCATCACTAGCTCGCAAAAGTGACTGACTACGGTTTAATTTTCTGTGTTATTCCTTCACCTATCTTTCACGAAGTTAAAAATTCTTCGAAAACTTTGAACAATACTCATTACGTGCTCTTCTTTAAGTAATGGTGATGATGATAATTACGATGATGAACACTGGAAAAAAAGTCTCTCGGATTCTGAGTTCAGACTCTTAAAAAATTTCTCAAGAAGAATTACTCTTGATTCAATCGGATTTTTGCTTGAATCAAAATGAAAGCGACTTCAATTAGTCTTGGCTCTCGATTCAAGCAAAAATCCGATTGAGTCGGAGTATTTCTTCTCGTCAAATTTTTCAGAGTCTAGACTCCAGATCCAAGGCACTTTTTTCCAGTGAAGGTGAATAAAAATGAGTCGAAATTTTAGGACGTTTTAAACCATCGGTAACGTAGCGAGGAGAAGGGGGGGTGGACCCTCCCCCATTCCCCTTGACCGGCAAATATTCCCCTCCCCCTTAAAAACTTCGTGTCTTCAGGAGAGGTTCCACGAAAAATTTCTGGCTACGCCACTGCAATCTGCATGCAATAGCCTTATGCTGATGTTATACCTAACGGTGATTCCGGCAGCCTCCTAATAATTGAGTAACCATTTTGTATTTATATTTATTTTGTCTCTAGTGATATTTCTATTTTCTTTTGATGTAAATTTTTAATTCTGTAATAACGTTATTGGATGGCGAACAAACAAAAAAACATAACAAAAAAAAACGCAATAGCCTTCTTGATATGAGGGTAGCTAAAAGTTAGTGGACGGAAAGAGGTAAATGATATCTACTGGGAGTAGCTCGAAGCCTTGCTCTTTCCTTGCTCGTTGGCCATCGCCTGTTCGCGAAAAGACAAGGCAACGCTGTGAAGGCCTCAAAAGCCGGTTCACGCTTACGTGTTGAGCAACCATGGTCAGTTAGGCAACCCGCGGTGTAATGTCACCACACGCCCGTGTTCAAAATAACCTGATTATTGTGAGAGGAGGGCGACTTTAGGAAGCGTCTCGGAACTTTCAGTCCAGAAGCCAATAAATTTTATGGATCACCGGGACGTCGGGACGTGGATGAGCCCAATTTCATTGGATCAAAGCGTGTCGTAAACGTTAGTAGTTGCCACTATCCTGACTTAACCCCCTCCCTAGCTGTATGCGTACAAGTCGGTTAAACGCGATGGTAGTTTTATCCGCTAGTAATTAGCCTCAGGTATTCTAGTGTGCAGGCTAAGCGTTTCAAAATAACATTCGAACTAATCGCACTTTTTACTTTAAGTCACGCGAAAGGCAGACTTTCCTTGCAGTCCAAACTCTGCGTATTGATGTTTCTTACAGGTAGACGCTGATTTATGTAAGAACATGTAAGTATTTCGTCTTAGGTGCTTCCAAAACTCCGCTCTCATCTTATTTTATTTGAAGGAGAACGGACCGACACCATCCCTTGATGCTTTCATAGAATACTCTTCACACCAAATGGACAAATCCGGGAAGGTTTCACTAAATGGTGACAGTGGGATTTTTTTCCTTCATTTAGGAAATTAATTAAAATTATGACAGGAAGTCTGCAGCGTCCCAAACCGAGGTACTTGGGACGTTTTTGCAGTTTCATTGTTGATATAGGGTTAGGCGGGCACGCGATGCAAGAATGCTCAAGCACCCTAAAAATACGATGACGGCTGAGGAGTGCCTTATTTTAGTTCTAGGAGCTCCATTTTGGAAAAGAAACTCCATTCGGTGGAGCATCAACATTTTTTACTATCATTTAAAAAGTTTCTCATACAAATCAGTGCAGTATCAATCATACACTGGAAAAAAACGCATTGGATTTAGAGTCCAGACTCTTGAAAACATTGACAAGAGACTCTTGATTCAATCAGATTAAAGCTTAAATCAAAAGGAAATCCGCTCATATTAAGAGGCTAGGTTCTTGATTTAAGCTTAAATCTGATTGAATCAAGAGTATTTTTTCTTGCCGATGTTTTTTAGAGTCTGGACTCTAGATCCAATGTGTTTTTTTTTTTTTTTTCCAGTGTACCTACGTACAGCAATCAACGAGTTTCTTATTGCTCTTAAAAGCCTTGTTCCCAAAGATACAACCCCATTGAATCTCGCTCTCTTATGTTGAGTGAAGAGTATTATTGAGCGGCGCTGCGTGGAAAACGTGCATGATGAGAAGAAAAGAAACGCATCTCATCGAATTTTGACTTAGCAATGCGGTATTTGACGGATTTTTAGGAAACTTGTAAAATGCGATTTCCTCTCCCTCCAGGAAGGTAAAAGAAAAGAAAATGAAGGGAAACCCCAACCATACATCTTTTCAAACAAAACCGGAAAAAAATAAACAAATAAATTTAGAGCGGTCAAAATATCGCGACTCAGCGGTGAGATCACCGAGCTTCTTATTTTCGCAGGCATGCCGTAGCTCTACCGGATTCTCTCACGTAAAGCTCCGGTAGATTTGATGGGAACGCCAACGCAAATTTTCCTGGTAAACAATTCGACGGATAAGTCAGCATCATGGCCACTGGCACATAGGACAGCACCGCTTCTCGGACTTGAGGCTCGAGGCAACCCGTCGAATAAGGACAGTCCGGTGTGCACATTTGCAAAATCATGAATCATGCCCGGAGTGACGTCATCGGGCTTGGGCAGACACCGGGCAAGGCGGCGATATCGGGGCGTGAAGAAATACGGTGTAGAATAGGAGGATGAGGATTGAGGAGGTGCACTCGGAGGCGGACGCCAAACTGCCGATGCGGCATCGCATCATCAGCGTCGCGGCGCCGGCGCAGACCTCGTCAATCCAAGATGGATGGATGCAGGTCACCCCAGCATCGCGCAGTGGCTCATGTCACAGAGATGTTTTTCTCTTCGTTTGTGTACCTACTAGATAATGCCCTGAGTAGGAGCAGTGCACTGGAAAAAAAAACACATTGGATCTAGAGTCCAGACTCTTGAAAACATTGACAAGAAAAAATACTCTTGATTCAATCAGATTCAGATATACAGATCTCCTGGAAGATCAGGAATTTTGGAATTTTCTCATTAAAGAACTTCTCTGCGTAGGTTAAATCAAGATAAGAGAGGAGGAAGGACATGGGTATGAAAAAAAAAAGGAAAAAAGCTAGAATGACAGAAAGAAGAGGCAGAAAGCGAGGATAGAAAAGGGGACAAAGATGGAGAAGAAATAAGAAGGAAAGAATAAAAGAGGAGGAGGGAAAAGAGGCACTGGAAAAAAATACATTGGATCTGGAGTCCAGACTCTTGAAAACAGTGACAAGAAAAAATACTCTTGATTCAATCGGATTTTTGCTTGAATCAAAACGAAATCCGCTTAAATTAAGAGGCTTGCTTCTCGATTTAAGCTAGATACTGATTGAATCGAGAGTATTTTTTCTTGTCGATGTTTTTAAGAATCTGGACTCTAGATCCAATGTGTTTTTTTTCCAGTGTGCAATGCTGCCGTGCCAAGGAAAAACGTCGTATGAACCTTCAGGCGTCGCCAAATTTCCTTTGACGAAACACGATTTTCTCGGTAAACATATCAATACCTATTTCTCTTTCAATTTTTTATGTACTTGTGTTTGCAATTTCTTCTGAAAATCCTGTAAATTTGAAAGAAAAATATTCATAACTTTCCCCAAAATTAAACATTTCATCGGAGGAAATTTGGCAACTCTCGAGTGTTCTTACGGCGTTTTTCCTCAGCACGGCAGAATGGGGCTGTCGCACAACTTTTTGTGAATTTACTATCGGAAAGAACGTGAAAAATGAGACTTTCTCGGTGATTTAATGAAATAGTCAAGAGAAAGACTTTCGAAGTCGCTATAGATGTTAGATGCAACCACATTTTATACGGAAAAATATCGAGCCAACTGATTTCGTGATGTCACAAAAAGAATTGATCGCCGTGTATCCTTCCACAGGATGTCTACTATCCGTAAAACCGGGAAATATCAAAAAATTCGATATTATCAGGAAAAATTAGGAAAATCGGCCATGGATCAGGAAATGTTGAGTGCCTCAAGCATTTTTCAAACATTTGATTCCATTCTTTGAATTTGTTGGTTTGTAAAATCAAACCAGTGTCAATTTATTTGCGCAAAAAATCGGACAAGTTCATTTAAAATATCAGGAAAAACCCTGAAAATCCAAATTGAAATTGTAGTTAACACTCTACCTGTTTCACCCACGTTGGTTTAAGTATTGGGAAATGCTAATTTCCTTATTTACTTTCAGGTCGAAGTAATTAATTGTGACGAGAAGTCAGTTAGTTAGTTAGTTATTATAATTTTGAGACATTCAGCGACTCAGGCTATTAACGTCTTTACAGAGATAATGTATTCGACCGTGTTGGTAATAATATATTTGTTTGAAGTGAATATTTTTGTCATTTCTTTGATATGAAATCGTTTGTTTGATCATTATTGGTGGATCCAGGCATTTCGAACGAGGGTGACGGGTTTTTTTCTTAACCCCACCCGGGGGGTCCTGGGGGGTCTGGAATAAAACCCTCAGGGATTTTTTCGGGCGAACGGAATATGGTAACCCCAAGGCAATTCCTGGGTCTTGCAACATCTCTATTCTAGATTTAGACGATGTTCATGATCCCTTTTCAGAGTCAATGTAAGTAGTGATATGAAAAGATGGGATGGGAAAGGTGCGGAAGGCTCCCTATTTCTTCCTGCCTCCAATCCTGTTTACCCTCGAAAAAAATGTATAATTTTAGAACGCTCACGAGCATAGCTGAATTGTCGCTTCCTACCCTTTTTTCACGCGTCTCTTGCTTTATCAATAGATTATTTTTTGTTGGTTTCGCAACGGAAAAACCATAGTTCCATCCAGGGCCGGATCAATGGGCCGCGGCCCATGGCGGCAAATCAAGGGGGCGGCAAATTTTGCAATTTTTTTTAAAAAAAAAAATCGAATTTTTAAAACAAATTACAAACGAGAAAAGGCGACAAAATCTCTCATTTCCTGAGGGTACAGTAATTTCTAATTTTACCGTCTTTTAGTGATACAAGAGACAGCACCATTAATCGAGTTATGAGAGAAATGATGACGAGGACTTGAGATGAAAAGGAGAAGCCCTCGGCGTGGCGGTCGGCATGTAACACATATTAGCGCCTACAAGATTGCGTGAATGCTTCACGCATTGCATCTAACACAGTGCAGTCACTAAGGTCAGCGTGGAACGGATAGCGCCTACAAGAATACATGAATACTTCACGCATTACGCCAAAGACAGTGCGGTCAGCGTGAAACGCTTAGCGCCTACAAAACTGCGTGAATACTTCACGCATTGCGTCAAACATAGTGCGGTCTGCGCAGGTGGCGGAAGTTAAAATCATTAAACTACATTTAAGTTCGTTCTTTCATAATTTGTTCGTTCATTTCTTATGAATGGAAGGCCTTGTCCACACAGAGATAGGTTTACAGAACTTAACTTTCGAGCAAAGTTCCGTGAACTTTTGCTAGTAGTGTCAATATGGCTTTCCCAAAAAATATGTCCAACACGAGTAAACGAGTCTTATGCACCCCTCCCCCGCTGGCACGTTTACTTGATGGTTCTTATTGGTATCTTAAAACGAATGAGAAGGGGGCGGATCTCCCGTCATTCAGTGTGTTTTTCAAAAGTGATCAAATATCAGACATGTAACTCGTAAATAGTCTGTGGGTACACTCATATTAGAGAAGCTGCACCTATTTTTTTAATGCATTTTATGAGAAAAGGGATGAAACGACCTTCCAGGATTTCGGTTATAGATTTTTATTCGTAGATCCGGTTTTTTTTTTTTTTTTTTTTTACTTGAAATTCAATGGAGGCAACCATGCTACCGGCAAACAGCAATCTTGCTCACCGATACTTTGTTTATGTCCAGTGTCCTCAGTTTTTCCCGTTCCCTGCTCTCAGTTTTAAATACGCTCATAAAGCTGCCATTTAGCAAGACATCTGAGCACGTTTGAAGATCTGTAAAAAATAGGAGAAAATCTGTTTATTTATCGGAAACCTGAAAAAAGTTAGGGTACGTGGAAGTGTGCGTGTATATATGGTGCGAATCGTGGAAGTTATAAAAATGTTGCTGCACATGTGTGGAAGTCTTCACGGACAGCGACCGTGGGCTTGATTGAAGGCCGTGGGAACGCGTATGCTTCCACGAACAGCACTTCTTTGCATTTCTTATCACGCGGTCATGATAACTACAGGTTTATATGTAGAATTTTTTAAATTTTTTGACTCGTACTTGGCTGGCTACAAATTGTTGCACTTCCAAGCTTGCGACCTCGAAAACCACCGAAAGAAACTATTTGAAGTTCGCGATATCCCTTGTTTTAACCACCAAGGGTCCAGAAAATGCTTAAGCGCGCTACACTGGAAAAAAAAAACACATTGCATCGTGAGTCCAGACTCTTAAAAACATCGACAAGAAGAAATACTCTTGATTCAATCAGATTTAAGCTTAAATCAAGAACCAAGCCTCTTAATTTGAGCGGATTTCCTTTTGATTTAAGCTTAAATCTGATTGAATCAAGAGTCCTTTTTCTTGTCAATGTTTTCAAGAGTCTGGACTCTAGATCCAATGTGTTTTTTTTTTCCAGTGTAGCTCCAGCTCACGTGTGGCAAGAGAACATTTTTCGATTGAAAATACTTTGTTTTTCCTCCTCTTATTTTGTTTTCTTGAGGGGAAAAAACAGGATAGCGTGATGGTTTTTGAACGTATCCGCTTAACGTTTAGGTGCCTTATACGTTTTTGCGGGGGTGGGGGAACGTTCGAAGGGAGCGACAATTTTGATGCTGAGGTTGCAGCTGATTTTAGCTCTGGAGAACTTTTAGAACCCGCTATACGTCGCGTCACCGTGCATCCTACCGCCATGGCCATCATTTCAACCACATCTCGGGGATATTTGGAGGAGGCGTTTGATCAGGAAGAGAGGTAGGGGAAGGATTCCAAAAATACCTCAAATGACCCAGAATTCACCCAAATTGACCAAAATTTTACCCATACGCAGATCAACTTTCAATTGCAAGAAAAGAATGATGAAGGAGGAGATGAAGAAAAAGACATAGAAGGAACAGGGGAAGAATATGGCCGAGAAAGAGAAAAAGATGAAGGAGAATAGAGAAAAGGAAAAGAGAAAAAGAAAGATATTCACGAAGAAAAAGACATTTCTCTCGTTCCTGCTTTGTTTTTTCTCTTTTCTCTTCTCCCTGCCCCATGTCATCGTCTCATTTTTTCCTTCCTCTCATTCTTCTCCTTCCTCATCCTCACCTTTTTTCTCGTTCTCTTCTTCTTCCTCTTATCTTTCTTTTTCTTCTACTTCCCCTCCTTTTCTTCTTCCTCTTCTTTTTGTTATCATTCCTCTTATTTTTCTTCTCCCCCCTCTGTTTCTTCTTCTCCTCCTACTCCCTCTTTTTCTGCGTCCTTTCCTCTTTCTTCTTTTTCTTCTTCCTCATCATTTTCGTATTATGCACTTTAGATGTCCAAGTAATACATTCTCTCGTGGCGTATGCTAGGATTCCTACAGACCAGAAGTCTGTCAGGCCCTGGGTTGAAAATTATAGTTCAGTGGTCATAAAGGCGCAGTGTGTTTTAAGAAAAGGAGGCGACGAAGGTATCGTAAAACTTGGCCACGGTACGATGTAAAACCTCGAGCTCATGTTGGCGTTCCCAGTCGATGGGTTTAAGTTGCTGGGCCTTTACCGTGAACTTGACACACTTTCAAGGACGGAAGCCGGGAGCCCGGGGAGCCGTGCGATAGGGCCGGGGCCGCTTCTGCAGTTGCATTATAGCGTAACCATATTGCATATTGCTGCATTCCGTTTTCCACCGCGGGCGGCCGGGCGCCCGCTAAGATGTCCGTCGGTTCCGCATGGAGTCCTGCCAAATTTCCAGGGTGCATCGGAAACGCGCATGCGAGTTGTTCCGTTTCCCTCGCTCGGCTCCAATTCATTCATGTCCGTCGCCAATCTATTCCGCCGTGCTAAGGAAAAACGCCGTATGAGCCCACAGGCGTTGCCAAATTTCCTTCGACAAATCATGAATTTTCAGGATAATTTGCGAATATTCCTTCTTCAATTTTACAGAGGATTTTGTTCGTAATTTGATTCAAAAAATCTAAAAATTGCAAGAACAAAATAAATGTTCATAATTTTCTCCAAAATTAAATCTTTTCCGAGAGGAAATCTGGCAACATTCGAATGTTCATACGGCGTTCTTCCTTAGCACGGCAGTGTATACTTTACGATCCGGAATCGTAGGCGTGCTGACTCTCTCGTGACTATCGACCGAGAGTTTTCCTTTTCCAGGACTTTTAAAATTGAAATATTTCCCCGGTAGGTATCCAGCTTAGAGATAAAGGCATTCCTCGTTGGACAAGTGAATTAGCAGTCTGGATAATCGGGAATGTCGAGAATTGATCGGGGGAACGCCAGGCAATTCGCGGAAAATCTATCAAACGAGGGATTTATTAAGTTCTGCACTGAAGTTCATACGTCGCTTCTACAGATCATGGACTACTTTCCGCTCAAAAATAGAAAAGAAAATGAAAAAAGAATGAAAGAAAGAAAGAAAGGAAAAAAAACAGCTCTCGAACGAATCACAGTCCTCCCCACCCCGCTTCCTCTCCGACTTATTTTTTTTTCACCATAGGGTCAACGCAGCGCGATACATTGTATACTTCCTCTCGTCCCGACCTGAAAACCGTCAGCCGTTTATCGAGCCGAAAATGAATGCAAATAAACAGACGAAAAAATTACGCCCCAATTTTTCCAGGAGGAATAAAAACAAAATCCCCGGAAATTTCCACAAACCCTCTGCGATGCGAAAGATTGCAAAACTCGGGAAATTGTCAACCCTTACCCTGCTGAATAGGTACGTTTTTGTCCTTTAGAGGGTAGCGCGTACACTTTTTTAGAGCCCAATCTACCTATGCATCACACACTTTCTTACTTTCAGAAAAGGGTGAAAGTAGGAACGCAGAGTGTCTAGCATCAGGATTTTCCAGATTTTCCCGATTCCATCAGGATTTGAGGTCAATCAGGATTTAATTTGATGGAAAATCGGTCGTAAAATCAGGATTATGAGAAAAATCGGCTGTCCTATCGGATTTTATGGTTTCGCATACGCATCTGCAGAACTTTTAATTTTTCTCCGCAAAAAATCAGGATGTGATCACTGATCAGGATTTGAAAAAATTATGAAATCAGGATTTAGCAATCAAAAATCAGGAAAAATCAGGATTTCCCAAAATGAAAAAATCCTAGACACCCTGGAACGATCCACTATAGAATAACCTTTCAAGCGAGACATCTCTGATTTATTAATTGAGAAAGAAAAATTATCCTCTCAGTTAAATTATTCTTATCTCTGAACTTAGATGATCTCTCCAAGTCGATAGTTCATTTCCTGGAGAAGTGCATGCACTCGAGAACGATGACACAACTCGGTTTGAAAGAGTCTTATCTCCATCTATCATACATGAAAATATGAATCACACAGTTTTCTTTTTTCGAACTCCCAGACGCACTAATGAGCTGAATGAATCAAAAGATCAATGTCAATCGACGAGAAGATCAAGCGATGAGTCTACAGAGTAACAATAGGTGAATGAGCATGCGGCAGCTGTAGCATCGAGTCGGGATGCGGGACAGGGCGGAACCCCGGCGGAGGGGCGAAGAAGACCAAAATCTAATTTGAGGTTGATCTAAAAATACTGCTCGTGTAAATAAATCATTGAACCTTCAATATCCCAAGGAATGAACACAATGTCCGTCGCAACGATGCGATGGCGTCTCAGCTGGCTCTCTGTCAAGTGCCGGTACTCCCGGTACCGCACCCCCGCGCCCCCAGTACCGACTCACGTAACAGGCTAATTACTCTTCTGTTATCACTTCGAGCCTGAATCCGTATCGCGTTTTCCGCCGCTTCTTTAGGTCATCTCTAGACTAATAACCGATTATCTGTGCGTTCAATAACCTGTGATTTTATCCACGTTTTTCATTACCTACCGTGGTATTGTTTTCGTGCACCCCTGTAAAGTTTATGCATTTCTAAAAGCTCAAAAAGCAAAGCATCGGAAGTTACGGTACACGGAGAAAAAAACTTCGTGCGTGGGACCCAAAGTTTAGGTCCTATGGCTCTCTGAAGTTTTCGGATTGAGCATCCGAACACTTAGGGTTCAACTGCTGAGGTTTGGATCACACATCTGGAACTTCGGTTCTCACACCTGGAGTACTTCAGATGTAAGAACTGAAGTTTCAGATGTGTGATCCGAACCTCGACAGCTACACCTAAAGTGTTCAGATGCTCAATCTGAAAACTTCAGAGATCCATATGACCTAAACTTCGGGTCCCACGCACGAGGTTTTTTTCTCCGTGTAGAATGAAGAATTTGCAGGTGTCTGAAATTCAATGCATTCCATGTTTAGCAGGGTTTCCACAGTCAGGGAATACCGGGAAATGTCAGAGAATTTTAAAAAGTCAGGGAAAACCTGGAAATGTCAGGGAAGGCGGAAATATCAGGGAAAATGACGAAAATGTCCGGGAAAATCGTGGGTCACCTTTATTTGCTGTCTAAAATGGATTTGACGTTTCGAATAACACATTTTGTCCGAAAACTGTTCCTAATAATGTATTATTAACCATCTGGCATATCTTCAGTTGTCAGGGAATCTCACCAAAATGAGTCAGGGAGATCAGGGAAATGTCAGAGAATTTCATTTTAAAAAGAGTAAGTAAATTAAATAAATGAAAGTCTCGATTATCCGCGATGATTCTGTCAGTAGGTAGCAGTAGAAGAAGAATTTGTGTAGTTTATAGATTTGCCTCAGCAGCGAAATCTGCGATACACTGTACCCGATACACTGGGGGAAAAAAACACACATTGGATCTAGAGTCCAGACTCTTAAAAACATCGACAAGAAAAAATACTCTTGATTCAATCAGATTTAAGCTTAAATCAAGAACCAAGCCTCTTAATTTGAGCGGATTTCCTTTTGATTTAAGCTTAAATCTGATTGAATCAAGAGTCTTTTTTATTGTCAATGTTTTCAAGAGTCTGGACTCTAGATCCAATGTGTTTTTTTTTCCCCCAGTGTATGGTAATTCCGTAGGTCTCTCGCAATGAGGAAAAAAGTTCTCTATGAGCCATACAGTAGGTTTGAAATTACTTGGTAGGACGATTTAGTAAGACGAGGCATAGGAAGTTAATGCATAGTTAATCGTTCGCCGGGGAAGGTCCATGAGAGGTAGGTGCTGCGCCGGAATAAGGGCAAAGAGCAGCACGGCGCCACCCCCGCCCCCGGGTCCTCGCGCCCCTTTCCACCCCCCTCCCCCTCTCCGGTGGTAAAACTGCACGAGTTTTGCTCACCCGGTTCGGAGTCAAACTTCCGCAGCCGGCAGCCCGCCTCCTGCAATCATTTTGCATAATTGATATTCATTTGTAAGAAAGTTATCAATAATTCATACAACCCCCCATGACGTCATCGAAATCCGGTCTATGAGATTAGCGTCCCTTTGAATTCCTCGCTAATCTCCTCGGAGTTCCGGCAAGTCTTTCTTACAACTTTATTTGTGTCTCCAGGGTGTTTGCAAGCTCGGGAAATCCGGGAAAAGTCAGGTGTTTTTATTATGGATTTGGAAAAAGTTGCTCTACCCGGGAAAAAAGCGTTAGGGGTTATCCCCTATAATTGTGGTGCTGCCCCAATTTGTTGGATGATATGGACATTTCCAATTAATTGTGACAGTACCGCAACACATTTGGTCAGTAACCTAATTTATTCTGCTGCTAATTTATATTTATTCTGCTGATGTTATGCCTAACGGTAATTCCGGCAGCCACCCAATAATGATTAACCATTTTGTATTTATATTTATTTTTTCACTAGTGATATTTCTATTTTCTTTTGGTGTAAATTTTTAATTCTGTAATAACGTTATTGGATGGGGAATAAACAAAAAAACAAAAAAAAAAACCCTAATTTATTGGGGTACCACCACAATTAATGAAAATGTCCATATCAACCAACCACCCTTTAAGTACTTTTTTTTTGTGAACGGGTCCAAAAAATGTCAAATTTCACGCAGAAGTGGCGCAGTCGAACAGATCGCCATAAGAAGTTCGCGAAACGAATGCAAATGTGAGCGAAGTACGATGATAATGAAATAAAAATCTGATTATTACGTGGTAAAATCTCGGAAATAAATATTTTACTTATACCATTTACAACTTCCGTAGTTCTCTTAATGGTATCGGTTCATCGATTTTTCTTAACATTTGGCAAGGGGCAGGCACGCTCTCAGAATGATTGGCGACCGTTCAATACTAATTGGACCCGCCCGTGCAAAAATGTCTGATGTGTAAAACATGTTGCAGGATTTGCGAACTATATTTAACGTCCCAAAAGTAGAATTAAAGCTTATCAAAGACGTCGAATTTGTTAGTCTGTGTTGAGGCGGCAAAACGTCTAAGTCACGTCTAAAACATTTGTATCTAAAAATGCTTAACGGTACACGCCTCCTATTTTTTTTCTGATTTTCTTTTCTTTTCTTTTTCTTAACGGAAATTAACCAAAAGTTTTTCCTAAAACTTCCTTTGGTATTTTTTGGCTCATTTGCAAATATTCAAAGAAAATTTCAAGGAGATATTTTGGCACTGAGCTTTGAAACGTTGCATACTGAAAAAAAAAAAAAAAATACATTAGATCTAGAATCCAGACTCTTTAAAACATCGACAAGAAAAAGTACTCTTGATTCAATCAGAATCTATAGCTTAAATCAAGAACCAAGCCTCTTAATTTAAGCGGATTTCGTTTTGATTCAAGCAAAAATCCGATTGAATCAAGAGTCCTTTTTCTTGTCAATGTTTTCAAGAGTCTGGAGTCCAGATCCAATGTGTTATTTTTTCCAGTGCAATTCTTTTTTTTTTATTAAGGCGGTTTTTCTGCAATTCCATGAAATTTTTATGCACGTGAGGCATTTGAGTACTGAACTAATATGGCCGGAAAAATTCCGGAAGTCTCGCCTCCAAAATTTCGTATACAATTTGATTCTCGAATTCAGGAACCCTTTTTTAAGGCTTCCCATCAAAACGCTCCAGAAGTTTCGTCGCCAGTCAGGCTCGTCGGAACGATTATTGAACTTTCATCGGTATCGTATTGGACTTCCTCGATCGAAAAAAATAGCCCATTCCATAGTTTAATCCATCAAAATCTTTTCATGAAGTTTCAATTGTAAACTTGTAGAGTCCCAGGAATATTCCGATCCGTCGGCATTCGTATTTCTGTCGTTCCGAATAAAGTCAACCGCATTTGAAGAGCGTCTCGAGCAAAATGAAGCTTTCTCCACATCCTCGCGCCGTGCTCATCGCGCCGGCTATTTTTTCATATCGAGACCTTCAGAAAAATTCGCGAAATTAAGATTCGCGAACGTAATTTGTTGCGTCTGAAAATAATCCGCGTCTCTCTCTCTCTCTCTCTCGTTTTTTTCCCGAGTGGAAGGAGTACGGCGAGTCAAGGTCGCATAACGAGTGTCCTAAACTCGGCTGTCGAACGGAACCACAATCGCTTCGAGCTTTACGCAGAGCTTCGGTTGCTCTACCACCTACCAGTCGGGAATGTCGCAACCGCGGTCAGAACTTGGTAAAATTTTAAAGAGTGTTGCCACAGTTCCTCTTTTGCCGGATAGCGTTGCTTCTTTTACCCCAGGAAATCTTCGAGGCATCACCTAGTGCGCTTTTTTCAGTTGTTTTCCCTCTCTCGCGTGTGTTAACAGGGTGTCTACAAGTCCGGAATTACCGGAAAGTCTGGAAATAGTACTGATTTTTTAAGGGCGGTCTTGAAGCACTGAAAAAGTGCGGAAATTCCGCAGAAAGGTCCGGAATTTTTTTCATTTTTGTCGCAATTGGAACCAAAAATTCAAATTTTTGAAATTTATCGCAGTGCCTCAATTGGACTGCGTTTAACAGGAAGGAATGAAGCCACATCAGCTATTTCAAATTTAACCGGACAATCTAATTTTTTTAAGAGAGAACGTATGTGTGGATTCCTTTGAAAATTTTAAGGAATTTGCTTCGCTCTATGCGGAAAATTCACTGAAATTATGCACGAAAATCTGCACAACAATTCTCGTGTAAAAAAATAAATTGCCTGATTAAATTTGGCAATAGCTGCAGATGTGGCTTGATTCCTTTCTGTTTAACCCGGTCCAATTGGAGGCACTCAAAAAGTACTGAATTTTCCCGCTAAGAAGGTACCGAATTTCTTAGGAATGTACTGAAAAAGTACCGTAAAAGTACCGTACTAATTTTTGGCCAGCCTGTATTAGTAAACACCCTGGTTAAGCACCCGCAATGTTGACCCGAATTTCTCAAATGAACTGCGATATGGTCAGCAGTAGGTATCCCTCTCCATCCTTCACTAATATTTCGACAAAATGTGGTCGAAAAATCGGGAATTTTCAAAAAAAAACTGGAAGTATAGATATCCTTTGAGAAGAAAAGAAGAAACCCTGGTTTATTAGCGCTGACATTGCGCTGTTTATTTAGCTGACATATTATGCGTCGCGTTTTGCAGAAGAGAACCAAACCACATCAGCGATATCCAAATTTAATCGGGCAGTTTAAGTCTTTACAAGAAAACGTCCGCGCGGATTCCTTTGAAAATTTTGAGGAATTTGCCTCTTACTATACAGAAAATTCACTGAAATTTGCACAAAAATCCGCGCAACCTTCTTCATTTAAAAAAATTACGTTGCCCGATTAAATGTGGCAATAGTTGATGTGCCTTGGTTCCTTTTTGCTTTACGTGGCCCATTTATATATGCAGCACTAGGAAAAAAACACACACATTGGATCTAGAGCCCAGACTCCTAAAAACATCGACAAGAAAAAGTACTCTTGATTCAATCAGAATCTAGCTTAAATCAAGAACCAAGCCTCTTAATTTAAGCGGATTTCCTTTTGATTCAAGCAAAAATCCGATTGAATCAAGTGTATTTTTTCTTGTCAATGTTTTCAAGAGTCTGGACTCTAGATCCAATGTGGTTTTTTTTTCCAGCGACTTTGAATGTGGCGAAAGTCATGTCAAATGTCTGTCAGAGAAGGAAAGATTTAAACCCCAACTTGAATTTTCTGTAGTTTGACTGTTCTCGTCCCAAGAAAATGTACACCCCAGTCGCTTATAAGTAGATTTACCTAATGGTTAAGAGTTGCTATAACGCCCACTTGGCAGCATGAGAAGTAGAAGCTCATTTGGCGACTGACGTCTGTTCCTGATTTCCTTCGATTTAATCGTTCAACTCTTGCTCTGCCTCTGCCTACTCTCGCCCGCATATCAGAAGAAAAGCGTGTTTCCTCCGAGCAGCAGCCTGACTCAGACTTCTTGTCAGCCTCAAATTACAAGGAAAGAAAAGCTTCCTAACCTCTATAAACAGGGTGTCCAGCATTAGGATTTTCCCGATGTCATCAGGATTTAAAGGAAAAGGACTACGTGCAAAATGGGCCATTTGGGGCTCGGGGCGGATACCTTTGAGACTTGCCCTATTCATTCACCTAACAATGCCCCATCTTTTCCCAAAGTTTCAAGCCCCCCAAAAATTTTGGGGGGACGCGGCGGGGAGTCAAAGTTAAAAACCGGCAAAATTTTCGCGAATTTATTACTCAAAAACCAAGAAGTTTTGGAAAACGCGGTTTAGACGAGCGTATTCAGCGTGACGAGAGCTTTCAGAAAATGTATAACATCATAGGGTTTTGTCAACTTCAGCTCGAGTTATCGCCTCCGAAGCGCCGGAA
>NW_017549038.1:4283002-4488109 GCF_001854935.1 Bemisia tabaci | reverse complement strand
TCGCCCGGGAGCCGGGAGCCCGCCTGCCTGTCTGCGAAACATCAAACAAAAAACACTCGAGCGAAGCAGGATATCGGAAGTCGAGCTTGGAGGCAAACGCTTCCGTCCACACGCTCCACGCTCGCCTCCCGCTTGCGCTCGCGGCCGCCCTCGACAAAGAGACGCCTTTTCCCTTTTCAGCTGCAGCGGTTTTCCTTTTACCATTTCCGCCGCCGCGACACCCACCGCGCACTCGTATTGTACGCACGCCTCGAATCTGGGACAAATTTTAAAAATACCTCGCACAGGCAGTCTTGTTGAGGTAGAGTCTCACGAGGAATAGAGTTGTGTTTATCAAAAATGTCTAGAATCCCTTCTTCAACCATAGAGTACATAGAGTCCCTTTATACTGAGAATCAAGACAGTGAGAATCCATTTCTGATTGGTTACCGTATTTTAGGCCTCTACAGTGTCATAAACGGGAATAAAAATTACATTTATCGCCAAGACGCGCCTTCGCATTCTTTAAATCGGCGCGAGAGCAGTAAAAATCCGAGCGCCTTCATTTTTGCGTGTATGCAACACTGGCAGCCTTCGAGTACGAATAGTTGTATCCAGGCGCTATAATCAACCTCGCGTTCACTGGCCGAGACTTTTGACAAATAATAATGTTTTATATTTCACTGCCTTGCTTAAATAAAACGCTGTAATAGTTTTTAAGGGGGACGTTTTGAGGATGAAGGAGTTAAGCGATACTTCTGTAATTTCGAGAAGAATGCGTTTAAATATGAAATATTGACGTTTAATAGCGAAAAATGAGCCCTGGTGTTTTCTTATCTTTTCCCTTCTTTCATTTTCATTTTGTCTAGACAAAAAGTATTTGTTTTGTTTGATTTTTTTATCGTTACCTCCCGACCAAAGTATCACAAGCGCCATGCGACTTTCAACAATTTTCGCCGCCATTTTATTTTTTTTACAGAAAAATTGTAGGTTGAATCTGTTTGAAAATTCTACTGAATTTTATCGGAAGCACAAAGGAAATTCAGTGAAATTTTCGGACAGCTTCGTTGAAAAATTCCTCTACAAAAAAACAAGATGGCGGCAAAAATTTTTAATCGCTGCATGGCGCTTGTGATACTTTGGCCGGACGGTGACACCAAATACAAAATATAAAACACCAGTATCCTTTTGATCAGTTGATTTTTCGTTTGGAGGCTTTCCAGTGTTGTCGAGTTTAGACTTTGTCCGGAGGTGGCTACCGCCACCCATGAAAAAGCTCACACTTTCATATTTTATCAATAGTTAAGTAATAAAACCAAAATGCAAGTTTGGAATTGCAGACAGAGATGAGTTTCACCTGGATTTTACTTCTTCTTTCCCCCAATAATTTAACTTGAATCCTTTTTTTGCGAGGATAACTTTTTCGCAGAGAAAAGAGCCCCGGGGTTTTGAATAGCCAACGGCACTACTTTGCCGTACTGAGGAAGAACGCCGTATGAACCTTAGAGCGCTGCCAAGTTTCCACTCATATAACACGAATTTCCTGGTAAACTTATGAATATTTGTCTTCCAATTTTTCAGATGATGCAATTTCACCTTAAGTTCCTGAAAATTTTAAGGAAACGTATTCATAACTTTTCTCAAAAACCAAAAGTTTTTTGACAACTCTCGAATGTTCATGCGGCGTTTTTCCTTAACACGGCAGTACTCGCCGGAAACCTTGTATCCGCGCGTAAGGCGTAGAGAAATAAGTAATGCAGCTGGGATTTTAAAAGAGCCAACCCGAATCCTTTTTCAACGACTCGCTTTTATTGAAGTTGATCGCTGTGCAGGAAGTTTAACATTGATCCATCTCTGAAGAGCCTCTCGTTCCTTCGAGATGTTGTTGATAGAAGATAGGAAGCTGTCTCGTATGAAGTAGTGTTGTTTCACTTTCCGCGCTTCAGCAAAGCCAGACACGATAACCTGTTGCAGCTTGACGTGGCACTTGTAGTATCGGCCGCCGGGACTCCTTGAGTATTGAGCAATTCCTCCTTTAATATTTGAGTTGTTTACGAAATAGACGCTACGCCAACGCAAAGGTCCACGAATGGTCGCGACGGCTAAAGAACTGCGTTTTCTTTGATATAATGTACTACTTAAGAAGGCTGTAAAGCCTGATGCTAATAATCCTACCGTGCTAAGGAAAAACGCCGTAAGATCCTTCAGACGTTGCCAGATTTCCTTTAGCGAAAACCGAATTTACAGGAAAAATTTTGAATATTTTTTCCCCGATGTTTCAATGCTTTTGTTCGTAATTTGATCCAACATATCTGAAAATTTCACGGAAAAATATGCATAACTCTCCTCAAAAATATATGTTTTATCTAAAGACATTTGGCAACTCTCGAATGTTCATGCGACGTTTCTCCTTAGCACGGCAGAATTCGTCTCGGGAACTAAAAGTATAATCTTTCATTTGATATGTGAAATTTTTTAGCAGCTTTTAGACAAACTTTCCGTTCAAGTTTTGCCGTCATTTTTTAGTCGTAAAGTTTAAGGATGCAGAAACTGTTCGACCACCTGACTGCGACTGCAGGAATGTATAGGAAAGCGCGTGAAAATCGCATGTTTCTCGCTAAATCGCTAATCGTAATCTGCTATTAAAAATAAAAACTTGTCATCACAGTGACAATTTTGGAGAAAAATATTGTTTTATAATCGGAAGGCCAGACACTTTCTCATCCCTATGGGTTTTTCTTCTTCTTTTTTTCTAGAACTTAAATTTCAATACACTGGAAAATAAAAACACATTGGATCTAGAGTCTAGACTCTTAAAAACATCGACAAGAAAAAATACTCTTGATTCGATCAGATTTAATCTTAAATCAAGAACCAAGCCTCTTAATTTGAGCGGATTCCTTTTGATTTAAGCTTAAATCTGATAGAATCAAGAGTCCTTTTTCTTGTCAATGTTTTCAAGAGTCTGGACTCTAGATCCAATGTGTTTTTTTCCAGTGTAAAGTTACTCTGCTCTCCTATAATCCTATCAAGGAAGAATCGCAATGAGCACATCACAGTTAAAATAACTTTATTAAACCATAGTGACTCCAATGCTACTTTAAAAGTAAATTTAACATGGAATCTTCTTGTTAGTGGGAGAGGCTCTTTTGGTTTTGTTGAGAAGTACGCGTTGGTACCGTTGTTCCAATTCTCATGGATTCCGCCTGACTTTTTCCTGTCTCTTCCACTTCATAGTTTAAAATCCGTCTACAAATCTCAATGAGACTCAGACATTAGCAGAGAACCAATTCCAGTAAGTTCATATGACCTCCTTTAAGCGACGGCAGTCTAACTGTACGTTATATCAGAAGGTTAACGTCCAAACACGATTGAATGGGAGGAAAAAACCTCTAGACGGTGTGATCGGTCTCGGTGATAATTAAGTATGTGCTCTCAAATCGAAGCACCGTGCGGTATCCAAATAGCTCCTTTTCCGCCTTGGTAATGCTCGGAGTGCGGATAAGTGCTCGCAAGATTTTACGGTTTCCTCTTTTTCGTTTTTCTAATCGTGTCACAGGAGGGCACAGCGCTGGAGTAGGCTCCGTAAGAGCGTCAATTAAATGGAAGGAGATCAAATGATCGAGTGCGGAGAGCATTGGCCAATCGCGAGCGAGACGAGATATTACTGCACCGGTAATTAGTTTTTTGCACCAATCTACGGCATACCCCGTGCTCATGTAACGACCAGGTAAACCGCGTGACTACCGGCCACCACGCTTCCAACTCGTTCGCAGTTGTTGTTGTCACGCCGGAGCTTACCCGCTGCAAATTTCCAACCCGTTACTTGTCTATATGACTCGATAATAGACTTTTCCAAGATGTAATTCTCAAAACGTAGACATGTCCCAGGCAATGGAGATGTTGCATGTGTGAGGGATGTGCGATTTGACCATTGATTCTAATGTAAAAGTTCGCGAGAAACAAGATGGTGCCACTGGTTTTCTCTGAAATCATCTCCCAAGCTCAAAAAAAGCTCTCAAAGTGAGGCCAAAATGGAGGGGATATCCCACCCTACCCTACCCTGAGAGTCCACCTCTACATCAAAACAAACTCTCCATGCATAGATAGGGAGCAAATACATTGACAGGGCTGCCACGCTGCCACTTTATTTGGAGACTCCAAAACTGAAAACACGGCAACCCTGCTAATCTATTTGCTCCCTATCTTTGTATGGAGAGTTTTTCTTGATGTAGACGTGGACTCTCAGGGTAGGGTGGGATATCCCCTCCATTTTGGCCTCAAATTGAGAGCTTCTGAGCTTGGGAGTTGATTTCAGAGAAAACCAGTGGCACCATCGTGTTTCTCACGAACTTTTACTTAAGAATCAACAATCAAATCGCAAATTCCTCACACATGCAACATCTCCATTCTCAAAACGTAGACATGTGGCACTGCCATTGGCAGGCAATTACTAAAATCAGGCATTTTATCGAATGCTTAGGAAGTTATTCAAATTTTGACAGTTTACGAAATTTTGTAAATTAAAGATGAAAGGCTCACACGGAGGAAAAAACTTCGTGCATGGGACCCGAGGTTGAGGTCATATGGATCTCTGAAGGTTTCGGATCACGTATCTAAAAACTTGAGGTCCAGCTGCCGAAGTTCGAGTCAGACATCGAGGCACTTCGGTATGTACCGGAGTACTTCAGATGTGTGACCCGAACCCTTCGGTATGTATCGAAGTACTGCAGATGTCTGACCCGAACTTCGGCAGCCGGACCTCAAGTTTTTAGATACGTGATCCGAAAACTTCAGAGATCCGTATGACCTCAACTTCGGGTCTCACGCACGAAGTTTTTTTCTCCGTGCACGAGTTTTCAATATTTTGGAGAAAATGACTCATCAAATCTACGACCTCCCCTTGTTTCTTCCTCTTCAAATATTCCTAATATATTTAAATGTTAAAATTTCAAAAAAATCTGTGTTTTGAGACATTCTACAAAAAGATGTATGTTCGTTCATATGCTAAAATCTGTTTAAAATACTATCCTATAATGCACATTTTTACATGAATTTCTTTCTTACTTGATCGATGAATTATTTCATCTAAAACTAGCGAAAGAATCAGGATTTGAATCTATAAATAAGAATATATTTAACTATTTGCTTAGACATTTAACAAAGTGCCTCCATGCGACGGACATAACCACTCGACGACTCGACCCCTAAACCACCATTGCAAACGATGGAGGAAACCGGGATAGTGGGTTTTCATAGCTTTACTCGCTACGGCCTTGAGAAGTCATAGCAATGAAAAAGAGGAAAAGAAATAGCATAGCTTTACTCATTGAGAATTGAAATTATCACAAGTTTCTTGGCTACTTTTTTCGGTGTCAGTCAGCCTTAGTTTTGCAACAACCGAGCTGATTCCCGAATCCACAAAAAATTACTTGTTATGATTTTTTGCGTTGAGAAACTTTCACGTGCACCTTTTAGTGTACAGGCAAATTTTAGGTAAAAAGTCAACTTATACATTTGATCCAAAAATGGTCAAATATTCACTGTTTATTTTCTTGAATCGCCTAGCATTTTACCGTTCCTATGAAAGGGGTCCTCAGTTAAGTTATGGATCAGATTAAGACCACATTTTATGATGAATCCTTCAGGGAGTTAAATGAGCCGGATTTTTATTTTGTTTCACTCCTTCCCAAAATTAATTAAATGAAAACAAGTTAAAAAATTGTCTTATGAAACATGTATGACTCGTAAAAAATTCAAGATGAAGCATGTTAAAAGAATCAGGAAAACTTGCGGTTGTCCTGAATTTAAAAAGCCGACCATTTGCCATGAAATTTGACATCGTTCCTTATTTTAATTTTTGTCTGTGAATTTTCCCCTTCCAAAAATCGAGATTCCTTAAATTTTTCAGTTTCATAAGGGGAAAAACCGCAAATGCTATGCGATCGTATCGGGAAGAATAAATTATCGTAACTCTGCGTGAGGATATTAATGGGTCGCCCAGTTGCATGGGTCTTGTTTTACCTACTTATTCGTTATCATGTGTAACCATAATTAAACGTCACAAAAATCAATACCGCTGGGTGCCGGCAAAGGTTATTTTCTCCCGTCTAATATTTTGACCTCTAAATTTAATGGCGTACCGTCGTGCCAGATTGTCGCCTGAAAGTTCCTCCTCTTTCTCTCGCTTTTTATTCCAAGATGGAGTCTTGGCATGGTCTTTGGCTCATTTTCTTTCTGAGTAGGTAAGTTCTGCTAATCTTCAAGCAACACTTACTTTCGATGGTGGGTGAAGAACACTCGATAATAGTTTAAACAACTCCGGAGTGAAGTAATAGACAGCGAGTTCACGCTTATTCATAAAGGCGCTAATTTTCCGCCAGGCAGGAGCCGAATGATATCATCGCAAACCAATCAAGTGAGTAAGTGAGCGAGTGTAAGTTCTCATAAATGTATGCAGCACGATGGGAGCGAAGCGTTCGTCGAGGAATGTGTTCCATTTCAGTATTAGTCATTTTGTGTTTTTCAAACCGATTCTGCGTTTTAATTTTCTTTCGCTGCTTTTCTTTTTAATTTTGTGTTTTGGTTTTCCCTAAAAAAACAAACCTACTTAAGCAGAGAATAAAGATTATCAAATATACCGGAACCGTCCTATCATTGTCTAATCGAAATAAATATTCCATCAAATATTATGAGATATACATTAATTTTTAGTCTTTTGAGGAGAGCCTGAGTAAAATTTCCTTACGGATGCTGATTGAAGGCGTGTTACTCCTAGAATTTGACCCAAAACCTTACCCTAATTTTGTCTTATCCAAAATTTTGCTCAAAGAAAGGATTTTCGTCATTTTGACGTCATCAATCTGGATCAGCTTGACTGCATTTTACGTTGTCTTACAATTAGTTTGTCTCATAGTTTGTTTTTTGACTAAAAATGGAGGAAACGAAAGCTTTGAAGCTATATATGTGTAAATTTTACTCCAGGTCATAAAGAATACTACAGAATACTCAAGAAGTTTTAATGTGAAGTACTGCTTAATTTTCCATCGAGAAAATAAAACACGATAAGAAATTAAGAAGCATTAGACTAATGCTTCTTAACTTCTTAACTCATGCTTCAAGCATGATTGTAGTGCAGAGGCCGATTCTGCATGGTCAATGGCGTCCATTTAGGTAGCGTTTTTCACGATGTTGTCGTTTAATCTTTGTTCTTTTATCATCTTCTGTTCTGTCAACTACATTAAAATTGTCGTAAAATTAGAATTTGATTTCAATAAATCTCACACTATATTGAAGCGCGGCGTTAATATTGTATGAAGATGGTCAGGCTGGTTGGCTGATGAATATACAGGTTTTGTTATCAATAAGTTTAAGGTTACGGCGCGAAGCGTCCAAATTCGCTAGGAGGGAAGCAATTGGTGCCCAATAATTATGCTCAAGAAGTTTCATACTAACCGCCGCGACTATATAACAATGTACTTTCCCCAATACAAGTTCACTTTTACGATCATGATTGACTTCTGAATAATTCCAGAAATGACTCGAGAGTTAATCCAGTCTTTTTAAATTTTAAAGCTCCTCCTGACGATATCGCACGATGCGTGTACTCGCTTCTAAACAAGTGTCAGATTTCAGCGCCTCCATCATGCAATTATTTTGGATGCTGGAATGCTGCATGAATTAAATACGGCCTCCAAGTCGCTATTATGGATAGACGCTAAACCGCGCTGCACTCTGCAACTTAATTTGCATGCAATAATGAAACCAAATAACCCCTCCGTAGCCACGCATACGTATACACCTTGCTGAGAAATTAAGTTCCCGACAAAGGTGAATTATGCTCATACTCGAAAGCTTTATGCATTGTATCCCGGCGTGTTTCGTCGTTTTAATCTTTCACATGTCCCACTCGTCTTCTCTGATTATCAGTTCATGCTCCGAAATCCTCTCAACAGCACTCTTTCAAAGCTCCATCTCAGAGCTTTCAAAATACGCTCACACGGATTTGTGGTGGTTTACCATACTAATTGTCTTATCCCTTCGACTTTAAATAGACTTCACCCGTGCTTAAAATTTTAGGATTATACCAGTCACTTAAATCATAGTTATACTAGATAAAGGCTCGGTTGATTTTAAGTTTTCTCTGGGAAACTTTTGCTACTATGATTCAATGCTATATTCCATCCAGTTCATTATGAAAATAAGGCAGGGTGTCTACAAGTTCGGAAATAGTACTGATTTTTTAAAGGCGGCCCAAAAGTACTGAAAAAGTTCGGAAATTCCGGAAATTTTTTTCATTTTTTGTAATTTTTGTCGCAATTTGAGCGGGAAATTCAAATTTTTGGAATTTTTCGAATTTCGTCAATTAGAAATACTGAAAACGTACTGAATTTTCCCGCTGAGAAGTACTGAATTTTTTGGGAATGTACTGTAAAAGTACTGATTTTTGGCCAGCCTGTTCTAGTAGACATCCCTGTAGGGGTTTTTATTACGAAAAGTCCGCGCGAAATCGACATTTTGTCTTTCCCTATGGGATGACTCGTGAAAATACACAGGTGAAAGTATTAGCCGTCTATTCTCCTTAATCACGTTGAAAGCATCGAAATAGTAAGTAGCTGTTGAAGTGAATGTGAATCTGTTGATATCCTCGGCTTAGCAGTTGTTTGATTTAATCCAATAAAGTGAATTCAGTTCCTGCTCGCGATACTCACCTATATTCGCTCCAAGGCTGCGACATCGATCCAGATTCGCACTGATTTTTAGATGGAAGCTCTTGTCCGTATTATTATTTTCACGTGTCGCGCGTCCTATATCATCGCGATTTGTCTTCTCTGTTAGTAAAATATTCTGTATAAATTTCATGCTATATAGTTGACTTGTCCTCTTCGAAAAATAAACTGGGAGTGGAGATTTTGAAACACCGCAATAGTGATACGTGGTCTCGCACTTTCTGCCGTGCTAAGGAAAAACGCCGTATGAACATTCGAGAGTTGCCAAATTTCCCTTGGCAAAATATGTATTTTTGACAGCATTTATGCATATTTTTCCTCGAAATTTTCAGATATTTTAGATTAAATTGCGTACAAAATCGTCTGAAAATTTCGGAAAATAATGTACGCAATTTTCCCAGTAATTTCGGTTTTTATTGGAGGAAACTTGGCAACGTCTGAAGGTTCATACGGTGCTTTTCCTTAGGACGGCAGCTTTGGCCACCGACATACTTTGCACATACACACCGGTAATCACTCACGCCCTGAAAGAGCCACCGCGTACACTACCGGGAATTTTCCCAATAATTTCCGGGAACTTTTCCAATCCCGTCCTCGGCTTTTGACTTCCCCAGGAAACTTTGATCCTTATCCGTCTCTACCCCTTTCCGAGACGGCAAAAAGAAATCATTTGATCCGACTGTCGGCAAACCAGCCGGATATTTCCGAAACGCCATTTATTTTCATATGGATCGTGTTCGATACATCAAACAGGTGAGATTGTATCGATATCGATCGGTTCAACTTGTAAACATAGCCTCAAAAGTCAACTGAGCAATCTGAGGGAACGGGTTTTTTGTAATAGATTTTTTACTCTTGAGCACAACATTGCAATGAAATGTGAAATTGCCAGGAATTTTCTCTCTTTCAGCTTTTCCTACTTAAATCCTAAAATTTTTGTTCGAGGTGTTTTTTATTATTCAAAATTTATCAGGGTGTCTAGCATCAGGATTTTCCCAATTTTCCCAATTTCATCAGGATTTGAAGAAAAATTGGCCGTCCGCTTATTTTCTGTTGATTATCCGCTATCCGTCCGTTAATTTTTCTCGGCATAAAGTCAGGATTTGATGAAGATTTGGAAAAAATATGAAATCAGGATTTAGCTGCCAAAAATCAGAAATAAATCGGGATCTCATCAGGATTTCCCTAAATGAAAAAAAAAACTGGACACCCTGTTTATGTTCTCTTGTTTTTGAACCAAACGATACATCGAACCACCATCGAATACGATCTACTCGATCCTCCTACCGTCGATCCTCGTCCCACGATCCTCCTTGATGTCTACTGACAATTAAAAATAATCTCTACGTTAAACTCTTGTCTATAGATAACTGTAGATTCCTGAAGTGGAATAAAAGCCAAATAACCTACCTACAAAAAAAAAAAAAAAAAAAAAAAAAAAAAAAAAAAAAAAAAAAAAAAAAAACATGTTTAAGGTAATGTCCTATTGTTTTGAACCAAACATCGAGTGATTTATGAGTTTATTAGCCTCAACTCATTTTTGGGACGCTGAGATGAGGTGTTGGATGACGACGGACACTTGGACCAAGCTTAACAGATACACACCATGTCGCATCAATTGTTGGAATCGAAAAAAGGGGGTTTAGATTTCCGACTAGTTGAATTCAAGAGCACACCCTTTTTATTTTTCCCAAAATGCGACTTGAAGTTATTCTGTTAAAATCAGTCCCATTGAGAGTTCATTACACTGGAAAAAAACACATTGGATCTAGAGTCCAGACTCTTAAAAACATGGACAAGAAAAAACACTCTTGATTCAATCGGATTTTTGCTTAAATCAAGAACCAAGCCTCTTAATTTGAGCGGATTTCCTTTTGATTTAAGCTAAAATCTGATTGAATCAAGAGTATGTTTTCTTGTCAATGTTTTCAAGAGTCTGGACTCTAGATCCAATGTGTTTTTTATTCCCAGTGAGGTTTTCCCTGATTTTATAAAATTCCCTGACACTTCCCGCTTCTTTTTTTTTTTGTTTTTTTTTTCTAGTGAACGATCCATTGTACCATTATCGAATACGATCCATATCCGTCGGTAATCTACCTTTACCCGGAATCTGACGAGCTCGACCTTGGGGATCCCATTTCGACGAGATGCGAACGGTGATGATGGAGTGACTGAGCCGTGGCGGAGACGGCGAACCTAGGTCAGAACTCGGATGAGAGCCCACGCAAGGATGCGTCATGAGGCGGGTGTCGCTGTCAGTCGACCCAGGATCGATTCGGTCGCTTCCTGTATCGACGACGACGCACGATCCCGAATCCCGAACGCCCTCCCCCGTGCGGGCGCCCGACGACGACGACCCCTCCGATTAATTGAATTAAGGAGCCCGAGCATGGGGGCATCGGGCATAGCTTCCGACCCGTGTTTATGGCTCATTACAAGTTGCAAACAACGGATTCGCACCCTCATCGCCCTCGCCTCGTCGCCCAGCCCGCCCTTTTATCGCGTGTTCTCCGCCGCCCCTCGTGTGAATGTGTCTTTATTCCCCAAGTTTCCAAGGTTTCCGCCGGTCTGGAAAAGCCATCGGGAAAGTCGTGGCATTCGCCGTCATCGGGAATAATCAGCAGGGCGTCTGGCATCAGGATTTTCCCGCACTGAAAAAAAAAAAAAAACACACCGGATCTAGAGTCCAGACTCTTGAAAACATTGACAAGAAAAAATACTCTTGATTCAATCAGATTTAAGCTTAAATCAAAAGGAAATCCGCTCAAATTAAGCAGCTTGGTTCTTCATTTAAGCAAAAATCCGATTGAATCAAGAGTATTTTTTCTTGTCGATGTTTTTAAGAGTCTGCATGGACTCTAAATCCAATGTGGTTTTGTTCCAGGGGGATTTTTCCGATTCCATCAGGATTTGAGGTCCATCAAGATTTAATCCCGATTTCATCAGGATTTGAGGAAAAATTGGACGTAAAATCAGGATTTGAGAAAAGTTGGCCGCCCGCTTATTATCCGGTAGTTATCCGCTGTCCGTCCGTTAATTTTTCTCCGCGGAAAATCAGGATTTTATCAGAGTTTGAAACAATTACGGAATCAGGATTTTGCAATCAAAAATCAGGAAAAATCGGGATTTCCGAAAATGAAAAAAAATCTATGTTTTAAACTCGAGGTTCCAGTCTGATTTATATCATGCACAATCGTAGCAGTAGCAATACCTTGCGGAGCTTAAGGTGTTCTGAATGTACGCATTTCTATTACGACTTGCCCCTCACTCTTTCGCGCCTTGTTTTTTTCCGTCGAGAATTAAACATTCAAAGCACGGTTGCGGTGAAAAGTAACGTATTATGTCATGTCACGCACATAGCCTTGAACTCACTCCTCCCCCGTGTAAAAGATGAAGCACCCGCTTCCTTTATCTTTGAACCAATGGACCGTATCATCTCCTTTCGTATGGGGATGGTTTGTTAAGAGATGTTTAAGTAGACGTGTCTCTGCCAAATGGAACTATGTGCATTGCGACATGAGCCCTGAGACCCTTAATAATATATGCATAACAGGGCTCACGTCATAATGCGCATAGTTCCGTTTTGCAGAAATACGTTCGTATGAAGCCGATTCATCTGCTTTTTGGGCGGACAGACACGTTTGAAGCTCTCATTTCAAGTCTGAGTGGGCATAGGAAATTATTGTATCACGATATTGCAGTTTGAGCCGAAGGGGTCCTTTCGAAGGGGGAACAAAGTTGTGCCGAAAGAAGTGATAGTTTTCAAAAAATCCGCCTAGCCTCAACCGTCTAAAGTGAAACATGAAAAAAGCTGGAGACCCTGTGAGAGAAATTAGCATTCATTCTTCAGCGTTGAATATTTATTACTTAGCACATGAACCTGCTGCAAGAAACAGAACATGCGGAAAAATTAATAATTCCACGCATACCAAGCAGTACAAGAAACTTTCTGCTCACCATTTCGAATTCCGCGGAATATTCTGATACACATTCCAGCCAGTACAATTCTTAATGAAGCTGGCAGATGTGCTGTGAATCTCAGAGTAAACAGAAAACAGTATTATGGAGTGATTGATTTGGTAAGGTATTCTGGCAATGAACTCATGCCTTGCCGCTGCCAGTGGGAAGGGAAACGAGTTTTTTTCTTCTCTTTTTTTCTATAAAGGCGTTACATCCTTTCCCCTTTTCTCTCATAAGTAGCCAACGGAAGAGGAAATGCAAAACCATGTCTAATTCCCATTAAAAAAAAAAAAATCCACTTCGCGCGGACTTCCCAAAGGTTCGCGTAATAACAAACTCTCACTGACATTTTCCTTGAAAATTACATTTTCTTGCTTGATCTGTACCGAACCGAGTGTTTCCATTCGAAGTAAAAGAAATTAAAATGAATAAAGATGAATTACTAATCGTTTAAGAATTTTCAAACTAAAATGCAACGGAACTAATTGAGGATATTTTCAGGGAGGAAATAGATGTGTACTTAGGCAATTTTTATAAAAACGGGAATTTGTGTGTGTAAAATCAAGCTTCAGTTAGTCGCAAAATGTACTTGATGTTTTCAGTGGCTGATTTGACCTTCTCCGATGATGGGTTTTTCGCAAGCGAGAAGTTCGAATTTACTGGCTAACACTTCAATTTCTTTCTTGCGAGTTATTATAGGCAGGTTTAATGTTTCAAACGTGTTCTACACAAAGTTTTCATGCATAGACCAGGGTGTCTCTAAGTCAGGAATTTCCTGAAAGCCTAGAAAAAGTACTGATTTTTTCAGGGCGGTCCGGAAGTACTGAAAAATGGCGAAAATAGAAGTGCAAGAAGGTCCGGAATTTTCGTCATTTTTGTCGCAATTTAAGCAAGAAATTCAAATTTTTGAAATTTTTCGAATTTCGTCAATTGAAGGTACTGAACAAGTATACTGAATTCTTCTATTGAAGAGGTACTGAATTATTTGGGAATCTACTGAAAAAGCACTGTAAAAGTACTGATTTTTTGGCCAGCTTGTTTTAGTAGACACCCTGTTAGACATGATGTACTATTACAGAGCGATTGATGTACTGTGTAGGTCTAAATCTTACTCAGCTTTGTGATCTGTTGCTGCAATAATTTTGACTCGATCCTCGATTGCATGATGCCTGCGGGCAGGAATGTGGTATGTCCACTGATTTTGCGGATCGCCGAGGAAATGATTTGTTCTAGGTCAAAATAGTTGACACAGCCCACGGCACGGACACAAGTTTCCCCGATCAAATTGCACTCGCGACCTTCCGCATTGTAAATCGACCACATTCATTACTCTCAAACAAGGCGAAGCTAGTCGTTTCTTGTTTTAGTGCCTTTAAAGTTCATGCCGTTTCTGTGCGAGGAACTCCGTGGACATTCATTCACAAATCCTCTCTGACCGTGACTTTGACCTGTTGACCATTCGTGTGCTTGTACGCGTGTGTAAGGGTGGGTGTTCTGCACTCGTTTGCGTGTAAGTTTCAAACGCTTTCGCTGGGAATGATGACACAAAAGTTCTCACTCGACAACCTCCACAAAGACCATGAATATGAGGACTTAAATGTAACAATGGCGGATGTGAAAAATTACCTTTCCGAAACATGTTCAAAAAACTGTTTTAGCATCGAGAAAATTTTAAGAAAATACTTGAAATAAGATCCTCGAGATCTGTACATTATGCTAGAGCCAAACATATTAGATTTTTGTGTGACCAAAACAGTTTTTTAAGCGTTTTTCGAAAAGGTGATTTTTTACATCCGCCATTGTTACAGATAAGGCCTCATATGGCCAAAAATCAGAAACTGGACGTAATCGCCCACATTTGTATTTTGTTTTTCTTGCAAGTCGGGGTTGGCAAAGATAAAACAATATGTGATGTTGCAAACTTGCCCACACCATCGGAATGAAAAATTCACAATTGCCACCGGAAACTTCTTTAATATTTGCTCTCTCCAGATATGAACAACACTCTACGAAATATTCAATTTACCTACACAATTTTTCTTCGTATGATAGGTAATGCTGCAGTTAGATGTTAGATGCGTGCACCTTTATGTATATATTTTAGCCATCGAAATATATTTTTCAGTGCATGATAAAAATTACAATATTGCATCCGCACGCTTCAGAGTAAGATGAAACGGTCCTCAAATAAATGACTGCAACGTGCAGAGAGTATCCAAGAAGATACGGCAATGTTACCAAGCTTGTGTAATTTATTTATTTTACCTCAACATAACTGGAATAAGGAGAGCGAAAATTGAATTCATTGGGTGATTTCCTGATCTTGTGATACAAAAAAATCACATAATCATACGGTGGCGTCGTATGGCTTCTATTTTCTCTACACAGTAAATGCAAACCAACAAAAATAAAATATGAAAAAAACCTCGGCACATACCTCCAGGCGAGCATTTTCGAATAAAAACATTTTTAAAGTGAATGTGGCTTCAAGGAGAGGGATGATATATCCCCCTGGAGCATTACTACACGTGAAATAGCCCTGGTTTTCGGAACGTGTCTTTCCTTGATTTTAATATTTGTCGTTCGCAATGCAAGTCTGATGTGTTGATTTTCTTGTCTGTTCTAGGATGGGAGTGTAGAAAGCTACAGTCCGTCTGTCGATTCAAACAACGATATTGCAGCAAGCACGAAAAGCGTAACCCTCAAAGATGCAGGTGTGTGTAATTTCATTTAATTCTTCTTTTTTGTTCTTTATCGAGTACCTCTGAAGCCATCAAATTGGATCCATACCAGAAAACACGCGCAAACTGTGAGTTTGAGTTTTCAATTTGCCAGAAGTGGCCCGAGAATTTGGCATTGTGCTACAGTAAAATCTAGAATTAATCGCTTACCACAAACTCTCATTCTTGCCAACAGGGTTCTTCTTTTTAATTGTCTAAAAGCTCTCAAGGTCCCGATAAATCAGTACCAGCTGTAGTTGTAACTCGACGCAGTCCTCCTCGTGTCATACCTAACGAATCTAGTTGATATTACTCTAATATACAAACTGCATCTCTCTTTCCGTCTCCCCTTTTTGAATGCGCAGTTTTTACGGGTATAAAATTGAATTGCGTTTAGCAGGAAGAAACCAAGCCACATCAGCTATTGCCAAAAACTGGGCAATTGAATTTTTCACAAGAGAACGCTCGTGCGGATTCCTTTGAAAATTTCAAGGAATTTGCTTCTTTTTATGGAGCAAATCCACTGAAATTTTCTCAAAAATCCGCACAACCGTTTTTATGTAAAAAATTAAATTGCCAATTAAATTTGGAAATAGGTGATGTGGCTTGGTTCCTTTCTGCTTAACGCGGTCCAAACAAGTCAGGTGTGAATGCTGCCACAAGGAAGCTATATTCAACCCCATTATGGAAGGACGCTACTTTGTAAAACAAAAAGGGTTGGTTTCCCTTCCGACTTATTTATGCGAAATAACAAAAATATCGCCTTTCTAGTGGTCCAATTTAGGCGTTCTCTGGTTTTATTTAAATTTGCAGCGTGAGAAATGTCACTTGCCAACCCTCCACAAGAGAGTTCCACAAAATAATAGCCAGTTATCGTGATTACTATCAAGATGTCATTCAGTTTAATGAGACAGACATGCATTCTACTACCGATGCATATTTTCAGAAAAATGCATCTGAATAGAACATCAGGCTCTCTTGGCCGGTGGCTGTGTTTCAAATTGTCAATTTAGTCTGTGCTTTTATCAAAGAGTTTCCTAGTGTTATACTCGGAAGAATAATCGATTACGTGATTGTGAAATTACATGACTTGGCAGGGCATGCATACCTGGGCAAAGCTCAGATTTTCATCAAAGGAGAATCGTCGAGAAGAGCCTAACGTGTTCGAGTTGAGTGGTTCAAAATTTTTCCTGGCTGGTAATGTTGATTGTTTCTTGCGTATTATCACACGGTTAACAATCTAACAACGTTTGATCCTCGCAATATTTTGCAGCAGGTTATCACTCAGACTTGAGGTATTCATTTGTTGGCAAAGTAAACCCTGAAGTTGCGGCGCCACTCAGTTTGAGAGTTTCATATCAGGGCGTTTCGAAGAAACCTAAGCTGAAAGTCGCACTTGAGAGGCATCAAATTCCTGCGAAAGATAACTCTATTAAAATTTTATTGCCCGTCCGTTCTCCGTTCTAGCCGTTCTCTGACTCAAATAATTAATTCGCGATGTAGCGACTTGATAAGAGCGAGCCGAGGTCACACCTCGTCTTTCGCTCCGACTCGGAGCCAAGAAAGTGTATGACTGGTTGCCGCGGAGGATTTTGAAGGCATTTTTTTATCTTGTTCCAAGATTAAATGTCAACTATGCAATGTCTGCGGATGTGATCGTGAATGCAGCTGAGAACTTTTGCTTTTGGGCTGTGAATATTAGGCCGGTATCGTTCCGATCGACATAGTTCCATCGAAAAATACTTTAAAACGAAATTGTTTTTTTTTTGTCCTTTGTCGATCGACTCCATGCCGACCGAATCGATGTCGATCAGTCAATATTTTTCTCTCTCGATCGATTCACAAGCGATTTAATGTTCTTCTTGTCTGTTCTTCTTTTTCTTTTTTCTTTTTCTCTCTGATTTTTCTTCTTCTTTCTCATTTTTCCTCTTTCGAATTTTTCCTCTTTCTAATTTTTCCTCTTTCTTCTTCTTCTTCCTCTTTCTTCTCCTTCTTTTTCCTCTTCTTTCTCTTTTTTCTTCTTCCTTCTCTTTTTCTTCTTCTTTCTATTTTTCTTCTTTCTCTTTTCTCTTCTTTTTCTTTTATCTTCTTCTTTCTATTTTTCTTCTTTCTCTTTTCTCTTCTTTTTCTTTTATCTTCTTCTTTCTCTGTTTTCTTCCTCCTCTTTCTCTGTTTTCTTCTTCTCCTTTCTCTTTTCTCTTCTTCTATCTCTGTTTTCTTCTTCTTCTTTCTCTGTTTTCTTCTTCTTATTTCTCTTTTTATTCTTTTTTCTCTTTATTCCCCGTTCACTTAACTTGTTTTTATACCTCTTTTTTACTTCCTCCTCTCCTTTCTCTTTTCTTTCCCTTAGGTCTCTTTTCTACTTTTTCCTCCTCTTCTTTGAAGAAAAGTCAAGTGTGGATTCTTGTCCGCTCCTCCCTTCGAAAAAGTGATTATGAGTAGCCACCCCGCGGAATGAGAGGGGACCGGGAAAACTTTGACGGGATCGGGGAAGAAGTCCCGAAGTCAGTCAGTGGGTCAGCGGGACGATTCCCACTCAACTTTCACTATCTTTTCCGTGCACGTCAAGTCATCGTCCTATTGATCCGTGGACTCCAACTCGACTCGCGCCCACCACCACACCACCGCACCGCACCGGTTTGTTTTCTGCCACGACTCCCGCTCCCGTTCATCAAGAACACGTCATCGACGTCATCGCACCACCGCAGCGGGCGTCGCGACGCCCGCCCGCCCGACGCTCAATCCCTTTGACCTATCGACGCGACGGGACGGGACAGACCAGCGTTTTTGCTCCATTTGCATTCCCCTCGTCCCGCGTCCGACCCACTCAATTTTCACCCAACGCTCCAGCTTTTGTCGGCCTGACAACGGAACGGACTTTCGTCCAACTTTTGTCAGCTTTTCGTCCGTCTTGTTTTGCCCCCGCCCCCGCACCCCCCTCGGTCGCCCTCTGCAGGGCGAGTTCCCTTTGGATAGTTGTGGCCGACGCGGTGGCGACCCGCTCTGGATTCCCAAGTTTGAGAACCTTTGCGGTCCCGCATTAGCCGCCGCAGTCACGATGCTTTAACTCTATCCGGGTGTCCACCGTCACACGATGGAGCGAGTCACTAGGAGAGGTCGGACTAAATTTGGCAACTTTAAACGCTTATAACTCTGGCTACACAAAACTTTGAGGTTCTAAAAGTGGTCCTCTTGGTTTCCTCGTGAAATTTTCTTCTCTTAGCACACCTTAAAGTTTAAAATATGACGAAATAAACATCAAAATTTGCAGTTTTAGTCAAAAATTTCACGTCCGACCGCTCACATTGACTCAATCCACTGTGCGCTAGTAAAAAGGGGGAAAATAGGAAAATATCAGGAACTTTCATGTCGTCAAGAAAAATCAGACAAATTGGACCTCATTTTGCAATTTGAAACTGTGATTTCTGGCTCAGTTTAGAAATAGCGTGTGTGTCGATAGTTTCCCTATGCTTTTAAGTGTTTTTACAGATGATCCATAAATTGCAGTTCCTAATTCATAATTGCAACGTGTTGTGCAATTTCGTCGCTCCTCTGACGTAAGGGCGTATCTCGTTTTTCGCTACTTTTCAGGAGAGCGAAAATAAGATTTTCGCTATCTTCTTTTGCGTGCCATCGTTTAGCTATTCAACCTACGGTGATCATTTTTTCATCGGTTTATAGGAAAAAAGGTCAGGATTCATGATATGTCAAATTTTTATATCATTATTGATTTTTAAAGAGGTTTAAGACGAGTTTAAAGAAATATGCCAAGATACGCCCTTACGTCAAACCCGTTTCCGCGCGCAGCAACTAGTTACGCCCCTGTCTTGATGCCGCAGAGCTCACGGCTAACGCTTGATATTAGTTTCAACTCGTTTTCGAATTTTAAAAACCTATTTACCAACGAACCCCTAATACAATTTTGACTATCATGTATTCAGAAGAGTTGATTAAAAAAAAAAAGAAAAAAAAAATGCGTTTACCCATTGTATTAATTGCCTTATTTTTTTTTTTTTTATTAATAACTGTTATTTTTTTCTTTCTCATAAAACCACCTCTCTGCGTTTGAATCAACATTTTCCTCGAAAAAATGATCGTAATACACTACTGCAGAACAATTAACACAAGCGGCGAATATTTCCCTGCCACACACAACACACGGTATTGGCTCGCTGCTATCAGGACGATTCGCGATTTCATCTTGCACACTACTTGGAGATTTTTCCGACAAACAACTTTTCTCTAAGATATTTTCGCGGCTCGGAGATTCGGAATTGTGGCACGATTTATTTTTCTTATCAAAAACGGCAAAATTCGCGAGTGGTAAATCATCATCGGAGTCCGAAGAGTTTTGATGATACGGACTCAAATAATTTAGAGATTCCTCATCATCTTCGGTAGCAACAACAGTACCAGGATAATACTTTCCTTTATAGTTCATCCGAACGCGAGAGCCGGTTTTTAAGCTTAGAGTTTTCGCCGGAGGAATCGCCTCCAATTCAGCCGAACTTACAACGTTTTTAGTCCCGTTGGTCCATTCCACAAGTACATCCATGTCGACGGTCAAATTATTCACAAGTTCATCACCCGTAATCCGGAGGCCGTTTCAAAGTCGCGAAGAGTTTAAGACTGACCCTAAGAGTCAGTGACCACTTACGAGTTTGAGTAGGTATGCCCCTCCTCTCATCCTCCTTTAGAACATTCTGTCTACTTGAGGTTTTTAGGTTACCCAATTACCACGAATTTTTGCAATAAAAGACTGAAAAGAGAGGTGGCGAGAGCTTGGCTGCCACCGGCTGGCACGGGGCAAGAATTTTTCGACAAAGGACCCGTCTCCAGTTTGTCTTCCGAGATCACAATATTGTTGGTCATTTTCCAGATGAACGAACAGGGTGTCAAATATTTGAAATCAAAAGATAGACCCAACTTTCTCTTCCCACGGCCGACGACGGCTTGGCTACCGACTCTCCGGCCCTGCATTGAGCTGTTCCGAGGAAATCATATTTGAATGGTCAGTGTAGGCTTTCCTTCCACCTGTTTCTCCCACTTGTGCGTTGATGGGTGTAATGAGGCAGAAAACCACATTCTAAAAGCTACAGAGGCTGGGGTGCTTAAGGGTTATTTCTTTGACCCTGCCTTACCTCTGCGACGATTGAAAGGATGCAGCGAGCACCTGAGTGGCGGCCTGGGAAAACCCGTCCGTACAAAAGCGGAGATGACCAGTAATATGCAGGATTGCCACTTGCATTAATTTGTGAAAATATTATTATTTTGAGAGAGCAAGTATCACACTGAAACAGACGTTCGCCTGTAGACGGCACATGCGAATTCAATTTGAACGTTCTAGCTTAGCATAAATTGAATCAGCATTGCGAACTCCATGCTTGAGATCTGTGATTTGATACTTTTATAGAAATGTAAGTTATAGTAATGATATCAAGTCAAAAAGTTTCCTTAAGATATAATTGAAAACCCGCCGTCACTGGACACGTCGTACGACGGGCATATGAGATACTCAATGCCGAGAAGCGGCTCGTCGTAGGGGTGCAGCGCCGCGTCTGCAGAGATACGCCCTTACGTCGCGTCCTTTTTTCGGCAATGGCGAGTTACGCCCTTCAGTTTTATGGCCATAAGTCATTAACTACTGGGAATTCGGACCTGAGAGTAGGCTAGATCGAAAGAGCAGCTCAAACTACATAAGAATACATGCCTAACTCAAAATGTCCAAAAATCGAGATACGCCCTTACGCCAGAGGAGCGACGATTTGTCACGGATTAGGAATTTCCGAGCACGTCAAACGAATGCAAAAGTGAAACATTCGATTCAATTTATTTATGTTGGTTCGTAAAGTCTAACGAGTGTCAATGTATTGACAAAACATCAGGAAATTTCACGTAAAATATCAGGAAAATCCAGTATGAAATTTTCGCAGACACCCTGGGGCCGAATTTTGTCGGCTCTTTCACACGGAGTGCATCATCCATCGATGAGTTCAAACCGCACCACCGGCCAATCAGAAGCGCTAAGCCGGACTTAAGTGCAGTGGAGACCCGTCTTAAGTATAGTTAAGCACGGTGGAAGGACCGACAAAATTCGGCCCTGGTTATAATGCTTTCCGATCCATTTTCATTTGGTTTTCTGAAAATTTTGACCAGTCTCTGAAATGAACCTTCGCCCTAGGGAACGTTCAAAGAGCTTATAACATTTAGCGGCAGTTGTGTCATCTGTCGGAAGCCAGAAACTTTTTTTAGGGCAATTTAGATCAATTTTAGGGTATGTAAGGAGGGTTTATAACAGAATTAATGGCTGATTTTGGCCCAGCCAACTTAACTAGTGCTGTATATTACGCCAAGAACTTACTTAATTGTGCGTCTAACAACTATAATCGATTGAATGATCAAAGTTGGTTTATAGCACCGATTCGTGGTCTATGAAACAGAAACACCGATTTTCGTTGTCAACAGCACCAGCTAGGGTCAACTGAGGAGTGGACACTAACTTTTTTTTAATGTAGATCATGGAAATTATAAGACAAAGTAACTTTTTAATCATTGAATTTTTTACCCTTCTTCTCTCTTTTTTTCGACCGAGACTTCATTCATTGTTCTGCCAACTAATCCAGCAACAATAGTCTGCTATTCAGATAAAATGCGTCATAGATATCATAATCTAAGTAAATGTTGGCAAACGAAAAATTTCAGCAATTTAAGTACCAAGTATAATCTGTCTCGTTATCGCTGCAAAATTTGCAGTTCCTCAATTCACTTTTTTTGTGGGTGTTAAGGATACTAGTCTAATCTGCAATCCGCAAGGATTCCTATTTTTTTCATAAGTTAAAACAAAAAGTGTGCAAGTTAAAAAAAGGATGTCAACCTCTCGGTCAAAATTCATACAGGAACGTCGCCACAGAATGACCGTACATATATGAGTCGCTGCATAATTATATGTCGGAGCAGTTTTATGAAACAATGTCACATCCTATCGCATCGCTCCGCATTATTGCCCAGTGCGCACGTTAGTTATACAAATGGCTAAAAAAATCACTCAACTGCCGACAAGAGAGTATTATTTTAAAGCTTCGATCGTGGAATTCAAAAGTAAAAGTAACTATTAGTCAACAGGTGGCTAATGGAGGATCTCCAAGCTCTCCTGGAGCCTCCGGTGAAAATTGATCTCTCTCATCTGAATTATTCAGTGTCTCTAACCCTGGATGTTTGGAATTTTTTCAGGTCCCAAGAAGTTGAACCGACGAGGCTCTGAATGGGAAATCTTAGAAGGACTGAAAGATGGACAAAGATTTGAGAGGAAACCTGACGTATTTTTTGGTTATTTAATGAAGAAAAGGAAATTTCCTCTGAAAGGCTGGCATAAGGTTTGTCTCTAAATTTTGTGAACTTAGTAATGCTAAAATCAAATTTGAAAACATGACTACCTTGGCGCCATTGTTTCGATATCTTTACATTAAATTTGCAGATAAAACATCAAAGAACATTTTTTCCAGAAAAGGCACTTACAATTTTCTTCCAAAAATCGCTATGAGTGCCGAAAATCCTAACAGGATTTTTAATTCAGAATTTTGATGAGAAAAAATGCCTCCCCTCCTTCCGCTGCGAAGACCCTGCTTTCCAAGCAGTATTCAAGCATCTGCCTCATTTTCGTTACCGAAGGTTACTGATACAGATCCAGCCAGTAAATCATGTTATCAGTATTACCATTTCACCCCCCTCAATTTTTTTAACTTTCTAAAGCGGTCCTCTTTGTCCAACAATTAAAATGCTTCAATTGCTGTCAAGCTATTACAGGCTTCAAGCAGAGCCCTACCGAAGTAAATTGTGCTTGACGTGACCCAATGAACATTTCAAGGACAGACAACCTTGATAATACATCTAAGTGCCATACTCCAAACTGCCGATATTTCTAAGTATATTTCTTTCTCTCCTTTAATTGATTTTGAGTAATTATTTAATATAAAGTAAATTGTATTTATGAGGATGATGCTTACTTATAACAGCGGTGGCATCTGGAGGGAAAAGGGAAGGGAGGGGGGGGGGTTGATATTTTGTAATTCTAGCTGAACATGGCAATATATAGCCATAAGTAATTTCCTAGTAATATGCTATCGCTTTTTTTAACTTTGCCACTTTTTAATCATCAACAGAAGTTTTGCAAGATTTCCCTTACTTAATGTCGTCTCTGAGTTTGATTTAAGTTTTCACGATATTTTTGTTTTTTCTTCCAGCGCTATTTTATGGTAGATAAAGGCATCCTTGTCTATGGAAAAAGTCCAGGAGATGTTGCTCGGGGTAAAATTCATGGTCAGTTAGATATTGGTCTCTCTGTCATTTCAGCAAAACTGAAAAGGAGGCGGCTTGATATTGATGCTGAAGAATTTATTTATCATTTAAAGGTAAAAAAAATCTTGACTTATTGTTAGACTTTTTTCTGTTATGTAACCTACCTGATTGTCCCTTTTAAATTACTATCCCATCTTCTGTCATTTCATCTTATGTGGATAACTACCACTGAGAATCAACTTTACTGTCATAAAAACCTCCTCGAACATGAACAAATAAAATCAAGTGAACAGACCGAAAAACCCAAGTGTGCTTCCTTCAAGATCATGGTGATTTTTTATTTATTTAGATAAATTATCTGTGACAATCTTGAGTTCTGATATCACCTTGTTAGAGAGCAATAATTTTAGAATGAAAACGAATGGGTTTCCCCAGTGTATCAGAGTTTTTCTGAGGAGGAGAATTCAGGAGTGATTTTGCAAGTGATAAGTTATCAGTGAATGGGTTGAATTGGTTTACTGGAACTTATTGATGCACTGATAAGACATGCAAGTTTAGACTGGTGCTCTATCAAGCCGGGGGTATCTAATTTTACCTGTGTTATGAGTGGTCCCATCTACCCATCCTATTATCCTTTTCTAAGATAAATATAGTTCATTCGTTGACCTCTTGCAGGTTAATCTCAGTGCTCATTACTTCCGCTCAAAATCATTTGAGTTTTCTTTTTTAATTTTATCTATCGTAGTGTGATATTTGAACTTCCTGGTTTTTTCACTTTATTGTCTTTCCTTATTTAACATCGTGTGATGTGAATTTAAGTGTGCAACGTGATAATCTTCACAATGATAAATACAGAGTTTCTCAGTTTTCTTATGGAAAGGATCCATCTTCTTCAGGCATTTTTGGTGAAAATTAAACACTTTTAAACGTTTTTTTTTTTATTTTTTGGTTGAAAGTGTACCCTTACAACAGTTAAACTCACACACTATTGAAAGGAGAGGAAAAAATTTCATTATCTTGCTCATCAACCTGCGATTATTAGTCCTTTTTCATTCAAATATTCTTAACATTTGGAATGAAAAAGCAAAGGAACATTCAAGAGAAAGAATTTTTGGACACGCAGGCGTGCCTGGTATGGCTTTTGAAATTTGAAATTACAGAGCTCAACTGGATTAAAGTTAAGTGGAAGTGCATCAAGAGTTTCTGAAAGTAAATATTGAGATTTATGCCAGGACCTGCTCTTTTGGATGACGTTTGATGAAAATATATTTTCTTCATGTCCTGTTTCCTTGGTATCTATTATTAATCTTCCTTCAATAACTTTTGTTTTTTCTAGGCTAAAACTGTTGAGTCTTTTCAAGAATGGGTAGAGCAGTTGAAAGTACATCGATTATATAGGCAGCATGTCCTTACTTTTGGTTGTGGCCGAGGAGATCGCTTGGCGGCCGAACCAAAATCTGTGAATAAGAATCGATCAAGTAAGCTTTTTCAAATATGTTTATTGGGATTTTTGTACTCATTGTGTAAATCATTACTTTTTGTTAAATACATTAGCTGTGTCACTATTTCTTGCTAAGTGCAGCAGGATGCTGCAATCAAAAATTATTTTTTCTTAGCTTATCTGCTGTCTTTTGGACTCATCTGTGGGCCATATGGAAGGAGCATAACATTTTTTTAGCTCCTGAACCGTATTTTGGGTCAGTTCATATTGAGTGGCTCTGCTATTTTCTATTAAATGAAAAGGTCAAGTTTGGGACAGTAGAGAGCACATCAGTTTGCTAGTCGCCATTTTTTTTAATAATACTTTTTTTCTAACCATCGGCCTGGATGGTGTGGTGTACATCAAATTTGAAATTACAGTGTCAGGCCACATAGGGGAGTGCTGCAGCCAAAATGTAATATCCCGAGCTAATTTATTCAATTGTTCATAATCATCCAAACTGAGTTCATTTAAAATTACCCCCTTAAAAATTTCACACAATTTTTCAGAGAGAGCAATCTTTAAAATCCATGGATGAAGGAATGCAACTACCCAGGATTTACCTAAATTCTGACTGCAAGAGAAAACTATGTTACTATTTGTATAGTTCTCCTGACTTCCTGAACTTGTTTTCTCGAGTGGATGAAGGTAGCTGTGCAAAAATTGAAATTTTTCGCCTAGTTGAGCGCAGTGAAAGCGTTCATTCTCATCAGTATTGTGTTGCTGATTTTAGAAGTTTTTGCCAAAGTTATTTAAAGCCTTTTTTTGGTTATTTTCTACAGAACTAACCACAACAGAACTAGCTTCTTCGGTAAAGGCATGTTCGCCTCCTCCTGGGATGCCTCGTTTAGCTGCATGGATCATAGATTCAGCATCACCTCTTGATCAAGCTTCTAAACGTTTGAACCAAGTGGAGAAAAATCTACAGCAATTGTCATTAGTCTTAGATCAAATTGAATTGGCCTCTGCGACAGATAGTGAACTCGGACAAAATGTGAGTACAGATATTGTTATTCTTATTCTCTGCTCTTTTTTATCTTTGCTCCTATTTTCATCGTTTAGTTTCTGCGTTTTTTAAAAGTAGAAGTAGAATTTTTCCAACCTGCTCTACACAGGCTCTCTGTATTTGAAAATCTGTAAACCTATCTATTTCGTCCGTCAGAAGGAGAAATGAGCTTGTTCATAATTATCTCATGATCTGAAGAGCCCAGTGTTTTTTTGCTAGTGTTAGCAAGCCATTAATTTTTTCCGTTATTTGTAATATAGATTTTGAAAATAACTTTTGGATAGCTTTCATATAATAGGAGCCAAGTGCACACACACATTCACAGAATCACCTGTCTGTGTAGGGAAATCAATAGAACATACAAAATTTCTAAAATTAATGAAAAGAACTGATTGCCATTTGATGAAAACTCCACTTCGTTTTTACTGTCAGCCACAGATTCCTAATTTTCAAATCATGTCAGTCTGAAGTCAAATTTTTTAAACACAGAAACTGTTCACGGTTTTAATTTTCTATCATCATGACGATTTTAGACTCAGCAAGTGATATTTATGTTCAATGGATGTATGTTTGCTCTGCTTGGTACTTCTCCCCCCTTTTCCCCTTTCTTTCTTGATTCTTATGTTGTATGTCATTAACTTTGTACTGTGTACATAAATCAAGATACTAATTCGATAAATCTTTCAACCCTCCAGAATTTAGCAGATGGATTGTCTCCGAATGTTAAGAAAGACCGCAAGAAGTTTGGACTACGGAAGAAGAAAAGCAGTGGAGGTAGTTGGGGTGGTAGTAAAAATAGTCATTGCTCGATAGATTTATCAAATAATGCTCTCCCTCCGCCAGGATCAAGTCCTAACAAAAACTTTGAACCTTCGGATGCCTCACCAATTTCGGTAAGTTAATCCTCCAGACTCATCCGTAAACTAATTGGAAATTCCAGCCTATTTCTGCCTCCTGTCAATGATTTCAACCAGAAATATGAATCTTACTAATCTTGGAGTACTCATCATTGAAGGAATGAAGGATTCATCAAGGATTTTTGGTCAAACAACATCAGTCTCAAGAATTTTGGAAACTATCCAAAATCAAATGCAAATCTTTATCAATGTTTTCCAGCCTCCTCTGTGAATAACAAAATGGCATTTTTTTTAACTCACGAGAGCTGCGGCTTTTATTATCACACTCTGATGGTCATAGGTCACTGCGGTCAAAGCTTTTGATTAGAAATTTTTGTTTGGGTTTTTTCTTTTAGTCTCTGGTATCATACCTCACTGCAATTTTGTATCAAACTGTGCCAATTATCAAGGGCTTAAATTATCAGTAGTGTGCATTATTGGTAACGTCCTGAAACATGAATAATGAACAGCACTTTCTTACACCTTTAAGTCAAGGTAGTCAAAATTGTTAAAGTAATTCCATCATGTGGCAGATGTGTGTGTAAGTTTTCTTTTTTTTCTTCTTTTATTTTCTTCAAAATGTGATAAGTTTCATTTTTGCAACTGTACGAATGCTTAATTCCTGGTTTTGTCTTATCTTTTTCCTTTTCTTTTTTCAAGACATGCTCTTTTTCTGGTGGTTTGTCAACATCTCCAGCCAGTAATAATTTAAGTTCCAGTAACCCCACTCTCTGCACCTTAACAAGACCTCACTCTTTAAGTACGTGTTCTGAGAGAGATGTGCCTATAGTTGATTATAAATCTAGCAGCGAATCTCAGAGTCATGGAGATTTTCTCGCCCTAGCCAAAGATGGTAAGATGATCATAATCATTTTCTCTAATATTCATACGAAATATTTACACGGTGTGACCACATGCAGTTTTGCATTGCAAATGGAAAAATACAAGCAGATTTTGATGATAGTAAGAGAGCAAATCATGCTAGGAGTTTCAAAAATCCTGTGATTAATTTTACTGCCTCATATCTGATGCAAAAGGGACATGCAGTCCTGACACAGCAAGAAATTGTGTGAGAGAGGTCACAAAGCACGGTCAACTGGTTACTTCGGTCACATGAAATTGTAAAAATGAGTGCTGCATTTCTTCCATTCTTTTTTTTATTGAAAGCCAGGTTGATAGTGCCAATTACCAATGAACCAAAACAAAGGGTTAGTAAACAAAACAAAAATATGAAGCTTTTGAAGCGTATCCTATTATCTTTGATTGACTTATATTTTCTCTTAGAAATAAAATCCAAGTCATTAAAAATTGTTATCTCAATCAAAGTAATGTTGGTAATATCTCAGAAAGTTTTTGATTCATCAGAATATAGTTTGTAAATAAAAACTCATACATACTTGTCCTGAATTTTTTTCTTTCTCTTTGTACTCTAATTCTTGATTCAAAATTTTCTTTTTCAGTGAATGAGTGTTTAAAATCTGTATTGTATACGTTAAATAATGAAAAAGATAGGTTAAAATCAGCATTAGAAAGTGAGACAAATATTGGAAGCAATTCAAGTTCTGCCGTTTTATCCTCACTGCGTAGCATCTTATCTCAAACGCAACAACAGAATGTTGAATTGAGAGCAAGGTTGAACAAAATTCATGAAGTAGCGGATGTCAGCGATTTAACAGAGCCCGTAAGTTAAAACTGCAAACTATATTTTTCTTAAGATTCCTTGCTTAGTTAGTTTAGTATAAAAAACTGTATGCAACATTATAAACTGCTGTTAATGACTTGACGGCATTTTGAAAGAAGTTATCTTAAAATCCAAAGGAAGTTAAATTCAGTTAAATATTTTCGCTGTTTGATTTGACATTCTGCATTTATTGATTTTTTAAATTAAAACTTTCCAAGTATCAATTTTGAAAGAAAATGGGGTTAAAAAAGTTTACAAATACAATACTACCAGATTATTAATGACAAAGAGCTTTCCCTCTCTTGTTACGAAGGTGGGACAGCCATCATGCGCCTATTATTTCAGATTTATGTGTTTCAGTCACAGCTATTGTGCAATTTCTCCAAACCTCCTAATTTCTTTTAAATTAAATTCTGTCCTTTGTGATTTGTAAGAATACGAAAGAATGCAAAATTTAAAGAGGCTCGTCTGAAGTTTTTTGCCATGACAGATCCATAGAATCAATTTTTCATTTTCACTCTAAAGTTTTTGCTCAAGGCGCAACCTCTTTAATCGCCTCCTCTCCTTCCTAAGATGGGTTTCCTTTTTGACTTTGATATATTTATGACTGATTTTCTTTTCAGAAACCACTGCGGCCATCCCTATCTTACAGTTCTTCGTGTATAAGCCAAAATGAACAGTTCTTTGATGCTGAAGAGTACTTGAATAATACTGGGCCTGATACTGATATCGTGGAACGTTGTGCATCTGGAGTGGTAGAAACTCAAGGTTCAGACACATCTTCGGAAGCAGGCTCTATATCCAGTGAGGAAGGGTCCTTGTCTAGTGAAAACAGTGAGCTCGCCCCCTCTCACTATAATGCACATAATAATAGTAAGTGCTCCATTTTTTTAATAACTAAATTACTGTGTCCAAATTTCCCACGAAAATTGCCTATGGTAGTATAATCGATGAATTTTCGAAATTCAATCCTGTATTTACTAGAAGCAGGGTGTCTACTGTACAGAAAAAGCACAGATACACTGAGAAAGTATAGATTTTGAAAGGGCAGTTCAGAAATACAGGAAACGCATGCAGTTTTCATATGAAAGCTTAGAAATTTAAGGTTTTTTTCATGAATCCAACAAAAGTACCCCGGAGGTATGCAATTTTCATGTGTACTCAATCTTATCACATTCCCTTGAAATCTCAGCTAGGTTCTGCGTTTTTCAGTTCATCCCTCTAGCATTCCCACTTTTCACTTTCTAAATCAGAATTTCTTCATCTTTTACAAAAATATGTCCTCGTTAGAGTTCAAAATGCGTGTCAGGTAGAGAAAAAAAGAGGAAAAGACAATGAAAAAATGAGGATTTCAGAAAACCTTTAAAAGAGGGATATCTTGGAAATTATGGAGAAAGTAAAAAAAAGGCATGCAAAAAGCAAGGATTTTAGATGATGACGCACCAGTAAATACCCTACAGAAATCAAATAAGAAATTATCTTATAGTTGTATCCTACTGTAAGGCTTCTCAAGAAGACAACTTTCTAGAAACGATGTTCATTTTTTCAAGTCCTAACCAGTTGTTCCTCATCGCAGTGTTTCCGAAAATAACCTCTTTCTGGAAGCAACAACCTACTTTTAGCTCTCCTTTTGTGAATGTTATTAAAGGGTGTGACTGTATTTGAGTCACCTAGATTCCATGAAACATTTTCAAGGAGACAGTAATGATAATTGCCCTTTAGATTTTGTTAACTCATATTGTTTGTTTTCTTATTGGTAATATTACATGCTGTTGATATTATCAAACTTAAAAATTTGGTTTCAAAGAAGAATTCAGTTGCCTATTTTCATTTTTTGTGTTTAATTTTTTTACAGTTGATGGTTCCGTTTCAACAAACATGACTGGGCGCAGAACCAAGTTACCATGTCCTCGGCCAAATACAGAGGGTCTTTCCTTGTGGAATTTGCTGTGTAAAAATATTGGTAAAGATTTGTCGCAAGTCTCCATGCCTGTCGCCCTCAATGAACCGTTAAATATGTTACAGGTAAAGTATGAAAGAAATTTTTTGCCTATCTCAGTTTTTCTTTTTATTCAGAGGAAAGTGTAAAATAACCTTCATCCTTTTTTTCTGAAAAGTTGAGTATATGCATTTGAGAGCCTACATTCTCTCAGTTGAGCTCAAAAAAATACTCATTCGATTTTTATTGGAAAGTTGCAGTCACTCGAGTGTTATTTCGATGTTTGAATTACTGTAAACTTTAATCATGGATGAGGAAATGTTAAAATTTTAAAAACTTTAAACTCACCTGCTGATTCAAATTTGTTTTGAATAACTGCATTTCACAGAGTACATCTTTATTCTATACACTAATTGCACTTGACTGATTGCACCCTCATGGAATAATTCTTAGTTCAGAGAAACTCCGAAGAGAAAAGTCGTATCGCTTCAAAGTAAGAGGAGCTAAATAAAGTACCTACAATCTGTGAATTGAGTCTAGATTCCAGTATTGTTTGATGATACTTCAAGTAACTCTGTAGTAGATACCCAAATTAATTAGCAGGTAATCAACGTATCCTCTATAATTATTCTTTACTTTTCTGTTTCTGATTTTTTCAGCGAATGTGTGAAGAACTTGAGTATAGTGAATTATTAGACAAAGCTGCAGAGCTTACCGACCCCTATGAAAGGATGGTACATGTCGCTGCTTTTGCGGTCTCTAGTTATGGTTCCTCATATTACCGAGCTGGGTCTAAGCCTTTCAATCCTCTTCTAGGAGAAACTTACGAATGTGTTCGGGAGGATAAAGGATTTAAGTTCGTAGCTGAACAAGTAAGTTTTTCAGAATAGATTCTAATCTATCTAAGTGCTTATTCGCTGAAGTTCTTGCCCCTCCTGTTGATTGGAAGAGTGGGGGATGTGTGTGTTAAAATCACATCTTTAATTTGTTGGTTGGCTTTGGATTTTTTGGTACTAATTTGGTTTTGATAAGTCGTGTAACTCATTGGGCTCTAGCTGAAGTCTATATTGACATTAGAATTTTAGTGACAAGATTTTTTGGACCTCTTGCCCTAGTAGACCCTAGACTTTGTAGATAAGTCTCTCAATATTAATACAACAAATTCTCATGTTCCCAAACCCCTTCTGTGTCTTGTCTTCTCCACATGAACAAGGCAAAAAATCTGGTTTCTCCTCACAGTTTTGCTTTTTAAAGAGTGAAATATTTTCATCAGAGAATAACTTCCTTTAAAATTGTTTTCTTTTTTCTATTTTGCAGGTTAGTCATCATCCACCTGTCAGTGTTTGTCATGCTGACTCGAGGAATTTTATATTTTGGCAGGATGTCAGAATTAAGACTAAATTTTGGGGAAAATCAATGGAATTCCAACCAAATGGTATGATTTGTTTTTTATTCTCAATCCTTGCCGCCTTGTCTTTGCCAAATTTGGTTAAATTGAGCCGCGCCCCCCGGGACCCTGTTGAGATCTTCTTAATAATGAATGCTAAGCCAATGGAAGTGCATTTGAATAATTACGAACTGCTAGAAAAAGTTAATTTTATTGGAGTGTCGATGGTTTTGCCTGTGTGCATTGAATTTCAGTTCAAAACTTATGTTTTTATTACAGAGTGTAAAATTTCATTAAGGCTTAAATTTTCTCTCAAGGAGTCATGATATTTGGTGCCAATAGCGTCAACCAATCAGGAAGGCAGCTACAGACACATTTTTGGTCTAATTGGACCCATCTATAGTGCAGCGCAGCCTCTTGTTTATCTACCTCTGCCGAGTTTGTGTAAACCAGTCTGAGGTTTGGGCATGCGGTTGCGTCACAAGCAAACTTAGGCCATTTAGTGAATGAATTATCCAAACAGCTCTATCAAAACCCTAGCAAAGTAGTGTTACTACATACAGACTGATTGCAGTTTGATGCACATGTCGTCTAGGTGATTTTACCACCAAGCTTCAAATTGCAGCAAAAAACTAATTTCATTAGATTCTATCATAAAATGCTTACAATTTAAGGTTAAAAGATCCTTCACTGCCAAAACAACAGTACTTACATTCCTTCATCAATTATGTTTTCTATGTTTTATGTTTACTTACCAAATTTATTCTTTCAGGTTTTATCAATGTGAGATTGTTGAAACCCGATCAGAAGGATCATTACCGGTGGAACAAGGTTACAACCTGTGTTCACAACTTGTTTAGCGGTCAAAGATGGGTAGACCAGTATGGTGAATTGAAAATTGTTAATGTAGATAAAAATATTACTTGTAAACTAACATTTGTTAAGGTGAGTTGTCCAAGTGTTAATTTACCTTTTCACCGCTTCACACAATTTACCATACTTTATTATAGCTGAGGTCAAGATCAACCAAGATCTCCCTGTCTTTCCTCATCAAAAAAATACAGTCATCATTCCAGTAAATTCTAGACTTAATTCAAGATTGTCAAAGAGTTCCGTGAAAAACAGGTCTAATACTCCGAAAAAAACATTTATTTTTCAAATCTTGAATGCACTTAATTAATTTCTAATGCCCCTGCTCTCCTCAAAGTTTAAAATTCCTAAAAAACTGTAGGATATGGGATGCAAAAATTAAGTGGCCAATCACTGATTTAGAGCTTTGAGCCTACCCAGCCTTTTGTCACAGCAGGATCACAAAATTCCAGTCTTGGCTGTTGCACAGTCAGACGCCTTATATCTAGTTTCCGTGTTACAGCAAAAAAAACATTCAAGCTTTGCACGATCCTACAAAAAAAAAATCCACGGCATGGAAGAAAAATTTGCTTAGCACCCAGATCAAAAAGACACTTTGTGAATCATGTTATCATATTATTTTTAGAACTGGAAGAGAGCAATTTTTCCGTAACAGGTACAATTAATTTCTGATATAATAGGTAAATGATTTTTGTATTACTAATATGGAATTATCAGCTCTGGAATTGTCAACATTTTTAAATTTTGACTTTGTACTACTCAAGATCTCTCTCTCAGTATTATGAAAGTGTTTGTATGTTGTGTATTTATTGTGTTTGCCTCAGTTTGTTAGCCTTTGTTGATCTTTTGCTGGTTGCAAAATTCTAATTTCACATTTTTCTCATAGGCTAGTTATTGGTCAGCAAAAAGACATGAAGTTCACGGTGTTGTAATCGATGAAAATGAAGGGAAAGTGGTGAGGAAGCTGTTCGGCAAATGGAGCGAAGCTCTTTACTGTGGTGTTGCACCTTCAGCAAAATGCATTTGGCGACAAGGTCTGTGTCTAATTTTCATATCAATAAAATAGAAAATCATTTGTTTAGTGTGTTGATCCTGTATGAATCTATGTATTTTAATCAATAATACTCTGAAACAAAATGGGTCACTCAAGCTCGAGAGGAATTTCTGCCGTGTATTTTTCCCTGCAAAATTTACCACCGTATTGACCGTTAATTGGAAAACAACGAGCACACAGTTCAAACCCTGTTTTTTGCTACCCTAATTTTTTGTACTTTAGAGTGAATTTTTTTCCCTGTTGCGGTTGTCAAGAAAAGTTGGGGAAAAAACAATAAGCTTATTTCATTTAATACTTTCAAAGGATGTAATAAAATTGTATCGGCCATGCATCAAAGAAAAATTTCATGGAACAGACAGGATATGTTCACTGATGCCTCATACTCTTTGCCAGGCAATGCTCGTGCCGGGCTCTTTCCAGGAACTGATTAACATGCACCAAAATCCTCTTCCATTCACTAAAATTTTTAGCTGAATCCTATTTTGTTGTTTTGAAGGTTTAATTTTCTTTTCAGAGTCAGGCTTTTTTGAAACGAGAGTTTCAATCGAAGTGTGTTCATATGTACTAGTGTCTTTACTTTTTTTTTTTTTTTTTTTTTTTTTTTTTTTTTTTTTTTTTTTTTTTTATATCAGGGACACTCCCCTTCTATCTTTATTATCGTATTTAAATATTACATATATTACATAAGATAAGTATTGTTAAAGATATTTAGGCATATAAATAACAACTTAATTACTTGATATACGATAAGTGTCTTTACTGGAATATTTGTCTTGATTTTGCAGGAACAATGCCAGAAGATTATGAGTTGTATTATGGTTTTACCAGGTTCGCTATCGAGTTAAATGAATTAGATGCTGAATCAGCCAAAATTTTACCTGTCACGGACACCAGGTTTCGCCCTGATCAAAGGTAAGAAACTCAAACATGATCTATTTCCAAACTGCTAATAGTGGATCAAAATGTATCACTAACAGTATATTTCTGACAGAAGTACACATGAATCAAAACTTGCCAAAACAAGACCCGTAAATTCACAAGTAAAAGCGGTAACTTGATACTTTGATTTATTATTCTCTGCCCTTCAGCATTAAATACTTGGAGAGGACTAAATCCAAATTTTATATCTCTAGTTTGATATAGTTTACTTACCTCTTCTATTGGGATGGAAATTAATGTAACGGTAAAATCCAATGGGTATGAGTTAAAGCTCCATGCAACATATTTTCTCTCCATAATTTCACCAGGAAAATGAATCACACAAAGGGAAGTCTGGAAATCAACTACCTACACCCTGAAGAAGTTGGTGTTTACAATTAACGTTGGTTAAACGAAAAAAGGACATTTGACGTCATTTGTATCATTTAACTTCCAGTTTATCTGTGTTAAGAATACAATCATCAATACAAGAAATTAATTTCTGAACTTCCCATTGTGTGAATCATTTTCTAGGTAAGATTTTACAGAGAAAATATGGGACTCTTATCTGGTTCAGATACTGTTTAGTGGCCCATTGCAATTACGTCTGAGGAAGTCAGAGTATATTTTTCTGTTATGAACACTTGAATTCTCTTAGTTTGAATTAGCTCCTTGAAACTCATATGGGAATCAGAAAAAAATCTAGGAAATAAGATCTCTCTCTCACTTGGAAATACAGATGATGACAACCAATTTAAGAGATGAAAGAATAATGAAATATTTGTATCTGTCTTCTTACAGGCTGTTAGAGGAAGGTGATCTAGATGGTGCTGAAAAATTAAAACTACAGTTAGAACAAGCTCAGCGTGATAGGAGAAAACGGTTTGAAGAATTGGGCATTCATCATGAGCCAAAATGGTTCAAGTAAGTTTCATTTAATATCACAAACACAAGCAATTTATAACATTTGTTGATAGAGTTGAGGCTTATTTTTACAGATTTTGCTCAGCATGATGCGATGTAGCAAAGCTCATTTTGACGAAATGGTAGAAAAAGTATTCATCAAAATTGTGGTATTGATTCGTGAGTATCAGCATTGAGAACTTTTGCTCATTATAAAAACTCTAATTGCATGAAAGCTAGTCACTAGCTTTTATCAGTCACTACAATTATCATCCAGAGGAATCTGACTCTTTTTGTCTTTCTTATTCTCCGGGCCAGCAAGGAAACAGAAGCTTTTCTTGATCACCGATACTGCTATGCAATGGAAAAATGCTGTATGAATCTTCAGGTGTTGCCAAATTTCCTTTAACAAAACACGAATTTTCTGGTAAAGTTAAAAAAAAAAAATCCCAATTTTTCAGACAATTTTGCCGTTAGTTCAGCACAAGATATCTACAAATTTCAAGGAAAAATATGCATAACTTTTCTCAAAGACATATATTTTATCCAGGGAAATTTATTTTTTCGAAAATACCCTGACAAGACTTTCCTCTTGACACTGTAAAATTTTCTGTGTTTGCTACTTACTTGTTTAAAACAGAGCTTATGTTATTGCATTGTGTGTCCGTTGCCTAATTTGTTAAATATTCTTGCTTTTTTTTTTAGGAGGGATGAAGACAATGAAGAATCGTGGGACTTCACAAATAAGTACTGGGAAGTACGGAAAAATCCTGGTTTCCAAAACATTAGCCTTGAAGCATTATGGTGATTGATATTTATTCTACGCAAGACATATCGTCTCTCGTCCACTATTGTTTTTTTTTTGTAAAGTCTTGTTGTTATTGCTTTTTTTCACCGCATTTAACCATCCCTGAATACAGTTTTTGTGCCTCTATTTCAGCTTCTAGTGCATCCAACATGTAAAATGTGTTCAAGATTTAAATATGCTCTAGTTCAGAGCCGATTACTCATTCCACCTAATTATTTTTCTCTACAGATCATTTCAAAACTTTATCCTATTTTCTGCTGTCTCAAGCATGAGTTTTTCATTTCCTTACTAAATCTTTTCTTTTTTTCTCTCTTTAAGAAGGGATTTTAAATATCTTAAAAGAATTTTAAAAATATTAAAAATTAAACAAATTTTATTATTGATTAAGTCATATTTTTTTTGTCAATCCTGTGTCATATTTTATAATCAAGTTTTTTATCATAATCATCATCTAAAATCCAAACATCAAATTTCATTATTGTAATTTCCGATGAGTGAATTACTTTAAGTTTTAAACCCTTTTTTTGTGTTTTCCCTTAATTTTTCTTTATCATAGCTTCAACAGCTCAAATAATCACATTAACGTACGCATTACTTGAACAAATTGATTCTCTAAGATTTGTAGCGTTGCAAATAATAAATGGCTGAATGCCTCTTATCTCTGGATATTAGCTTGAGAGTTATCTCACCCTTTGATTTTGATACGCATTCCTGACATCATATTCTTATCTATTTATTTATTTACCAACAATTTGCATTGTGCCGATTTTCAAGTCAATTTTTTCCAAATTGGAAATTTTCACCGTTGACTCAGTTTGGTCAGTACTGTTACACAGGCATACAGACAAGTATGTGAAACAAATTAGGTTTTAAGCCAGAATTGCAAAATATAATGTTAAGTAGATCTGACTTTGCCATGAAAATTTTTATGCTTCATAAACTTTGTTGGATTGACTAAAATAACAAGAATCTTTGACCGTTCTTTAAATTCACTCCTAGTATTTTTATTTTTTCTCTCTGCCTTTTTTTGAGTTTCAGACCTTTAATCTTGACAGATTCCAGTGACAATTAGGTATCGCAGAGCCCTTTGGTGCACTGTAAAAGTGATTAATACATACACTGTTCATTCATAGTCCTGCAATTTTCAACCTCCTGGTGCATGAAGATTTTAATTGGCACAGATCTAATGATTTTAGAAAGTGTTGTTGAAAGTTATATGCAGCATATTTTATTACCATTGTGATTCAATGGACAATGGATTGCAGTTTTCATATCCAAGCAATTTCATGTGAATCTGTGCCCATTTTTATGAATCTTCTCATTCACTCCTTACATGTGTAATGTTCTTTTGTCATTCTCCAAAAGGAGAGGATTTAGTTGATTAACAACAAGTATTAATTGTTATCAACCATGTTCACAGTGTGTCATCTTGTCAATCTGTATCAAGTTTTGTGAATGTATGTATTTTCAAGATAATTTGCTATTTGCGCAAGATTATCAACAGCCTTTAAGTTTAAAAGAGCCATTTTGTCTGAATTAAAACAAACCTCAATATCTCTCTTCTAATTAGAAGATATGCAATGAATATTTTTTCAAGTCCCATGTACCCATATTCGTTTGATTGTAGGATTACCTTGAGCGGAATATCGTCATCAGATATTATTCATTTGTTATATTGCGGCAATGAAAAAAAGCAAATATATTTAAATCATAAAAATTTAATTTTTTGTTGGAAAATAAGTGTCTGTTGTTAAGAAGAAGCTTTAGTTAAGTGCGATAAGTGACTCTCGAATTGTAACCAGTATCTTGGATACTTTCATCAATTTTTTTGAATTGTACAAATCTTGCAAAACTTATTATTTAAGGTCATCCTAGAGTATGCTAATTGTTTGTTCATAATTCAGTTATACGTTTCCATGAATTCAGAATGATTATTTTCTGTTCAAGAAATCTGGATCAAATTGTATGTCCCAAACACTACCCATGTTCTCCGACAAATCTTTGAACCGACTTTGTTTTTTGTTTTTAGTTTTATCCAAGTGATTTTAGCCGCATGAAAAAAATAGGTTAGAGTAGACTTTTAGAAAAAAAATTGAAACAACCACTTAGGCTTTGTTAAATAATAAAAAAAACTCCTTTATTTAATAGACTTGTGATTTTGTGTGTGAGATAGTTGGCTCTTCAACGATATTTTTGCCTTGCCCCTAGCAAATATTTCAAAGGACTGATACCTTTCAAAAATTTCTGTCTTTTTTTTTTGCTTTGTCTGCCCTCTTTTTCTATTTCTTTTTTTTCTTCGATTACTCATGCTTGCGAAATTGAATGCTGCAGTTTTTTTTTTTTTTTTTTTTTTTTTTTTTTTTTTTTTATATATATATATCATCCATAAACTGTAAATTCTCTGTCAACTTTTGATTTAGAAACGAAGAATTTGATAATACTTGGTAAAAACTCGCATTCTGCAATGGTATTTTCAATCGATCAGTTATATGAAGAAAGTTTGTTCATGCCAAGCATTGCTTTGCAGGTCTTGTAAATTATGGCAGCAAATTACCGTTTTGCGGGTCTGGTGAATGATGGTGCAGTTAAGCTTTTAAGGGTTTCAAAAACTTAACAATTACGTATTATGTATTTTGGCTGTGAAGCTTGAATGTTAATATCAATGTTATATATTTTGAACAGTAATTTTATAAAAAAATAAAAAGAAGAAAAAAAATTTAAGGAATAAATAAATAAATGCTGAAGTAGAAAATTTTTGAAATTGTATCCTTTTGCTTACTAGAGTATTTTCTTAGAGCTCCTTTTCCGTTATAGTATTGTGGCGGCACGCTATTTACCGTACGAACACCTTTGTAAAGTTATCAGGAATTTTCTCTTTATTTGCGCTAGATTTGTCCATTGTATGTTTCGTTGATCTTTTTCAGCTAGTTGTCAGTATCTGAAAGGGAAAATTGTTTTTTTGTAATTTTGAATGAGCTATCAAAATTTTGAGATCCAACTGTTTTGTCAGCTTTTTTTAAGTTTTAAATAATTTCATGGATGAAAGTAATAAATATGAAATAACACTCAGATTTGCTGTTATGCCTTAATTTTGTCCACGAGAATTAAGTCCATCAATGTCTGCACATCTCTTGATACCAGAATCATTGTAAAAAATAAAAAAAAAAAAACATTAGAAAAATAATAAAAAGATTAATATGCATCATATTTCAAATAAATAAATACAATTTAAACATTCTTCAACCAATTAAATGTTCAAAATTCAACTAATCAACCCAATGAATTATCTCTACCCTGAGAATATGGTAGTTGTATTTTGTATTTTTAGCTTCTTAAAAATGAAAAAGATGATTCATATTCGTCTTATTATTAATCATTCTTTATAGTACCCTTTTGGTCGTTCTTAGATCATTTAAATCAGTGCTGATGATGGATTCGGTGCCTTAAAATGTACATTCACTGGTGGGCTAAAATCCTATGAAGGAAGTGTGCGCATAACAATAAGTCTGCCGAGAGTTTCGTTTTTCCTCCTATCAATTCAGCAGTGTAAAATGCTTTTTATGAAATGATTTCACCAAAAAGAGTCACACGGCTTTGATACAATATTCAGAATCAAATTTTTGTATGTTTATTTGGGAGTCAGCTCCCCCCGGCCCTAACTTAGCTTTTCAGCTGATCGTGATTCGTGTGATTTACTGTTAACTCAAGCTCTCTCATTGACCTGCAAAAGCTCTCTATCAATTAATTCTGTTGATTCTAAGGTTGTGTGTATGCAATTTTTGAGTGACAGCAATCAATTAGATATGGGTCTTGTATGCAATAGCTGCATACAATTATTCCTAAAAGACTTATCATAGTGAAGTAAATTGGATTTCTCGTTTTGAAAGAATCTCGCTAAGTTAAGAGATAAAGGCCAAAATTCTGAAATGCCTCTCGAAACTTCTTGGACTTGCAATCACCTTTGACAATTTTTAAATGCAGAGATTTCAGGGCCCACAAGGAACTCTCAAGTAGTTCTCTAGGCAAGATTGTTGGTTCCATTATGCGTCTTGAAATTCCAGCCTTAAATTTACCCTCATTTGTTGATTGCTACAAGTGGTCAGATATTCAAGCAAGAAATCTTATTCTAACGAAGCAGTCATTAATGAAAGTAGGACCCAGAAACTGATGAAGGTTAAATGAAAAGAAATCTTTATTCCTTACTCTGTGGGAATTTTGAATTTTATAGACACAAAAAACTTAGCCGCATTAAAATTGCATATCCTGTGATTTTACAAAACGCACATCTTTAATAACTTTCAGTGGCATTAAGCGCAGGTTTGCTTGATTTTATCTTTTTTTGTGAATTATGTTTGTAAACTCATAGAGTTTCTTGGATGAAGTCAAAGGTTGATCATAGTGTACTGTTCGGTAGCAAGTATCCTCCTTTCGATATACCATTAGTCAAAGGAAGAAGGATAGTTTTAGCTGTGATAGCACAAGTGTTTTTGGTTTAAAGTGTTGTTGATTCATATTACTTTGTTAATTCTAGCCAATCATGGTCGCATAACTCTTTTTATTCATTTTACTTAATTGCATTAAAAATGTAGGAAGTACTTTCAGTTTTTAATCTCATCCCCAAAAAATGAGATGCATCTGATGCAACTGCATCTATTTCTGTCAACACAAAGTACGCAGGCAAATGGGGTTTTAGCAGCTTTCACTTAAAAAATCTGTTAAAAGAAAAAAGACGAGTAATTCATGACAGTTTTCAATATCTGCGAACTTTACCTACAAGACGTTAGAAAACTCAATTCAGTTATGATAAATGTTAGTGAATTTGATCCTATTTTAGTGCCTATTTGTTCTTAAATGTTTGTACTAAAATATGACCGCCCAAGAGAAAAAGAAACATAGCTCACTTAAGCACCTGTCCCACGCACAAAATAGGGGCTTCAAAGACGCTCACTATCAGATTCGTTGAATGTTGCCTTTCAAAGATATTTAGGCTGACAATTTTTAAAAGGAACCAATGTGTTTGAGATACATCATAGATTGGATTTTGAGATTTTCAAGGATTTCGTGCAGAAATGGCTAAGATGTCATAGAATTATCTTCAATTTGAGAGCCCCAGTTTTTGCAAGGGACGGGCGCTGTAAACTCAAAACCGAGTCATCGCTACTAGAGCATTGAAGACGATCCCAAGAAAATTCCAGGACATACAACGTTGGTTTTTTGAAGTTCAAAAACGAAAAATTGACCTAAAATTCTGATCTACTCTGTTTAGATCACAAAACCTATTCATTTACTTCTGGCAGTGCTGGATACATGGAAATTCACAATCAGAAATGCAAATGAAATGGCAGGCTCACACATCAGGTCTTGTCCACTTGAGCAATTGTTCGTAGAACTTTTGGCTGCGAATCGTTTTTCACCTTTTTTTCGCATGGATGGAAAAAGTTATAACTTATTCAGCTAAAGTTCCGAGAACTCTACGCAAGTGAACAAGGCCTTAAGAACCGCTAAGAGAGAACTGATTGTATTAAGCAGGTAGAATTTTCTCATAACAGGATCAGCGATAACTTTAATTTAAGCTTCCAAAAAGTGCCTAATGATTCAGCTTGGTGTAATGGTGTACATATAATTCAAAACTTGCGTTAGCTAGAATATTTCCTTGTCCTTCATCGTATTGCTAAGCTAGGCATTACTCAATTAGAGTCAGTATCACTGACTCGGAACAATATTCTTCTCCTCTCCTTTATTAATTTTTCCTTTCTCTTTAAAGACATATTAGGGATCTCTCCTAGCTCTTTGGCTGTCGTCTGTTAAAAGATTGGCAGTCACCCATACTGTAATTAAGTATGAAATATGTGTCAGGTCTATTTTTTTCTTCTTTTTTTTTGTCGAAGCCACTGGAGCTGTTGTGAACAAAAAATCCTGAACAATTTGTGAGGGGGTGTCACTCGACATTTCATATGGACGTAAAATTGTACGTTCAACAAGTGATTCACTCAAGCTAATTAGAAAAGAGGGAGACATTTTTAAGGTTGAAATTTTACATCTGAATGTTATAATCATGTTCATTTTTAATTTTTATTGAAAGTATAGCTTACAATAATTAAAGACTATAGGTCTGAAAACTACTAATTCCTCAACTGCATTCTAATTCCCTTTGTAGTTTCAATCAAAGTACGGATTGTAAGTACACATATAAATATTTCACTCAGTTTATTCTCCTATTTTTTTCATAACATTTTTTTTACCTTTCCGTTATTCATGTCAATTTTTCAATTGTTATACATATAAAACCCTGGTCACTCTGTAAATGTTGCTTTTTGCTTTGTTACCGAAGAAACTAATGTCGTTTCCTCCCCTTTAATTGGTGCTCTACTCGGATTGTTTAAGTTGTATTCAAAGAATTGCCGTGAATCCTGTGATTTGCTCCATGATTTTGTACTCTAAGCTTAAAAACGATGTAATGTCCTCATTTATAATCCCCCAGTCTGATTGTTTTACAAGTTTGAGTATCTTAAGCTTCAAAGTATTAAGTATTAAAACATTTGAAGTTCGTTTCAAAGTAAAATGTGTTGAGATTATTATTTTGCCTTTGAGAGTGCCTACTTTCTGCCCTGAATGAAGCTGCAAATAATATTGGAAATGCAGACTTTTTCTTTTGGAGACACTTCTGATAGTTGTCGCGTAAGTTTATGGAATATATGCCATCGGAATTGAGAAATGTAAACTTAATCATAATGTCAATTCTCCATAAAAAACGATTTTTTTTTAAAAATAAAAAATGAGAAAATGAATTTGATGAATTGTAGCTTTATCTTTTCTCCCCTGTAAAATCAAGGAATTAAAGACTCCTGTCTTGTAGTCTGCAGAACTTTTTCAGATCAAAATTATTTTGTAAGAAATAAGATTTTTTTGCATTATATTGTTAATAATTCTGTATCGCAGTCCTCTTAATCTTTCTCAAGCAGCTTGAAAATTAGAACGCTTTAATCGTAAAATATAGAAAAATTGCTTATTCTTTTTTCTATTCCAAGTTTCCAAAAATGTTGATTCGTTCATTTCTTTGTAGCAATAATATTCGCACTACATTTCATTGAAAAGCCGAATCCGAAATATGCGAAAGTATATCATCCTTGAATACCCAATAGCTTTGATTAGTTATGTAATTTGAATACTGTTTTGGTGTAAAATTATTAGTATCGTAAACTTACAGTTTCAATCTTGATGTTTCGAGTTCGGCCATTTAGCTACTGCTCCTCATAGGGGATCAGATTTATCTGATATGAACCATTCATTTGTAAGTATTGAACATAGTTTTGATGCCTCGTAATAGAATTGAGAATAAAAAGTTAGTGAAGTGAAAATTTTAACATTCTGAAATTACACCAAACACTAAAGTGTCTTATGTATCCTATGAATTAAGCAAGTCTGTAAAAAAATAAAAATATTGTGGAGTAGATGTCTCAAAATTAATCAGTTATTTTATAATCCTTTTTATACTGTAATTCAATCATGTATTTTACTTAGCTACTCATAGAATTAGACTGTTACCTTTTACTATTAAATGGGAGCTTCTTGTAAATAAATAATTTAACTTTATTTTCAATCCTAAATCCCATTTAAGTATATGAAATTTATCAGCCCAGTATGATGAAAGTAGAACATATTAATCTGACCACTTGCATTTTTTATTAAGTTGTGCGGTAACGTCATCAGATCCTAGTTTCATTACACTAGGTCAAGAAGTATTCTGGCTTAAGGATAAGGAAGCACTATTTCAGAAATATTAATTTTAGAGGTATTTGCTTTATTTATCGAATTATTTTTTCCCAGCGGTTGCAAAATCATAAAGAAATTCCTCTCATCAGGGAATTATTATATCTAGTAAAATACCATATAAACAAAAGAAGAGTATAAAATTACAAGTTTTAACATAAAAAATTGTCAGAAGAATAATCAGAAGAAGTTAATTGACCTTGAAATGTAACTAAGAGTATACATCTGTTCAGTAAAATCGCTTTAAATCCGATCTATTAAAAAAACAAAGTCGATGCTATTTCAGAGGGTTCAGCCCAATTCACATGGTTCAACTCTTCATTCAGCTTCTCTCTAGACTTTATTTAATGAAAATTTTTACTTTTTTTACTTTTTTTGTGTGTGTAACTTAGATAGAAAAAATTTCCATTCAATAGAATTGGAGGAAAAGTTGGATGAAAAATTGAACTGTGTGATTCGGGCCTCAGAGGGGAAGGTAAGGTGTACTACAAGCGGAAACAGAGACATGACAGGATCTATGAGAGGCACTCATTAAAGCTTAGATTGATGCACTCTCTCAGTGCTATCAAAAGTAAGCCACATATCGAAGATGATGTAAATTGCATGCTTGTCACATACCAGGTCATGAACCAAATAATTTTTTGAATTAATTACACACCGCAGTGCAGTACAACTCTTCACCAGGAAATACACTTCACTTTTAGTCGATCGTGTCACACAACTAAGCTGCGATATAGTGAGTCTAGGTATATCATTATAATAATTGACCTGCAGGAGTGAAGGCACAGGCTGCTCAATCAATCAATTTAAATAGGTACTCAGAATTTGAAATGTATCGGAAACAGCGTCTTTGATTGGTAAATCCCACAATTTCTCGTAAAAGCATGCAGTTTTAAAGGCAGTGGTTTCTAGTTTTAAACGTCCACGGATTTTCCCGCCAATGGCGCTCTCAAAACTACTCATGCTCTTTCGGCGATGCTAGCGATCTGGACCAAATGTGAACTAGATGTGAACTAGTCTGTGGTTGAAATTGCTACATTTTCCCAATTATTCCTTTTTTCGAACAAAAGGAATTTTAACGGCAAATTCTGAACCAGAGGCTTTGATTGGTCCAGAACGGTTCATTCCATTTATTCCGCGTTGAACCAAAATGAGCGGGAATTTCCAATAATTCCGGATATCCTGTTATTGTGTGGTTTCCGTTTCCGCTAAAACAGTGTTGCCAGTTTCACCCAACGAACATCGATAAAACTGGCAACACTGTTTCGCCGGAAACGGAAACTATGTGGTAACAGGATATCCGGAATTATTTGAAATTCCCGCTCGTTATGGTTCAACGCGGAATAAATGGAATGAACCGCTCTGTACCAATCAAAGACTCTGGTTCAGAATTTGCCGTTAAAATTCCTTTTGTTCGAAAAGAGGAATAATTGAGAAAATAAGTAAAAAACAGGTGTTTATTAAAATTGGCAATACTGCAAACGACAACCAAAAGATGTTTAGGTTATGTGATTGTCAATAGTAAACACATGGAATTACGACACCAAACGAGAAATAAGTAATTGGTTTTTATTTTATTCTGAGTGCAGCAAGTGTAAATTCCTAAGTTAAGAGAGCTGATTATGATCATTTTGTGCTGAGATGGTAAATTTCGTGTGTTAGAATAAAAGAGAAGAACCTTAAGGATTAAAATGGCAAGTGCTCTAGAGTGTGCTCGTGAGGAAGACTTTGTGGAGTATTTCCTGTTTCCATTAATTGAGAACAACTCATCAGAATCGGAACTCAATTCCTTACATCATGTCATTGATCAAATTTCAAAAATTGTGAATCCTTTGGTTGAGCCTTATATTTGGCACAAAGATGAATTCAAATTGAACCTTCGCCCTTCCAAGTTCAGATCTGCCCTTCCATCGTTGGAAGGAAACACAGGTAAACAGCTATACAGAAATTGATCACGAATCAATTCGGAAGTACTGATTTTCTTTACTCAGCTAGGTGCCAAATAATTGTCAAGAAGGTCGCTGCAGGGAGTCGAAGAGCTGTATCAAGTAGAGGCAACATACACTTAGGCTGCTGACTTTAGACAAGCTATCCATAATACAGCTTTTTTTCATCCAATGAAGGCATAAAGCGCAATAAATTGGGATATCTGAAGTTTCAAGTGGTTCCGCTTGAGATTAGGATTGCATGAAACCGGTTAAAAACCACCCTGGGAATTTATCAAACTGGTTGTACTGGATAATGTGGTGATTCTCTGCAGTGCAGAACCCTAGAAAAAGCGTTAAAACTATTACTTAATGAATCAACTCTAGCTCTCCTTACTGAAGCCACTTAAATTGTGTGGTATCACCATCTGATCATGAAATGTGTATCAATAAATCTTTGTCCCCTATAAAATATTTTGACATTTTCATATGAGCAATTAGAACACACACAGTGTTCGAAACTCACAGGCGCCAAATGCGCCTAAAAAAAATCCTAATTTTTCTGTTTGGTGATTTTTCAAAAGTTACAAGTTTCAGCTACTAAGTAGTTCTGTAACTAAAACATCTTTCACACTTTCCACAAAATGCGCCTTGATTTATTGGCGAACAGTTAATTTGGCCCTTAACAAATCTTCAACGGCCTCTAAAAATTGAGCTTGATTGAACAAATGGCTCCTAAAACTCTAAGATGAGTTTCAAACACTGGACACACAGCATTGTTGCCACGCATGAAGGTAGGAGAAGCCAACTGGTTCTACCAACTAATTTTCTAATTCAATTGGACGCCCATAAAATGCGCTACCAGTCAGAAGTTTCTTCGAACACCATGCCTAAACAATGTGTAAAACCCTGATTTTTGTTGCTGCTGTGCAAGTTGGTAGCTTGGAAATTGGAACATATTTCATGCATTAGAATTGAATATTTTTTTAAACTTATGATTTTTTTAAAATTTTAATTCCAAGCACATTTTCTTTAAAAAATTCAATTTTCAATTTTCAGAGCTTCCTGCCCATTTGTATGGCATAACGCACTATGGAGATAATATTGAGGATGAATGGTTCATAGTCTTCCTACTTATGCGGCTAACTGAAAATATGCCTGGATTAGTAGCAAGGTATGTTTTCTGAAGTTTTTTTAAAGCATTAACCAGCAACCAAATCCTCATTTTTTGGCCAGATGAACAGATTTTATGATAGTTAAGTATTGCAGAAAACCGGTTTTACGATAGTTATTGCAGGAAACAGATTTTATGATAGTTATGGCAGAAAACAGATTTGCATTGTTGTTTCCATTTTGTGAAACAGCACAAGTTTACCGATGGAACAAAGAACATCCAACAATAAATCTCTCTTCTACTTATTTGTTTAAAGCATCCTTTTCCTCTCTCAGTCTCCTTCATTGTCTTTTTAGAAGTTACATCACTTTCTGCTAAACTAGTCTGATTTTTTTCCGCTTGCGGAACCTGTCAAACTTATTTTATATCATTGGGAACATCAGATCATCATTACCTAATCCAAATATCAACATTGAGACTGCAAAAACGCATATCTCGGTATGTGGTGTTTCATAATCTGTGCTTCATTTTTATGTCATCAAATGAGACTGAACCACCAGCACTAGTGACAGACATTTTCAAAGAATATTTTTTCCAATGGAAAAGAAAACTTGGTACAATTTTCAAGCAACAATGTTAAGTATGTTTGTATACAGTTCTGCAGCATTGCAGACCAAGATGTGCGCTTTGTAGTTACACTTTGGATATGCTTTCTAGCAGAAGCACCTTATAGGACTTTTAAGTTTCTGCAAAAAAACTCTTAATCTATATGTTCAATCCAAAATATCACTATTATCTCTCCTTTTCTGTCATGTTTTGCCCATCAACTCTTTAAAAGTGAGTGTACGGTCATTTGACTTTCATTGTATTTATTCCATTGCAGAGTTGCTGACGTTGATGGTGAATTTTTACTTATTGAATCAGCTGATTATCTACCTCGTTGGGCGGTGCCTGAAAAATGTGAAGGGCGAGTTTTTATCTTTCAAGGCGAAATTCATCTTGTGCCTCCTGAAAATGACAAAACTCCAGCATCGGTTGATTTTCATGAGCAAATTAGAAACCATCCTGAGTGGACCAGAGCTAGTCAATCGGTGCAGGATTGTATTCGTAAAAGAATACATGGGTATGTTTTTCCAGGTTTACTTGGGATTCATTTTTAGGGTTTTCTTGCCTTTTTTTTTATTTTTAGTGTATTTTCCGAAGGAAATACACTATTTCCAATGTTATCTTCTTGAAATCCTTCAACAAATAATATTGAGCTAACAAACATCACAGTAGGTAGGTGTCTTAAAAATAAGCAGATTAATTGCAATAATTTAAAATTAAGCTTGATCCTATATTTTTAAGTCAAATAAAGGTAAAAAAAAAAGCCTATTAATAAAGGTCAAAATGAGGTAATTTGAACGGAAGCCGACCAAGTTACACTGGTTTCTGGCCTTGGCTTTGGTACAAGCTTGAACTACCAAGAGAAAGTCAATAAACAAAGGCTTTTTTAAGAAATTATATTTTCACAAATGTATTTTACAATGAACATAAATCGCAATGATACATCATGGTCAGGAAATTAAACACACTGTTTAATTTTAGAAAAATGACTACAAAATATAAATTAACCCCAGAGGACTCAGAATTTGATTCATCAGTGTTTATTATCTTTCAGAATGCTTTTAAAAGCTTAGATTTTTCCCTGAGTTTACACTCGTAGTATATTCTTCCGTTTGGTTAAAATTACAGAGTCAATACTTTTTTGAAGGGAAAAATGACCAGAAAAGCTTTCTCAGCAAGGTTGGCTGCTTTCTAGCTGTATTCTTGATTTGCTTTTATCATAGCTGTCTAAGATAGGTATGGAATTTAATTTGTCATGTGGTCATCTCGTTTCAGCTATCCTGAAAAAATGGCTAGTCTTTTTCACAAAGCTCATGCGTTTTTACCAGTCTCTGTTGCTGCATTATTAGAAGCTAGTCCTAGTCTAATATCATCCGCTGTTCTTGCTTTCTGTCACCGAGATCCCATTGATGTCAAGGTTTGTACTTCTGAATATCTTCCAGAAAATTAGTCGAGCACTTCAGTTGCTATTTATTGTTCAAGTAGTTATGAAAAAAGAAAGAAAGAAAAAAAACCAATAACTGCAATTACAAGACTGAGTTTTTTTTCTCCAAACTTATCACCCTTCCAAAGTTTATCACATTTTAAGAAAATTGTTCCTGTAATTTCTATGTTCTTTTCTCCATTAAAATAAGTATGAAAGAGTGTTCCTCTCATTTGTGAATACAGCAATTCTTTTTTTTTTTATTATATCGACCTCCAAAATCATACCTTTAGCATTTTCATGCTTGATCAGTCTTTCACAAGGTTTTTTATTTCAGTTTTTCAGTAATTTATTTATGTACATGTGATTTCAGGTATGCCGCATAATGAAGAAGTTTCCTCCTCAACCCTCTGTGCTGCGCAGTGTTAAGTTTACAAAATGCCTCTACGCCATGATCTCTCAACAAAATTATATGCCAGATAAAAGAGCCGGCTGGCGTTTACCTCCACCTACAGATCCCGCATTCAAGTCTCACATGTTGGGAGTCAAAATTGCTTGTGGGTTTGAGATACTTGCATCTCAAGTGAAAGTAACATCAGCGTCTAAAGAAGACTTGGAAACCGACAAAGGATGGCATACATACAAGCAAAGTTTAATAAAAAATGGGTATTTTAAGGTGAGTGCTTTCCTGCATCAATTTTTTTAATTTATCGTTTTTTTTCCCTGCAAAAAAATTTTCGCTTTGGAAAAGTCCCAAAAAATTTTCTAGATGTGTAATGTACCTCTTAACTGGTCCTCTTGCCATCCGGGCCTCCTGCTGGCCATTCATGAAAGACAGACTTTGGAAGCTTGTGTAAGAATGGGGGTTAAGCAGTTTATCAAACGGACTCAGCCTATCGGAAAATTTTTGCACCTCCCAAGGTAGGTTCGGGAGGAAGATACGTGCTTTTCACCGCTGGGAGTCTGTGGAGGTCCCCATCTTCTTTTAAACTGCACCCATTGCAGATTTTTTTCTTTTTATCTCTTAACCCTCTATGGCATGAATTAGTTTTGGACCTCAGATTCTGGGGGACACTAAACTATTTTGAAGCTTGCATAAAAACATGAAGCACCAAATTGTTTTTCAAAATTTTAAAGTTTGCGGAACCAGTTATTCAAAAAAAGGAAAATCTAATGAAAATTTGCAAAATTATTCCTCAAAGAAAAGATTCCATTTTTAAAAACACCAAAAATACGTTGTTACGAATTCGTAACGCTATGCCATAGAGAACTAATGTCATGAACATCTTCATTCTCACACTTTTATTTACTGGATTTTGGAAAAAATATTTGGACTGAAACATTTATTTGTACCCAATAGGAATTATTGGAAGGCTCAAAAGAGTACAGTTTGCTCGAGCACACAGCTCAGGATCACTACTTAGAAATGGAAAATCGATCTCAGCCGGTCACCGGTAAACGAATCTTGGATCTCCTTGGTACACTGCAAATAGATGAAGAAAAAATGAGAAAAGAAGAAAAGAATTTACCACCTCCTGATGGTAACTATTTTAATTGTCTCTTTCTGCTACTATACTTCAGTTTTCTACAATAAATTCAATTTTTTTATGAGAACATGACCGTGCAACGTCTGACCAAAATTGTGCTGATTTCATGCGTGATCGGATGAAAAACAGGGAAATTTTTAGTTAAAAATGCTCAAAAGTTGTTTTTTAAAAATATAATTTGTGAAATGTAAGTTTGCATTGTTGGAATGTAGTTATGTTCCTTGTCCGGAAAATGACGATACGTTTGCAATATAAATATACCGTTTCTTGAGAGTGTACGTATATCGGTAATAATTTTTTACTCCTGTTTACTATTCGGGACTCACGTTTCTTTTGAATAAAACTTACTCCAACTTTTTAATTAATAATTTGTTTTGACCAAGGCTGTACAAAAAAACTCAATTGTTTGCATTGAGTATATTAAATTTTGTTCGATTCTAGACGATTCTTGGATGAACATATCCCCTGAGGAGTTAGATTCCATCTTGGCTGCTCGGTTTGGTTTCAAGGATAAAGTTGTGAATGTAACCGATGATCCTCAACAAATCACCTCCAAACTCATGGCGTTTTTCAATCGGCAGTCTGATCTTGATGGTGTTGAAGAAGAAGAAGAACCGTAAGTTCAATTTGTGACTCATTCTGCATCTTAATCCTGAATGATTGAATAAATTGATAAAGAGATTGTTAGCCTGCCATTAAAAAAAATAGCAACAAGTATTAATTTTTATCAAAGTTTGGCATGCACATTCTGTTCATTACCTTTCACCTGTGGTTCATCGTTAAAGTATGCGATACACATGAAAGCAGCATGGAGAGAGGACCTTTTTTTATGGTTCAGTTTTAAAATATACTATTGCTGCCTAGTTAAAGTAAAAATATTTTGAAGTTGCCAGGAAGCACTAAAGATTCCATTTTTGGAATTTTTATTGCCATGTCTTTAAGATTTATATTATAACAGCATGGGCCGTTTTCTGTAAATCTATTTCAAAATCAAATTTTAAAGTTCTCTGCTCTTTTTCAATTGTAGGAAGAAAAATGAAACAGAATGTAGTTCTGAAGTGGAAGCACCAAAAAGGCCTCCTAGGAAAAACAAGGCCTCATCTCAGTCTGCCATGAATAGTGCAAAAAGTTTGAAATCAGATTTGGAGACAGACATGTTTCAAAGTCAGATTCAATTTGATCAAGAGGCTTTTGCGTGCGAGTTGAAAAATGTTCTTGATCTGGTCGTGCCGGAGGATGATTGGGACCTTGAGTCAGATAGTTCCGGAATGAGCTCCTATGAAGATGAGATGGACCTAATAGAAAAATCTGCCATCAAGCCAAGCATGTCTGTATCTGAGTTGAAGCAGTATATGGATCAGATGGATAAAGAACTTGCATCAACGACTATCGGTCAAAGCTTTGATAAAGTTGCGGAGAAGGAGGTAAGATTTTGTTTCATATGTCATTTTCAGTATCTCATCACAGCTACACTATATTCTTTTCATATTTCTCCTCTTCCATCTGTATAATGTAGGTATCAAGTTTGGTTTAATCTAGCACAGAATATTTGACTCATTTTTTTAATGGCGGGGCCACCCCGAGCGTATTCCCTGAACGTTGAAATGAACTTACTTTAATTAACTTCAGTGCAATAGAATAATCAATAAGAAACCTCTCACACATTTTAATTTTATGCATTAAGTTTGAAGTTGTAGCATAAATATACTAGTTTTTGAGACATCCATTGCACTCTTTGAAACTCTCCTAAATAGAACTTTCTGAATTAACCTTCAGATCATTATGTGATTTTCCTGACAATTTGTAGCTTCCTTTAATGCTTTTGCGTAGATTTTTAACGAGATTTCAACTCAAGGGATTCAAAGTTCCATTGTCTCCCAAGTTTTTAGGTTGAATCCTTGTCAGAGAGACAATTTTACTTAACTTGTATACTGAATTGTAATGTATCGTTTGAAATTCCATCAAATTTCTCAATTGTTCCAGCACACGGAAGATGACAGTTTCTCTGACATCGAAAATTTCAAGCCTGTTAATGTTGACATGAATGCTCTGAAGAATCTGATGAAATCATATGAGGAACAAATTGGAGAGCCTGGTCCCACGAGTACACTTCTTGGTTCCATGGGTGTGAAACTAGAAAATTCTCGCACATCGAAGCAGTGAGTCAACTTTCAGGTGCTTTCAATTTTTTCTGCTTTTAATTTTTTATTTTTGAACTGTTTATTTTTGTATGTTTCAAGACTTTTCTGTGATATATTGAGAGTCAGACAATTACTATAATTAAAGCTAATATTTTGCCATGAACCCAATTTTCAGTGACATTCCTTAAAAGATTAAAGCATCATGTAATATGTGTTATTTGCTACTGATAGTACTTGCGTAACCTAAGTCAATTCTGTAAGCACTCAATTCGCTCCTTCTGCTTGAAGGAACTTATCTCAGTTGATCTGTTTTAGCACTGATTTCTGTAGACATTTTATTTTTTCATGAGAGCATGAATATGTCAAGAAACATTCGAGTCTTTTCTCATAAAAGTAAAGAAAAATCCCTGGAAATTTCAAGCCAATAATCCGCATGACAGTTCTTTTGTGAAAAAATAAAATGTTCGTATGAAATCGTATGAATCAGCGCTATTGAGATACGTTCCTTTGTCAGGGGATGATGAATTTAGCAGTTTCTGCTATGAAGGTGCCTTATTTTGAAACAGGCTTAAAAGAGTGCCGTTTGTAGTTGAGCAAACAATTTTTTATTTTTTTTTTATTTATTTTTTTTTTTTTGGCGTGTGTGTGTGTGACTGGGCTGAAGTACCACAAAATACAAAATATTTTTGCCATTGCATAGAGGAATGTTTTACAAAAATGTAGTATAAAAAGTCCAAATAGTGTGGCCTTTTGAAATTTAGAGCTCAAAAAACATGCTGTGGAAAAGTACAGTAACATTTTGCTCAATCTTGTGCAAAGTTGAACATCAACTAAGTAAAATGTTAATCCAAATTTTTTGGGCACTAACATTGACTAGCCTGATCAAAACTTCTTCAGGATACACCAGAGAAACTATCATCGAAAATTCAATCATATACTGATTTTTTGACGCAACCTCATGAAAATCATTTTCTCCAAAAAATCGTCACCTAGAACTAAGATCTTGTTCCAGTGGTTGGTCGCATTCATTCATAATCAAAAGCACAAATTGAGCTAAATGTTTTTTAAAAAAATGTAAGCTAGTATTAATATTATATGGAAGGATCAGCTATGAAATTAAGCAAGATTGACCATTATTTTGCAAAAAGTCATTTATTTATGGCTAAAATTAAATTCATTATAATATATACATTGTTAAATTCAATCAGGAACATATTTATACATTTACATGCTTTATCATTTTTTATTAAAAGGAAAAAAAAACGAGTACAGTCTCTAATTTATTTATCAAGTCAGACATCCTCACCAGAGAAATTTGTAGGCTAGTTTTAATCCTATTTAAGTTTCAACACTTATAAATCTCTGTAATTTTTTTCTCCTATGGTTTTAATCACAACTTTACTTCTCTATCCATCATTCGAATGAGGTTTCTAAACATTCCTTTTTGATGTAATTTTTCGTCCAAGTACATAGGCTCTGTTGTGGAATCACTCACAACATTTTTCAAACATGAAAAAAGCCTGCTTTTAACGGTAATAAAAATGATTATAAAACTGTATTGCTGAATGAAATTGATACCTAAATAAGTTGGTACCAAATAATCAAAATTAAAAAAAAAAAATATTGCACTTTCCATGAACTCTCGAGGCCCAATTTCTTTACCTTAAAGAATCCTCTATCACTTGTAAAGACATTCATTAACTGCCATTAGTTTCATTCTTGTGTGGAGGAAACAACATTACTTCATTAGCCAATTACTACATGGGGTAAAAGCAGGGCCGGATTTACATTTTTAGCGCCCTAGGCTAAACCTAAGGTGGCGCCCCTAAAAGTAGGCGCTCTCGTGGGGGGCGGGGGGGGGGGTGGTCCCCCAGACGTCCCTCCCCTCCAGATCAGAAGAAGGATGTTAGGAGTCCGGAAAATGTTCAAATTCACCTTTAAAAAAACACCTTTGTCAACCACAATTTGTAGAATCTGTGTCCCAAAATACCATAGACTTACGGCCGGCTGTAAGATTTCCAATAGCTTCTATATCCGGCTACACAATTTCTTATAGCCTTTTATAGCCGATGGCGACTAAGCGACAGCCTGGCGATAAAGTGTATGCTAAACGTTACTAATTACGGATGCTAGGACTTAGTGAATTTTTGGACTACCGCTCTCTTTTTGGGCCGTAGTATCTTGATTTATTTTACGAGGAAAGCTCCGTACTTTTGATGGATGCCTGCCATTCCTAACATGTTGGAGCGCCTGCAATTTTGTATGATACTGTTCAATACCTCTGGTGTGAAATAGTTGCTTCAAGCGCCGTGGTACGCTGCGGCGCGGCGCGGCGGGCGGGCAGCCAGCGCGAAACGCGCATTGGCGCCTTCAAACCTAACAGGGAAACTTCACGCATTGCGCAATGCGTGAAGTATCCATGTTAGGTTTGAAGGCGCCAGTGCGCCGCCACTCCGCTTTGTGTTAGGCTCTAATATTTAAGCTCGTGGAGTCAGCGTTTTTCAACTCATAACTTTGAAATGTTTGCACACTCTGTATGGATTATTCTCATTTTAATTGATGAAAAAAAATATGTATTAAAGGAAAATATAATGTGTGTTTTGTGAATATTAAGGTGATTCCGTACAAACTTAAGGATTTACAAAGCACACGAATTTCTACACAATTTCTTATAGCCTCTTATAATCGATGGCGAAAAAGCAACAGCCAGGCGATAAAGTGTAAAGCCCGACTATAGGAACTATAGCCCGCCTGTATAATTTTTATCGCTTCGTATAGCCCGGCCGTATGAGTTTCTCCGCATTCTACAGCCAGATATATGATTTTCTGTTGCCTTCTTTAGCCGGCTATAAGAATTCCTATGGTATTTTGGAACGCAGCGCTTATCTCCAATTTTTACCAGGGTTTTGAATAAATTCTCAAAAATTATGCGCCCCTCAAAATGTTGCGCCCTAGGCTATAGCCTATGTAGCCTATTGGTAAATCCGGCCCTGGGTAAAAGTCGGCCATCTTAAAACTTTTTCTTCTAAGTAAAAGTGCACATTTGTGTGCGATACCACTCCCAGAAAATTTACATATCCAGTGCAGAGAATTTCTGCCAAAAATAGATGATACCGTTTTGTTGACTAAGAAGAGAAAGAAAAATTGAAAAATAAATAAACTATTACATCGAAATGTCTTTTCAAAAGAAAGAGGGAGCTAAAGTGGTCAATTTCAATACTGGACACTAGCTGACATATGTTGGAATATGTATTCCACATCTTTTTTCAATAGTTGGTCGTTTTATGTGTAAAAAAAGCCGGTTCACACGATGGATTACTGGACAATGTGATTACGATCGTAGCTGCATTCCATTGATCATAATATTCGCCAAGGCATTCCGCCTTTTTCTCCATTGCCCTAATCCTTGAGCGTGATATTGAACTTGTCTGTACCATAATTTTGTTTTTTCACTATCTTCAGCCTGAAAAAAAGATGTAGCATGTAATTATTTTTGCTATTTTTCATGAGATGACATAGGGAAATGAATAGATTTTGTCCTCTTTTCCCTTCTAGTGTTTTTTACTTTACGTTCAAATACAAGTATGAGTACCTCTACATATGGAATGCTGGAAGCAGGTATTCAACCCCAAGATGGTTACTTTCCTTCTTTATAAAAAAGAATAAAACAATCCAAAAATGGATAAAGAATATTGGACTTCAGAAAATAATTTCATTTGGATGATACTCTGTTGCCTTTTCCCTATCAAATGCTTCTGAGAGTTCCCAACAAAATCTATGGCGTCAAATCTATCTCTTCTGCACCACAAGTTAACGTAAGGATCATTTGTTTTATGTGCAAAGATGGGCGACTGTATTTTAGTCAATGACACTGCCAACTTCTAATTAAATTTCATTTCAATGAGAACCTTTTTACTAGTGGAATTTTCGATTTTTTGTTTATTTGAACATCCATGTCTTATTAAATCTTACCAAAAATCATATTATGAAGAGCCAAAAGCAACAAAACTTGCATCTAAATAAACAAGCAGCCACAGCAATTACAGTTAAAGGGACTCCCTAGCTCTTAGGAGCTAGCCATACTTGACCAAATTACCCTAATAACCCTGTTCTTTTCGCTTGTTTATGCTGGAAATTTGAAAAACTGTGATCAAGGTACAGGGTTTTTAGTTCCACAATAAATTTATAACTGTTTAGCAATAAAAGAGAAACTCTATTAGCTTAAAATGGAATGAGCCTTGCTTCTTGAGGAACTGACCACTTAAAAACTATATGATGAACATACTGAATGGACCCGCATTTACGATTCCTATTTTTCTCTTCTTTTTGAATGATTGTCCGATTATTAGAGGGTTAAATTCTTTCTCTAGACCCTTTCCCCAATAGTTATCCTCAATCCTAGTATGAATTCTTACCTTAAATATGTAGGTGTCCTTAGTCACTAATTCTTGAACCTCAAAATATTCTTCCCATTCGCTGTCAGTACACACAATACAACGATCCAAGAATAGCGGCTCCTGTGGAAAATACAGCACATAAGTATATCGAAGTCTTTCTTGAGATAAGGAAATATACTGATACCCTAATTTGCCGTCCTGCAATTATCTAATGCTTCACCTTTTTGGCATATCAATGAGGCCGATTTTTTTATTCTCGGCAGTGATTTTTTGATAACAAGCATTTTTTTTTCTGCTCTTCCCATGCGATTTTTAATGTACGTATAGGACTTTTTGATATCAAAGACAGATTGATACTACACATTTTTGAACAATTAGGTATGCCTGTACTTTAAACTCAAAACAGTTAAAATATGAACTATTTTTTTTTCAAATTTATTTTATTTTGGCAGCCTTCTTTTTCTACTGAGAACTTCTATCTAACTCTGAACCCAGAGTTTTCTTGGTAATCGTTGATGGTGATTCATTTCATGGAAGATCGAAAGCAACAAAGCTGACATATAAATAAGCTGGCAGTCATAACATTCAGAAGGCCAACAAAGTCTCTGAGAGCCAGGTGCACGACACATACTAGATTAAAGAATTGTCACTCAGTAACCCCCGTATTGGAACTCAATGGAGGATTATACCATGTATCGGTACATGCAAAACAGTTCAAAACTGTGCACATCAAAAACGCCCCTATTCTGGCAGAAAAGTAAAATGTATGCACAGTTTTATTGATAGTTTCAGTAATATCAAAAAATTTGTTGATTCTTAGTAGCAGTTCTAATATCCTACGCACTCACCCTGAGCAAAGCAAATCTTCCACTTTTTTCCTTGAGCAACAACAAGGTTGCCTCTTTCATGCCATGATTTCGTGGGAATGTGAGGATTTCTTCGGATTCTGGATGGTAATTTTCAGTCGGCTGGAACAAAATTTGAATGATGAAAAATTATCGAATATTATGAAGTAAAAGGAATGAGAAACTTAGGAAGGAAACTTCGTTATATGATTGGGTCCATCGTTCAAATTTTTGAAAAAAAAAAGAAAAAAAAAACAGTGAAACGTATACATATATAAAAAAAATTGTTTCAATGATAATCATCACTATTTCTAGTGCATCCACTGTTTGTGATTCATTGATCGATTAATAATGGATTGATTAATAAAATCCGATGGCGATTTGGAGTCGCAGAGCGCTCTAGTGCGCTAAGGTAGCTTCTTGATATGTATGTATGTATTAATAAAATCCAGAAGACTCTAAGTCAGATTTGTTCACGCTATTTTTTAACGATGAAGCCCTTCTGTAAAATGAATGCAGTATCATCTTTAGTTTTTGATTTTTACTTCTCAGCACTGCTTAGCTTGAATTTTAGGAGTGAAAACCCAAGATTCGAGACGTCTCATTCACAGACTTACCTTTCCTAAAGTTACAACCATGGCATTGATTGGAGTTAGTTTTATTGTTCGCCCTTTTCGCCAGTTGTGGTCGGTGGGCTGAGTAAAAAGCAGTCGTCCCTCAATGGCAAATCGTACATCTTCATGGGCCCAGTCTAGAACATCTACAGCAATCTGTAAAAAAATGAATTTTCGGGTTAATTACCGATGCTTTTGTTTTTCATTCCATTGGGATAAGCAATAAAGTCAAGTCATGATTAGAGTCCAATGAGTTATCTCGAATTATTGTTAACATTCAATGGGGAATATATCTGGTGCAACTACTGATTAGACAATAAAACCAAACAAAGTATGAAAAATGCTGAGTCAAGGCGGATAAAATTACCACCTTTAACTGCTGACTATTTCTATAATACAGCCCTCCATTTGTATGCAGCCCAGAGTGGTGCCATCTGACTCCCTATTAAAACTGTCTTTATTTAAAGAAAGAACGACACAAATGACATTGACTGAAGCAGTATTAGCTCAACAACAACGAAAAATCAAATGAAAATTATAAATTTTTTCTCAGATGAATTGCACTTGATTAAGGAAAAAACTGATAGGGATTAGTGCCACATGTATTTAAAATCGCACTGTTAATATACTCAAGCCAGCGTTAAAGTAAAGCTCAGGATGGATGGAAATTGTTAAGAAGACTCACTTTTCGAAGTTTAATGGTGATCATGTCAGTTTCGCTATTGGAGCGTCTACCATTGATGATAGATATCCTTCTCCAGAGCTTCGTTGAGCCAATATCTTTGGCTAACTGCAATTATAAGACAGCATAAAATCAATAAATGCTACAGCTCAATATAAAGTATCTTACTATTGCATAATTCGCATGGGAGCAAATTGAAAAATTGAGGCTAACAATAATAAGTTCCTTACGTTTATGAGATGGGTTATGCATATGCGCCTATGTTTGATTTGACTAATCAACACTGCATTTCCACAGAGCTGATGCCTCTGTAGTTAATTTTATTAAAAAAAGCAGCATTCTCATCAATTGCATCAACTTAAAAGCACAAAAAATAGTTGTTGTATTTACAGGACTCTTGAAAAATTAATGGGAAAGATTGTATGTTTTACACGGTAAAAAGATAGGTCGAAAACGGAAGCTAGCTGAATATTACGTGACAACAAGTAAAAAAACTTAGCTATAATTTCCCTCCTAAAAAATTTAAAAAAAGGGAAAGGATCAAGTGAGTCCATTCTAACGCCATATCATGAAAAACATGAAAAATAAGTAATAAGTAACATACATATCTACATACATTTTTAAGTAAGTCATACTGTGTGACTTTTGATTGCTTTATTTTTATAATTGATGTACTAAAAAAATATCTTCGACACAATATGCGCAAAATTGAGAACATACCGAGTTCATGTGTTCCAAATGTAATTCAATTTTGTGCTGGGCCTCCTTCAGTAATTCGCGACCCGAATGATGTGGGGGAGTAACTTTGTACAAACGTGCTAACAATAATGGGTACTTTGTTACACGTTGCACTGGTACCTAAAATAATTAAGGAAGACCATGATTAAGCATGACAAATGTTTTTCTATTAAAATAATTACGCAAACATAAAATAGTCATCACATGGATAAATTATCACTATGATCATAAGTAGGCGAATAATGAAAACAATTTTGCTTTGGTAAAAAAAAACATTTATCATATGCGGGTCATAGGAAACAGTCGAAACAGATGAGTGATTAGCAGTCCAAATAAAATACGCCAGGATTGTGGATCCTGAAGTTTGATAAAGATGAAGAGTATGTATAATTCTTCGGAGGGTCCATGAATGCTCCATAGACCCCTTAAGTAATCCACAAGAGAAACTAATTTAAGAACTGTTCCTCAGGTTCAGGAAAAGTAGGTAATATTGATAATTTTTTGCATTTTCTGAAATTTTAAAATGCAGATTTTGATGTTGATTCTCCAAGAATTAGCACCCTTAGCATTGGTTGTGTACATCCTATTACCAATCTCTTTCCTTTGCAAATAAATTACAGTATAGGCGTAAAAATTATATGCCTCCCTTGTAAACTCCGATTTACAAAGTGATATTAGACTAATTAAATTAACTTTTTCGTCCATTTACGAGAGGCACTTACCATTAAAAATGAGTTAAGGTTCATTCTTCGCAAAACACTATTTTCCATCTGGGAGACTCGAAGAAATATCCTCAACAGTTCCTTCTCTTTTTCTAGATTTGCCAGCATCATAGCTGCAGCTCCCTGAAAAAAGAGAAAAGGGCGATGAAGCAAAATTATACCTAACACAATCTATAATGATTTTAGCATGTTGAACAGAGAAAAAAATTATTAGAAAACTTTTAATTTAAGAAAGCATTGTTAGAAAACTTCCAATTTGTTTCGGTAGGTACTTCCCGACCGCCCTTAAAGAATCAGTAGTATTTCCAGACTTGTAGACACCCTGTTTTAGAATAAATACGTCCACAGGATGTGTACTAAAACAGGCTGGTCAAAAATCAGTACTTTTGCAGTGCTTTTTCAGTACATTCCCGAGAAATTCAGTAGGTACTTCCTCAACAGAAAAATTAAGTACTTTTTCAGTATCTCCAATTGACGAAATTCAGCAAATTTCAATTAGAATTTCCAGCTCATATTGCGACAAAAATGACAAAAAAATGAAAAAATTCCGGACCTTCTTGCGGAATTCCGCACTTTTTCATTACTTCTGCACTGCCCTTGAAAAATCAGTACTATTTCCGGACTTGTAGAAGCCCTGTTTTAGCATGAATACGTCCATTTGGACTACATTTTGCTATTTGGAACTATAAATTCTGGCCCGGTTTAAGAACAACATATGTGCCATTAGTTTCCCTGTGCACATAAGTGTTTTTCCAGAAGAGCCAGAATTTATGGTTCCAAAATTGAGGCACTGGATACGAAAAGGGCACTTCTCGATTGCGGTGTCTCAGAATCTCTGTAGCTAATTAATACCATGGAGAAGAATTTAATGAACGATTTTTCCAGAGTTCTTTCAATAGAAAATTTTAGAATCATAAGGAATATTCGGTAAAATTTTTGGTGAAATGGATGCATTCACTTTCCCTACAATAAATGAAATACTAGAGGAGACTTTGAAACACTGCAACAGAGAAGTGCCCTTTTCGCATCCAGTGCCTCAATTGCAAAATGCAGTACAGTAGGCATGTAGTGAGGCGGATCCAGCAATTTGGCAACACCGGATTTCCTCCATTTAAACCCATGCTAAATAATCGATTCTTGTCGGAGCACCTGGCCCCCTATGAATCGATACATTTCCATTGGTTTAAGTGTAGGAAATTCGGTGTTGCCAAATTACTGGATCCGCCAATGCCATTTGGTTGGAAAATGCTTAATGCGTGAAGGGGGGCATACCTGTTTGGTGCAGTAGGACTCGAAGGCGTGGAGCATGGAGGTGGTCTCGAGGAAGATGCGCCCGATGTTGACGGTGAGGAGGTCCTCGTCGCCCTGCTCGACGGCGATCTCCAGGGCGTCGCGGAGCTTCTCGGCGAGGATAACGTTGTTCTCCAGGAGCTCCTCCACGTTGAGGAAGATGAAGGTGAGCTGCTCCGGGGTGAGCAGGCCGGCCACGAGCATCGGCCGGTAGAACTCCTCCAGGATGATGTGCAGGTCCCGCCCGTACTTCTCCTCCGTCTCCACGATCTCCGCGATGATCTCCCGACGCTCCGTCCGACGCTTCGAGCACTTCCGACACACCAAAGGCGCGAACATCAAACCGCTGAAACATACACATCCCGAGAGTTAGGAAACTAGTCACACACAGTTTGAAGACGAATTTAGAAGGAGCTCTCAAACTGTACCTACTCCTCTAGAGGACTCAAATAGGGGGTAAGATAAGACCCCTAGCCAGGGTTCAGTGTTCTCGGGCGCCATGCGCCAGATGTACTTAAAAATCGGGCCTTGGCGCCTAAAAATTGGGGGGCTGGGCCATCGTGGCGCCTAAAAAATTTGTTGGCGACTTTTAACGATGTTCAAAATTTCTTAAATGGAAGCCCGGAATTTGAAAATTTTATGAAATTTCGCGTGAGGAAACAGTGTGGAAAAGTTGGTTCACCTAAACAGAGAATAATAAAACATCACCCTCAGATTGCCAGTGAAATTTCAAAACGTTCCGAGATTTCATAAAAATATTTAAAAATTTCATGCACTCTCTCGTCAAAAAAGAGTGTGAAAAGATTGGTTCACTAAAACAGAAAATAATAAAACATCATCTTGAGATCACCCTTATTAAAAGCTCCGAAATTTCGTGAGTATAGGCTTGGAATTTGAAAATATTACATGAAATCTTAAAGGAGGAGCGAAGAAAAAAAATGGGAAAATTGATTACCTTCAACAGAAAATAATAAAACACCATCGGCGATTTACAATGTCAAAATCGAAAATGTGCATTTTTCGATTTTAGCCATGCCCTGGTAAAAATTGGCAGTGGAATCTGTGTTCCAAAATACCATAGACCTATAGCCGGCTGTAAGATTTCCAATAGCTTCTATAGCCGGCTACACAATTTCTTATAGCCTTTTATAGCCGATGGCGACTGAAAATTGAATGCTAGCTAGGACTTAGTGGGTTTTTGGACTACTGCTCTCTTTTTGAGCCGTAGTATCTAGGTATATTTTGCGAGGAAAGCTCCGTTCTTTTGATGGATGCCTGCCATTCCTAATATATTAGAGCGCCTTAAGTCTCGTATGATACTGTGAAATACCTCTGGCTGGTGTGAAATAGTTGCTTCAAGCGCTGTGACACACTGCGGCGCGGCTGGCCGGCAGCCAGCGCGATACGCGCATTGGCGCCTACAAACCTAGCAGGAATACTTCACGCGTTGCGCAATGCGTGAAGTATCCCTGTTAGGTTTGTAGGCGCCAATGCGTCGCCGTTCCGCTTTGTGTTAGGCTCTAATATTTAATCTGGCGGAGTCAACGTTATTCAACTCATGATTTTGAAATGTTTGCACATCCTGTATAGATTATTCTCATTTTAATTAATGAAAAAAAATGTATTAAAGGAAAATATAATGTGTGTTTGGTAAATATTAAGGTGGTTCCGTATCAAACTTAATGATTTCCGAAGCACACGAATTTCTACACAACTTCTTACAGCCTTTTATAATCGATGGCGAAAAAGCAACAGCCAGGCGATAAAGTGTAAAGCCCGGCGATAGGAACTACAGCCCGGCTGCATAATTTTTTATCGCTTCGTATAGCCCGGCCCTATGATTTTCTCCTCATTCTACAGCCAGCTATACGATTTTCTGTAGCATTCTATAGCCGGCTATAAAAATTCCTATGGTATTTTGAAACGCAGCTCTTATCGCCAATTTTTATCAGGGTGGGTATATTGCTTCTCAGCTATTAAAGGAAAATATGTGATACACGAAAAAATTAAAATGCTGATGTAACAATTTTGTAGTTAAAAAAAGAGACTGCGATGTTTCAATGTAGATTTTACCACAAAAAATGCCACTGTAACAACAAGAAGAAGCTACTTTTAACCAGCCCCGTAATTAAATTAGCTTTTCACTATTGTAAAATGTACATTTGAAACATAGCAGTCGCTTTTTTTAACAACGAAATTGTTAAATCAGTAATGAATTTTTTTCCGTGTAGTTATATGGAAGCTAGGCTTTTATTCAAACAAAAACGAATGGGTTCGGCGAAACGTGGATAAGGCTTTCTGACTTGCCAACAGCTATTGTCGTTCCGAACCGGAGATTCAACTTAAGGTGCTGGATGACAGGTTTATGAGCAATTGCCACTGGTCCCGACTATTCGGGACTAGAAACAAACCATCAAAATGACCGGATGCACCGAATTCAAAATAAATCGATAAGCAAACAATATTCGTGCTCTTGACCGTTCCGTCCGGATTCACGGGCAAAAGTCGTCACATAAAACTTGACCTATGACAGCAGAATCTCGTCCTGAGCGTCTGCGTAATTATTTCACCTCAAACTCGCGTAAACTTGTTTCTCCTCTCGTCCGTACTCTTACTTTCTGAGTTTTGTCCGATTTGCATATAAATGAGCTCGCGCTCGCAGAATTTAAGAGGTTATTCAAACAGTAAGCTCTTGCGCGGGTTATTCCGTACAATTTACTGATGAAATCGGATAAAAAAACAGCGATTCACCACACACTCAGTTCTTTGAACATCGATCATCGCCATTGATTTCTAGGAAGGGTTCAGAAATCAACAAATCTGGAATGGTAATAATTAATCCAAGTTTCGTTTGATATTTTGATAAGTTTCACTGGATATTTAAGGGATATAAACCCTCTATCTGATTTGCACATATACACTGCCGTGCTGAGGAAGAACACCGTATGGGCCTTCAGACGTTGCAAAGTTTCCTTCGATAAAAACTGAAATTACTGGGAAAATGGTGCATATTATTTTCCCAAAATTTCAGACAATTTTGTACGCAATTTAATCTAAAATATCTGAAAATTTCAAGGGAATATGCATGAATGTTGTCAAAAATACACATTTTAGCTGGCGAAATTCGGCAACCCTCGAATGTTCATACGGCGTTCTTCCTCAGCACGGCAGTATACCAGCATCCCAAGGTGCAATGATCGAGAAATATAGCGATTTTATCGGTGGCAATTTATCGCGATATTATCGAATAAAAAATTGCGATTAATGGCGATTAAATCGCTATAAATTGCCATTTATATAAAGAAGGACCAACTTTTCCTGAAATTTTCAATGTGGCAGGTGAATTAATTAAAAAATAAGTTGTTAGGTGACTTTGAAATGCGATTAAGCCCTCTGCTTTTTACCCATTCAGTTCTACTTTTTTTGAAACTAAATAGATCCCTCCTGAAAAAAAGAGGTTCTCCTCTCGTCCTCCCAAATGTATTAAACTGCTATGCAACACAAGAATTTGCCAACGGATATTTTGGTACATGTTACGAGTACTTTAAGTAAGCATCCACTTATTTGACCGGACAAACTTAACTTGGAACATGGGGAAAGCGAATGCCTGATTCCTCTTAAATAAAACTGGATGATACCACTATTCGAACTTTGAAGTAGGTTTGTTGCATACCCGGCTAATTGAAGGAACTTTCGTCGAGGCATCCCAAATGCCTCTAAATGAGCGCATTTTACGTCGGATATTGACTCTGATGATAAAACAAATACGCAAAAACAACCCCATTCACATAAGAAAAAGTGAAAATTCTTTGACGAACGAAGGTGTATATCACGCAGGTGGGTTTCAAGCAGTGGTTCTTGCCATTTTGCATTATTGCATGCTGCTCAGATTAAACTGACTGTTGAATTTGAGACGAATGGTAAAATCAAAGTTGAATTTCTTACCTGTCTGAGACTTGCGTTTCAACTGGTTGATCGCAGTCTTCGCAAATATGCTGTTGGTCCTCTCTAAAAGTGTCTGGAGATAAATGCTGCCACTTACTCCGAGAGCACTGGCTTGTTTCTGATCCAACTCCTGAGTCGTTCCTCTCGATCTCCGCGCAACTTTTTCGTACCTAAAATTGAAAAATCAGAGTTAAGAATGGTGCCGATCTCGAATAGCTATTGAATTAGAAAAATTTGTCGAGTTCCCGTTTCTATTTCAAATTTTATTTATGATATGATATAATATATAATTAATTTCTAATGCAGCTTATGAAATAATTCGAGAATGATGGTAATTTTAAGTCCCTTTCAGTAGTCATCTCCGAGAGTGGCTAAACCAAGCGATTTATATCAATGGTCAAAGAGCGAAACCACGTATTTCCGTTTGCGACGTTCCAGACTTCCTGTCATACTTCATTTTTTCTTTGGAAAACTAGCTAACGTGCTTTCTTGAAAACTTCTTTGATTTCTCTGCTCTTTTCGCAGAATAATCTGCATAAAGTTTAAGACTTACTTAAATTGCATTGTTTTTCTTCGCATAAATAAAATAGGAGGGGCATATTGAAACATCGCAATGAAGCGATTATTGAAAAATGAGGGATCGAAAAAATTTAGCATCACTCTCAAAGAGACTCTAAGTTATCCCAGGCATACAATTTAATAATTTACAGAGAAATCTACCAATGTACCCTAAAATGTTATAGGATCAAACCTCTTTCGTGATATGATTACTTTTCATTACACTTATTTCTTCACTTCCAATTCAGTTATGTACAACGTAAATAATATCATGTTTCTTTACAATGTAAATATGACGTGTACCAGCCTCCAGAAGTCTCCTGTATAAAATAAAACAATTTCTAATTTTTATGAACTCCGTGGTTTCAGACTTCGTCCATCGATATATGGAGAGCGTCTGAGGGATTTCTCCGTGATTGATTTCGTCTCTTTTCACTATAGCGCTTGATTCTGATCGAAACACCTGCTTCGACTTAATACCAACCAACAAGCGGTGAGAATATCCACCTCACCTGCCACACGGCATTGAACGTGCGAATCAATGCGACGCCGGGACAATAGCAATCGCCCGCACTTAATGGCGTGATAGGGAGCCCGCCAAGGGGGAAATTATGGTGGGGGGGATCAGTTCTCCCCCCCCCCCCCCCCAACTGATCCGGTGCGGGTGGGAATCTGCATAAGTAATCGCAGTTAATAGCCGTTCCGATCCGTTATTATAATATTAAATGAACCCTGGGATGCGTGGATGTCGAAGCCCTGCAAAACGGAGCAGTTTCGGAGAGAAACCGTGGCGAAGAAGAAAGCTTCTTATTTCGTTCGATTCTTTAGAAATTGAGGGATCTTCGCTTTCGATCCTGCGAGTCTGTTGTGAACCTTCCGAGACATGAACATTGTATGAGGCTTAGGGATTGGAACCATGTAGAAAGTCGGATGAATTAATAGGTAAAGCTGCAATTGGAGACTCAGTATTTTAGAGCCCCACCACGAACGGATCCAAACAGCGTAAATTGTTCTTTTCTTTTTTCGTTCCTTTGTAGTTCCGCTGATTTACACGATACCTCTTTGAAATTGACGCTGAGTATCGAATAGAAAAAGGAAAATTATAGGAGTACGTCCCGAATACTCGCTTGCTTAAAACCCTTGTAAAGGAATCCTAGACTGAACATTACACACTTGAAAAAAGACACATTGGATCTAGAGTCCAGACTCTTAAAAACATCGACAAGAAAAAATACTCTTGATTTAATCAGATTAAAGCTTAAATCAAGAACCAGGCCTCTTAATTTGAGCGGATTTCCTTTTGATTTAAGTTTAAATCTGATTGAATCAAGAGTCCTTTTTCTTGTCAATGTTTTCAAGAGTCTGGACTCTAGATTCAATGTGTTTTTTTTCCATTGCATGACGATTTCTTCCCTTAATTGCTTGAAATTTTGAAAAGAGAAATCGGGAAAATTTTAATCGAGTAAATCTCTGGTCATTGAGAGCATTTTTTAGAGCTGAGGATCCACCTCAACTATATCTGACACTCTCGAGAATGGCAAGTCTCAGAGCTAGTAATTAAGGATCTGTGCGGTTTTGAGAGACTCAAACGCAAGGGTAGAAAAGTTAACCATTTTAATTTACCATTTTAGGGACGTGAGCGTCTTCGAAATGATGCTTGTAGATTAGCTAAAACTGATGCTCGTTTCTTGTGGATTAGCTAAAAATAATAAGATCTGTCCAAACCGCAACTTTCTATACGTTCTAACCGAAAGTCGGGTTTTTGACGTCATCCACTGCGGTAATGACACCCTTGGTTCCTTCCACCTTGCTTTCACCCGAGTTTCAGGTTGTACCAGTGCAATGTGCGTCGCACAGGCTGATGAAAGCAAGGTGGAAAAAACCAAGGGTGTCACTACCGCGGTGGATGACGACAAAAACCTGACTTTTCGAAGGGCGATATCTCGGTTAATATTGAACGTAAAAAGTTGCTGTTTGGACATACACTGGTAAAAAAAACACATTGGATCCGGAGTCCAGACTCTTGAAAACATTGACAAGAAAAAATACTCTTGATTCAATCAGATTTTTGCTTAAATCAAAGAGAATCCACTCAAATTAAGAGGCTTGGTTCTTGATTTAAGCAAAAATCCGATTGAAGCAAGAGTATTTTTTCTTGTCGATGTTTTCAAGAGTCTAGACTCTAGATCCAATGCGTTTTTTTTCCGGTGTTGGTCCAACTTTGGAGCTCCATGATAGCCTGAAACTGATGAACCAATCAGAGAGCGGCACAGAGACGGCAATACCCTCCCGTATACAGGTGCTCTAGTCTCCCCTACTTACGTCCACGCCTCCGCCCAGAGGGTTTGCTTGCATAACTGTGAAAAACGAATAATTAGACAGAGAAATGAGCGTATCAAAAATCACCTTATCCGTGTGCCGTATGGAGCTGTTATTGGAGGAGCAGACGTGGTTGCCCGAGTCCTCGCTGGAGTCGCTGCAGCTGGCCTGACTGTGCCGGGAGCAGCTCAAGTCCAGGGAGTTGATCCGGGAGTGGGCCGGCGTCGCGGTCTCGTTCTCCTCCTCCATGATGGTCTGGTTCATGATCGACTCCTCGATGACGTACTCGGGCTCCTCCGCGGTGGCGATGCACCTCTGCTTGGCGTCCACCAGGTAGCTGAGGATGTCGTACTTGGAGGCGCCCTCGAAGATGGAGCGCGTCGGGATCGTGTCGTCGATGATGGCCTCGAGCGTCGTCAGTGGCGGAGGCGGCGAGAGCGGCAGCGGAGGCGGAATGTCCGAGATCTCCTCGTAGATCGGGTCCGACACCGACTCGTAATGGTTCGAGTCCGAGATGATGTTCTTGGAGGAGTAGAAGATCTCCGGCCTGTCGCTACAGAGCGACACCGTGGATGGTGTCGGCGTGGGTGGTGCACTAGAGCCTTTCCCGCTGCTTACACTGTTTGCTGAAGACTCCCAACTGGATTCCTCAGGGTATTTGTCTAAACTAGGAGCGGGCTCGCTTGGCTTCCCGCAGATGTGCGGGATCAAATTCTGCCGCAGGGCCAATACCGGGTCGTAATTCCTTCTTATGAGGGAGGTCATAAGATTTTCAGCCTCGCTCGGGTCTTTCTCGGCATCTGGAGGTTCTTCAGCTATGCCCTCGAGTCGACTAGAAGTTCCCGCTTGCGGCGTGCTCGGTATGGGAGCGGGCGATTCCGCTTCTGTTTTGGCAATCGTCTTTGTATCACAGTCGTCAGGGGGAGCTGCAACTCGATCCGCGCAATTGATAGGGATCGAGCTTTGGTAAAAAGAGTCGCTCCCTTTGAACTGGCCCACGCTGATCGTCACCTTGTTGACCTCGTCGGCCTTATCAGCAGGGCCGATGACTGTCACTGATGGCGACTCGGGTGGAGGATGGGAATCGCCGCCGATCATGACGGTCGAGACTCTTCTAGGACTCACCTCGATGGGCACGATCGAAACAGTGCTGCACTCCTTCTCGTCTTCTACTTCTTCTTCGGATTCCTGCCCGACTTTATCCTTCTCGTTGCATTTGATCTCTAATTTGATGGACTGGGAGTCTTGTGGAGGCCCCTGCCCGCAGACGAAGTCGATATAGTTGTTCTCGATGTAGATCATCTGGGAGTTGTAATCAGGTTCGGGTTCTGGTTGCGGCTCGGGCCGCTTGGCGAAGGGGAAGATGAGCCTGGGGGGCGGTTTGGGGGGCGAGAGGGCGCGCTGAGCCGGGGGCGGGGGGGNGGGGTGGTTCCTTGGGGCGGCAGCGACTGGGGCTGATGACGCGCGCGCTGCCCTGGGTGACGCCGTTCTCGTCGATGGCGAACATGACGCGGCTGTCCCCTCGGCGGCCCATCCGGAGGTTGAGTCGCATCGTGTCGTTGAAGGCGTTTCCGTTATCCGCGCCGGAGGTCGACGCCGTGGCGATCCGCTCGCTCAGGCTCCGCTGGAGCCGCTTGAGTCCGGGCGTTGTCCAGAAGGTGGTCTCGCTCCCGCACGGTACTGGCACATCTGCAACAGATCGAATAGCCGTTGGTTAGTCATAGTCGGCCAAAATATCGAATCAACAAAAGGAGTGGTCATGCTTTGATGCTTCAATTTTCGCTCGGTGCCACTCGCAACGGAACTCATCTCTCATCGGAGTGGTTCATCATTCAGTGGCGAGGCGTGAAGCAGTGGCGTGGCGTGCTTTGCGATATATCGATTGATCGACCATTTAAACCTATGGAAAAGTATCGATGGACAGGGTGTCGAACACCTTAATAATCGATTATTTACCACAGCTTCAAATGGGGAAATATCGATAGATCGCAAAGCACGCCAAGCCACTGGCGTGAAGGATCGATTATCGATATTTTCCCCACTTGAAACTATGGTGAAGAATCGATTATTGAGGTGTTCGTTGCGAACGCCCTGTTTATCGATACTTTTCCATGGGTTTAAATGGCGGATCAATCGATGAATCGCAAAGCACGCCACTGGTTCCTTTGATATCTCTTGGATACCTCTGGATTATTCTCTCGGACAGTTTTTCGACGATAGATCTTTCAATCTAACCGGAGTGATACCGTCTCGGTTGTTAGTCAATTAAAGTAGAAGCAGTCAAATTTGCTTCATACTTACTTATTATGATTTAACAACTCAGGTTTATTTTTATTTAATGTATTGCTTAGTATAAAGAGCAGTAGGGAAAACAATTTCTTTTATTTTTGAAAAGAACGAAGATCAGCCAGTCAAGTAGAGAATCAAAACAATTCTCGAAATTACCTTCATCAGTTGATAATAATGCAGGACTCACTGTCAGTAAAACGCTTCCAAGATATATGCAATTGTGACTTAAGAAGAAAAAATGTGTATTCCCATTGTAACGTTTCAAAATCTCTGATTTTATTTTTTCCAAAGAAAGTCAATCAAAATAACTCTTTGAAATTATTTGGCAAATATTTCTGAATGAGTGAAGAACATTCTAAAACATTTCAAGAAAAAATGTCGGTTGATTCCTTTGAACGATTGCATGAAACATGAGCGGAGATTTGCAACTTTGCTTTGAAAATGCTAATTTTTCGCTTTCTGATGTCAAAGCACAGAGGATCGGGTTTTCGAGAATTTATTTTTCTAGCGGTAGTGCAGTTTTCGCATAAAATTTTGGTGAGCGAGTTCTTTCATCACAACGGTGCTCATCCTCTTCGGGGAACTTTAAAACGCGCCTACATAGTGCCAAGCTAAGGAAAAACGCCGTATGAACCTTCAGGCGTTGCCAAATTTTCTTTGGTAAAACACGAAGTTCCTGGTAAACTTATGAATATTTTCTTGCCAATTTTTCAGATAATTTTGTTCACAATTTCACCTGGAAGTCCTGAAAAACTCAAGGAAAAATATTCACTACTTTCCTTAAAAATAAACATTGTATCCAAGGAAATTTGGCAACTCTCGAATGTTCATGCGGCGTTCTTCCTTAGCACGACAGCATAGGAGACAGCTGAGCGCTTCTTAAACACGAACGTAGTAGAGCTTCACTTCTTGTTTCATTCCTTTCTTTTTTACCGAATCAAATCTAGCTCGAGAGTAATCATACGTCGAATCGATAGAGAAATTAAGCTTAATCTCTAAATCAGGGCAAAACCACCGGATTTCACGATAATTCGCCTGAGACTGCGGCTAGCCGGCTGCGACTGTCCAATTTCTTCGATAGCCCGATGTATCGCCGAGAGCGCCAACTGGGCGGAGTTCTGCCGTGCTAAGGAAGAACGCCGTATGAACATTCGAGAGTTGCCAAATTGCCTCCTATAAAATGTTGTTTTTAGAGGGAAGCTCTGCGTATTTTTCCTCGACATTTTCAGATATTTTAGATTAATCTGCGAACAATGTTGCGTGAAAAATTGGAAGGAAAATTTTCATAACTTTCCCAGTAAATGGAGATGTTGCATGTGTGAGGAATTTGCGATTTGACGGTTGATTCTTAGGTAAAAATTCGGGAGAAACACAATGGTGCCACTGGTTTTCTCTGAAATCAACTCCCGAGCTCAAAAAAGCTCCTAAGTTGAGGCCAAAATGGAGGAGATATCCCACGCTGTCCTGAGAGTCCACCTCTACATATCAAGACAAAGTCTCCATGCAAAGATAGCGAGCAAATACATTAGCAGTGATACCATGTTTTCAGTTTTAGACTCCCCAAATAAAGTGGCAGCCCTGTCAATGTATTTGATCCCTATCTTTGCATGGAGACTTTGTCTTGATGTAGAGGTGGACTCTCAGGGTAGGGTGGGATATCCCCTCCATTTTGGCCTCAACTTGAGAGCTTTTTTTGAGCTTGGGAGATGATCTCAGAGAAAACCAGTGGCACCATCGTGTTTCTCGCGAACTTTTACATAAGAATCAACAGTCAAATCGCAAATCCCTGTTCACACGTGCAACATCTCCATCGGAAGAAAAATATTAATAACTTTCCCAGTGAATTGGTATTGAATCAAAGGCAACTTGGCAACGTCTGAAGGTTCATACGGCGTTCTTCCTTAGCACGGCAGAGTTGGAGGATCCTCGACGTGGCAACCGGAGACTCCAAGCTGTCATTCACTTCGCACGAGAGACCCCGATAGATTATAGAGAGACGCTTAATTACGAGTGATACGAGACGTTTCGTGCTTAAATTTCTCCTCTCGGAGCCCGGCCCGGCAAAGGTCTTGCTCTGGGTTCAATCGAAAAACCGCCCGGCACCCACCGCGGATCGCGGATCGTGCGAAACGATTGCGACCGTGCGCGAGCCGGCTCATCAGTGCTAAATGCGAATCCAAGAGCTACTTAGCTTCTCTTTTCTACGTAGGGTGATATTGCCTTTTCAGCCGCGAAATAATGTCTCATTGAATTAGAGTAAAACCTTTTTCTTACCAATTTTTCAAAAATTGTTGATGTTTTTACACACACAAAAAAAAAGGTGAGAAATTCTGAAAAATTGGTAAGAAAAAGGTCCTACACTAATTTGATAAATATGACCGATAAAGTATTAAAAGAAATGACATAGTGTCTAGAAACTGGAAAAAAACACATTGGATCTAGAGTCCAGACTCTTGAAAACATTGACAAGAAAAAGGACTCTTGATTCAATCAGATTTAAGCTTAAATCAAAAGGAAATCCGCTCAAATTAAGAGGCTTGGTTCTTCATTTAAGCACATATCCGATTGAATCAAGAGTATTGTTTCTTGTCCATGTTTTTAAGAGTCTGGACTCTAGATCCAATGTGTTTTTTTTTTCCAGTGCGCGAAATAATGTCTCAGTAAATTAGTGTAGAACCTTTTTCTTACCAATTCTTCAAAAATTGTTGATGTTTTCACACACAAAAAAAAAGGTGAGAAATTTTGAAAAATCGCTAAGAAAAAGGTTCTGCACTAATTTGATAAGTATGGCCGATAAAGTATTAAAAGAAGTGATGTAGTGTCTAAGTAGTTCACATCAATGGCTGAAGTGCGGAACCACAGATCTTCAATGCGGTGTTTCAAAATTTTCGCTCCTATTTTATTTTTTTGAAGAAAAAGTATCTACCTTCGTAGCTTGAACTTTCCACAAAAAATTCTGCTGATTGAAAGGCAAAATCAAAGAGTTTTTCAAGGAATTGCGCCACTAGTTTTCTTTACGTTTTTTAAAAAAAGTAATGTACGCAGAAAGTTTTCAAAAACCGTTGAAGATCCGTGGTTTGGCATTTTCCCCATCCTAGTGTTCAAATAAGCAACCTTCGAAAGTGTGCGGAGAACATTTGTTTCACAGAATGTTTTCAGGCGAAGGACAACTTGGCTCAAATAATTGAGAAGTACCTTTTATAACTACTTAAAGAAACTTGAATTATTCAACTTCTGCGCAAAAAACACTATGAGACTGAAGGAGGAATGTTGTTGAAATCGACTCAATTTTACGCAAACAACTATTCGTACATTGGTGTTGTGTTTAAGTATACCTACTAAATTGAAGGCGATTTGAAATGAGCAAACACTCCCACACTGTATACGGCTCCGTGATACTTTACACGTAGGCATTAACTCTAGTTTGGCTCTTGAACATGTCAGTTGAAAAAAATACACTGTTTAGGTCATTATCGATATTTAGTTATTTCTTTTTTGGCTTTCATGTAAAAACCTTTATTTACCTAAAATTGCTTACTTCTAGAATCACAATGTCTGCTTAAAGTTAAGGGCCTGACACCTGTCATTTATATTATACCTTTGGTGAGTTTATTTTACTGCACTGGAAAAAAAAAACACACATTGGATCTAGAGTCCAGACTCTTGATAACATTGACAAGAAAAAGGACTCTTGATTCAATCAGATTTAAGCTTGAATCAAAAGGAAAACCGCTCAAATTAAGAGGCTTGGTTCTTGATTTAAGCTTAAATCTGATTGAATCAAGAGTATTTTTTCTTGTCGATGTTTTTAAGAGTCTGGATTCTAGATCCAATGTATTTTTTTTTCCAGTGAGTCTTTCCTTAGATGGAAATTGAATAAGTATTCTGAAAAACATAACTATATTAATTCCTAAACGCGAAGTTCACGGCGAGGACGCGGTCAAATGTCCGTGTGAAACATGAATGAGTAAGGTTCAAGTCCATCAACCGGATGACGTCTTGAGGGTGTCGGGGAAAGTGGAGGGCCAATAAATACGTCTCCGAATTCCGTCCGTTTAACGGGGGAAAAGTCACGATGCCTGATTCTCGATGCAGTGCGCGGCATGCCGCTTGAATGAAGTTTATTGCGCTTTTATGGGATCCGGAGCCTGGGCCCCAATCGTGATTTATTCCCGGGTCTATACCGCCGTGCCAAGGAAAAACGACGTATGAGCCTTCAGGCATTGCCAAATTTCTTATGATAAAATGCGAATTTACCGGGAAATTTGCGAATATTTTCCTCTTAAGTTTTCCAAGGTGTCTAAATGTCCGGAATTTCCGGAAATAGTACTGATTTTTTAAGGAAAAACGACGTACGGACCTCCGGGCATTGCCAATTTTTTTTTATAAAATACGAATTTATCGGGAAATTTGTGAATATTCCCGGCGGTCCGTAAGTACTGAAAAAGTGCGGAAATTCCGCAAGATGGTCCGGAATTTTTTTTTCATTTTTGTCCCAATTTGAGCGAGAAATTCAAATTTTTTAAATTATTCAAATTTCGTCAAATGGAGGTACTGAAAAAGTCCTGAATTTGTCTCTTAAGGAGGTACTGAATTTCTTAGGAATGTACTAAAAAAGTACTGTTAAAGTACTGATTTTTGGACAACCTGTTTTGAAACACCTTGTTTCCAAACAATTTTAATAAAAACTAATTCTAAAAAATCTGAAAATTTCAAGAAAAAATTTGCACAACTTTCTTCAAAAATACATTTTTACTAGGGAAAATTTGGCAACATACTAATGTTCATACGATGTTTTACCAAGTGCGGCAGCACAGCACGCTTCCCCTCGACTCTTCTGTGGACGCCCAAGCTCCGTGAAAACCCCCTCATTTATTTTCGCCATTCTCTCCACGACAGGAGTAACCTGAGAGGCAGCGGACATTAGTCAGTTCGGACGACGATGGATAAACTCTGAAAACCTGTAACTGAAAATGCGGCAATGCAAATTTCCTCCTGTATATATACCCTCTCTCTGGCCCATAGATGTATGTTTTGCTCCTTTTTAACTCCCGAATTTGACTCTGAGTAAACGGCCCATTTCTAACAGTGAAATTAATTCAGTATCGATAAGAGTTTTCTCGTGAGAAACAATTCAAACTTGCACAAAGCGCCACTGAGTGAGACAGGAGGGTTCAAGGTGAGGAAATGTGATTTAGTGAAACAGGCTTTCGGTGATTCGACGATAAAGTGAGATCTGATGCAATCATCGAAGTCTTATAGAGAGAGTAGGTCACCAGCGCCGCCTGCGTTATCAAAATGTCACCCCTCATCAAAAAAGTCGTGCAAAATTTCTTTCCGTGCCATGGACCGAAGACGCAAGCAATTCGTAATGAGCCCTCGTGTAAGGCAAGCTACTTTAGCTATGCCATAAATTCACATTAAAATAAATGTGACGTGGTGAATTTTAAGATGCCAAAGACGTTTTTTAAGTAGGTGCGGCAAATATAACTCGAGATAATTTCAAGTGTTTGCTCAGGTTAGCGCGGCCTTCAAATACCACAAAATGTCTTCATTTTCGCTATGATTCGCGAAATTTAAAATATTTAAATATCCAAACGGCGCACAGTGGAGTATTTTAACCGAAAAGCTGGCGGTAAGTCTTAGTGGCTCGCAAATTCCCGTTTTTTCTTCCATTTCATTTTATTTCAACATAAATATGATTAAAAATAGCACAGAACCTCAAATGGAATTTTCAGTATTGTTATTTCAGTATTGTTTACGTTCAGCTTTTCAATCAAAGTGTGTATGCAGTGACAGGTACAAGCTACATCTGCAGGCTTATTGGCAGCCATTATTTATGGTAAGTAGTCCCTTTTTACATATATATTACTATAATTAGAAATTTGATTGTCTGACATGTATATGCTGTTGTCAAATCGTTCAGTAAAATGGGCATTTTCCATGAAGATGCTTAAATAAGATAGTTTCTGAATATGTGCCGGGCGGTGTCGGGCTGAAAATGAAGGATTTTCGTAAACTAGAGCCCGACCGCAAGATTCTCCAGCAAAAATTTTTTACCCATATTCACGCTTTGAATTTCTGCGAATTTTTGAAATTGAGCTTTGTTTTCAAGCAAAAATCACGTACTTCCGAATTTTGGATCCTATATATTTTTCAGGTCAATAATGTGAGCCTCGATCAGCATTAAATGGAAGTCTTATGACACTCCTGGAGTTCTTTGTATGTGATTCACATAGATTTGATGTGCGACGTTGCCAAATTTACGTCAATTTTTATAGAGGGTGCCACTATATTACGCTGGAAAATTCCTGAACGAAGTAGTTTCTGAATATGTGCCGGGCTGTGTCGGGCTAAAAATGAAGGATTTTCGTAGACTAAAACCCAACCGCAAGATTTTCCCGCAAAAACTTTTTACCCAAATTCACCCTTTGAATTTCTGCGAATTTTTGAAAATGAGTTTTGTTTTCAAGCAATAATCACGTACTTCCGAATTTTGGATCCTATATATTTTTCAGGTCAATAATGTGAGCCTCAGCATTAAATGGAAGTCTTAGGACACTTCTGGAGTGGGGAAGGGTTTCTGAAGGGTTCATAGTGTCAGTAAAGATCCATATTTAGTCCGAAAAGAGCCTAATTTACGGACAAATTTTTCAATGTAGTACAGTGGCATACTCTAAAAATTTACGTAGAATTGGCAGAAATTCAAAGGGTGAATTTGGGTAAAAAATTTTTGCGGGAGAATCTTGCGGTTGGGTTTTAGTCTACGAAAATCCTTCATTTTTAGCCCGACACAGCCCGGCACATATTCAGAAACTACTTCGTTTAGGAATTTTCCAGCGTAATTTAGTGGCACCCTCTATAAAAATTGACGTAAATTTGCCAACGTCGCATATCAAATCTATGTGAATCACATACAAAGAACGCCAGGAGTGTCATAAGACTTCCATTTAATGCTGAGGCTCACATTATTGACCTGAAAAATATGTAGGATCCAAAATTCGGAAGTCCGTGATTTTTGCTTGAAAACAAAGCTCAATTTCAAAAATTCGCATAAATTCAAAGGGTGAATATGGATAAAAAATTTTTGCTGGAGAATCTTGCGGTTGGGCTCTAGTTTACGAAAATCCTTCATTTTCAGCCCGACACAGCCCGGCACATATTCAGAAACTATCTTTTTTAAGCATCTTCATGGAAAATGCCCATTTTACTGAACGATTTGACAACAGCATATACATGCCAGACAATCAAATTTCTAATTATAGTAATATATATGTAAAAAGGGACTACTTACCATAAATAATGGCTGCCAATAAGCCTGCAGATGTAGCTTGTACCTGTCACTGCATACACACTTTGATTGAAAAGCTGAACGTAAACAATACTGAACTAGAGCTAAGATGCGCGCGAAACTGCTGGGTTTACTCTTTTTTCCTCGACCATCCAGTAGTGATAAGCGGATTCTGTTGTCACAATGTCATGCAGTAGATGTCAGAGAATCATTATTTACCTGTTTTACCCAGCTTTTACCACATTTTTTTTTTGACTTTTCGCCAGCTTTTCGGGTATAATACTCCACTGTGCGGCGCGAGACATTCAGAAAATAGCTATTCAAGTTTGTAATAAAGAGTCTCTTTCACAGACGGATTCTATTGTTAGAAAGTAAAAGTGTAAGTGAATGTCAATTTTTTACGAGTACCTGAATGAAACAAACGCTGATCTGTCGTCACCTATTTTTTAGGTATCCTTAAAGCCCATCTTTACAAACAGAAACACTCTCAACGCGATGTTGATAGTGGATAATATATACTTGAAGTATGCGGCATACTTCAAGTCATGCCCCCTGCTATGTTGCTTTATACCTCTCGGTGGATGCTGTGATTGGTCTTACTTCAGAAATTTGAAGAAAAGACTTACCTACAGGTATTAATACCCAATACCCAAAATCATACAAAGAGGCTCAGTACATCTCTAAAATAAATTATGACCAAAAAGAAAATTTACATCGTTTGAATGAGAAAGTTCAAAACTTCGCCACTGGGTCAATATTTGTGGCAGGATTTGTGCAAAGGGAATTTGACTCCGATAAATCTATCTTTGTAACTCGAATAAATTAGCGCCTACTCTTCCTTTGGTATGCGGAGTCTCTGAGTTTCTAATAAAACAGAAAAAAAAGAAAAAAAAAATTACCGAAAATTCCATCCGAGAAGTGGTTTAACCGAAGTTTTTCAAAATGGCGGTTCACGGCGATTTTCAAAAAGACCATGAAATGGTTTACTTTTCTAAGAAGCGTTAAAGTCTCCGATCTTTCCAGTGTATTTCTCGATACTCATTAAAGGTGTAAGAGGAGCAATGGAGAATTTGCACGCAATTTTTTTATTGCTTCATCTAAAAGTGCCTAATGAGCTGAGTTCGCAATATTTTTCATAATTTTTTTCTGACATGGGAAATTGGAGAAAAATTGATTTAAAAGTGAGAAAATGTGCCGCCTTGTGACGTCATCTGGCGGCATTTCCCATTTAAACACATGTATTTTAGCAGAATCGGTTATTTTGTCATATCTCCTCTAATAATTGCTCAATTTATGAATCAAGGGTTTCTTCGTGTTCAGTTCACTCAGAGGATTCCACTTAAACAGGAAATTCATCAAATTTCAGACCCTTGCAAATTCTCCATTGTTCAGGAGCGCCAAATTTTGGGAAAAGAGTCTGCAAAATGGGCTTCTTTTGAGCTCGCATCGGCAAATACACTTCCAGAAACCTTGGGATGGGAACAAGCTGAGCAAAGTTTTATTTTAGTTCCTGCGTGCATGTTCGAAAAATTTTGACCCAAGACTTCAACACGTCATAAATCCCTCCATTTTTGAGTTTTCAGCAAACTTGCGTAAAACCTCCAGATTTTCTTCCTCTATGCAGTATCAATAACTCAATTAAATCCTGAAATCGTTAAAAAAAAATCGGGAATTGGAGAGCTTATATTTGAATCAGCGAGTTCGAAAAAAAAACCAACTCGGACAAAAAAATTGTTCAGGAAACACCGAAAACTGCGCAGCTTGCGAAGAAGTTAGTTTAAGAAAAACCTTTTTGGTCCCAAAGGACAAGTACTTAAAGACTTTGTAAAGCACCAAGTTGAAATCTATACACCATGTTTGATGACAGAGAATTAAGCGTTTAAAAATTTCCAAGTTGGTGTGTTTTCATTCTCACCGACTTTCAGATATACTGATTTTTCATAGTCTGACTGGAAAAATTTATATTTTTCGACTTGAATAACGCTTGAATATTTATTTAACTTGTTGGTACAAGGTATACTGAACCGAAAAAAGAAAACCGCAAGATCGGATGGTCACCCGTTTCCCTTGAAATAATGACCAAAAATTGTTATTTCCAATGAAATACTTCGATTTTTCCCTTTTCTTGTCGCTGTTTCGAGCACTTCCGGTTGCAATTTCGAAATTTCCTTTTGCGTGCAGATGCTGCTATCCATAAGCGTTACTAAACCGTAAAAAAGTGAAAATCGGAAAAAACCCGAGTTGGTGTGTTTTCGAACTCAATGGTTCATTTATGATATGAAAAATTAGAGTTTTACTTTTCTATTCTCTAAGAGGGCGTAAAATGAACTTCTCGTCCCCACCCCAGAGGAATTCTGTAGAATCCAGCCGGGGCCCGACCCAACCCATCACGAGAAGCAGCGATAGCTTTCGAAATAATTGAACCGTCGAGACTCGAAAGGATCGAGAAAACTTCGACCCTCCCTCATCAGTCGAATACTCGAGCACCCGCTGAGCTCCGATGTTATACGAGTCCACTCGATCATTACTGAGAGGAATTGTCGCTATTACGTCCGAAAAGCTTAGAAAGGCGTAGTCTGAAATGCAAATGAGGAACTTGCGAGGACGGGGTGGGGAGTGGAGGCGATCCTTGTCCAGTTACAGCTTACAAGTTTGGCGTTCGGATAATACTCGTGCACCATTCCGCAGTCGGCGTTCGGTAACGCATTGGCATAGGTCAAGTTCCAGGTGAAATAAATCCCCTTGAGACGTTGCCATTTGCGCTTAAGACCAAATGATTTAGATTCTTGCACTGAGTAGCTGGGAGGATGGGCGTGTGCGGCAACGGTTTCCCCGAGGGCGACGAAACGCTGACCTCTGGTTTCACTTTTGTTCGGGCATCAATCACCGTTCGTCCGGTTTTGGGTGTTGGGAAGAACCACGCGGGCAATACGGATTCGGGTGCCCGGGCTTTTGTGGCAAGCTAAGAAAAAACGACGTATGAACATTTGTATAGTGCCAAATTTCTGATTAAGGACTCGTCTCTTGGGAAAATTATTAATTTTTTTCTCTAATGTTTTAAGAGAATATTATTTGTTATTTATTCTAGCAGCGTGCGCTGAAAATATGCTTCAAAAACTTTTTTTTTATTTAAATAAAATTTCAATGATTTAAAGAATGAACTGTTGCTCAATATTTTAGTTTGTACTAAAGGGAACATTTATTTCATCGAGGGAAATTTTTTTCCGAGCGGCTTGAATTTTTTAATTTAAAGGTCGAAACAACTAATTCTTTTAGTAACGTAACTTTTTCATGGGTGACAAATTTAATTACCTTTGAATGAGAACAAATTTAGTTTGAATGAAAAAAATTAATTCAATACTTTTATGAGACTGAAAAACATTGTTCTGAGCAGAAAAATGTCCCTTGAAATCAAAGACAACATTTTTTTCTACGTTAAATTCTTAAAGAAATATTTTCTTTAATTTATAAGGTATTCTTTTCTTTAATTTATCTGAAAAATTCAATGAAAGCTCTTTTCGAAAATGAATTTTTTATTGGGAGAAACTCGGCAACAAAGGAATGTTAATACTTGATACGTCGTTTCTCACTAGCATGGCGATTCTGTCTTTGGGAGAAACTCCCAGGTCGCCTGTGGAGGTCCAACTCTCCAATTCGATTATTGTCTCTGGACCTGTCAAATTTATTGATCGGCCATTACGGTCAATAGTGGACGGGAGTGTAAAAGAAGGAGGAGAAAAAAAAGTCGCGCCCAATTTCAGTGTCATTGCCTGGCAAGGTGACCAGTGGCTGACCTTTGTCATTATCACCGTTTGAATGCCCATTATGATTTTCGGCGTTCCAATGGAAAGTTAAAGACTTTAGGCTCGCGGGCCAGAATTTCAGGTGCTACATAAGTTCTCCTTCTTTTATTAGCAGTTGCTTATCGCATCATACAGAAAAAAATAGCTGCCGAGAATTATTGAGAGAATTTTTTATGGATTTTTGCTGAAGGAGGCGTGAGAAATTTTTTAACGGGTTTTTATAAGGAGTTATTTTCTTGAAAAAACGTTCATATTGTCGATACCGAACATGTGAGGTCCGCAAACTAAATAATAAAAATGCAGACTTTAAATAGAAAAAAGTACAATTAATGGAGTACATGAAACAAAACACAAAATTCCGGGAAAGTAAATTGAGGATACTAAGCTTTTTCTGGAAATTATGGAATTATTTAGAAACTGTTACACAAGGAGATTTACGCGAATAACGCCGTTTGAGAGATGATTAATTTAAAGTCCCGTTTTATCCAAAGAGATTGATGGCGGATTTGATACAGAGTTTGAATCGGGTAATCAGGTCTCTTGAAGATAAGTTTCGGCTACGAGAGTAATTAAGCTCTTTCTGGTGGATTATGAGCATCCTCATTCCATCAGAGGGTTTATGACATCCTCTTTTTCCTTTAGACAGCTTTTGTTTCTTTCCGCTAATTTTTAAAGTTTAACTATTAAACTATTTTATCTAGATTTTAACTATAGATAAGATATTTATATATAACTATTGTATCTCTAAAAACTATTCTGCGACACGCGCGACTCTGCCCCATGGATCGAAATTCGTGCATCGGACTAGACCGAGGACTTACGAGGCGAACGCATCAGCTAATCTGTCGTGCTAAGGAAGAACGCCGTATGATCATTCGAGAGTTGCCAAATTTCCTTCGAAAAAATGTTTATTTCGAGGAAAGTAATTAATATTTTTCTATTAAATTTTCAGAATCTTTAGGTGAAACTGCGAACACAATTATCTCAAAAATTGGGAGGGAAATATTCACAAGTTTACCAGGAAATTATCGTTTCATCACAGGAAATTTGGCAACGCCTGAAGGTTCATACGGCGTTTTTACTTAGCATGGCAGTAATGAAGGTGGGTCGAGTGTCGAATCGGTGTGACCTGGAGAGCATGACTGCCAGTTTTTAGTCAGATCAACGGGGGTGGCGGGGAGGAATGGAGGGGGGGAAGCGAGGGCGGGTGACGGATTAAGACTCGGAGTAAATCAAATAACCTACATTCGAAGATACGATTTGATTCCACGTCGCGCAGTAGGTCGAGTCAATAAAAGAGGACCGACATGAAATGTAGGACTGAAACTGCGAATTTTGATGCTTGAATCGTCACGTTTTAAATTTTAAGGGGTGCATTTGGAAGAAAATTTCGCAAGGAAACCAATAGAACCGCTCTTATAACCTCAAAGTTTTGTATGAACGGAGTTTTGAGCTTTTAAAGTTTACAAATTTTGTCCGACCTCTCCCATTGATTCGGTTCTTTGTGCGTCGGCCGCACATGTCTCATCTCTCTCGTCGCCGCACAGTCAATTAGAGAGGTCGGACATGAAATCGTTTACTAAAACTGCAAATTTTGATGTTTATTTCGTCAAATTTTAAATTTTAAGGGGCGCTGCTAGAAGAAAATTGCACGAGGAAACCAATGAAACCACTTTTAGAACCTCAAAGGTTTGTATAAACGGAGTTATAAGCGTTGAAAGTTTCCGAATTTCGTCCGACCTCTCCTAACGACTCGGTCCACCGCGCGCCGGTCCGGGCCAAACCGTTAGTCAATTAAAATGAAACTTAAAAATTGACAGCGCAGAGCGAATTTTACGAGGAGCGCGATTGCGGCGCGGTGCCCCGACCTCGTGACGCACAAATTGCAGGGTCGACTCCGTATGCATAGTGTCCCTTCGCGGAGAAAGCCGGGCCGAGAGTGAAATCGATTCTGATTGGCCACGCTGCTTTTGGTCCTCGCGAATGACGAATAGAAAAATTGAGAATCCTCATTCCATGGGCAAGGCAACCCAGCATCTTAAAAGCGAGGAACCCTATCATCAAGCAAAGACAAAATATCCTAGTTGCCTCGCGAATGCCTCCTCCTTTCCTTGTCACTCTCGAGGAACAAGTTAGATATTCTTCAAATTATAACTATTGACTGGGGCAGCATTTGGACCGTGTTTAACAGAAAGGATTCAAGCCACATCACTGGAAAAATAGCACATCGGATCCAGAGTCCAGACTCTTAAAAACATCGACAAGTAAAATTTCTCTTGATTCAATCAGAATCTAGCTTAAATCAAGAACCAGGCCTCTTAATTTAAGCGGATTTCGTTTTGATTCAAGCAAAAATCCGATTGAAGCAAGAGTATATTTTTTCTTGTCAATGTTTTCAAGAGTCTAGACTCTAGATCCAATGTGTTTTTTTTTCCAATGATCAGCTGTTGCCAATTTTAAGTGGGCAATTTGATTTGTTGCATGGAAACGGTTGTGCGAATTTTAGTGCAAATTTCAGTGAATTTTCTCCATAGTGCGAAGCAAATTCCCTAACATTTTCGAAGGGATCCGCACAAACGTTCTCTTGTAAAATATTGAATTGCCCGGTTTTTGGTGATAGCTGACGTGGCTTGGTTACGTTCTGTTGAACGCGGTTCATTTCGGCTGATTGTGATTATTGTAAGAGACAATATTAGATAGGAAAGTTATCTAAGATGGGAACAAATTTGCATGAGCTCTCTGAGGTCTCGTCAAAAATTAACGAAATTGTCTGAAAAGTGGTAAATTTATAAGTCGTGGTGAGCAGCTGCCCTCGCTATCTTTTCTGGATAATACGCCAAACAAACGATTAATGTTCTGAATGATTTGTTATTGAGAATCAAGAATCAGTTTCACAAACTGTTTAAGGCAACATCCATCAGTCATTAATAGACAGAGGCAAGGATTGCAACTCGGTGAAAAAAAGTTGAGTTCTGCATTGAACGAGAAATAGTTATATACTGAAGAGTAATTATAGGAAGCCAGAGGCAGGAAAGAACGTTTTTTTTTACGAATTACAAAACTTGAGAATTGAGGGAACATACCTCTTAATCTTTGTTCAACGGAACCCTCTTATGGCGTATTATGAAACATGTGAGAAGATGTCTCACATTGAAACTTAGGATTATTTAGTGAAATATTCGAAGAAAAAATACCTTCGTTCCGTCTTCACCAAGCATCGACTTTATAAACTGGTTGATTCTTAAAAAAAATGACAAGTTTCGATAGATTCTATAAGCCGACAAAGATTGATCGAGTGTCTTTTTGACAAGACGCGGTGGTTTCTTGTGATAGAATAATCTTGACGGACCTTTTTTTGCCACATGTGTAGCTAAGTGTAATTGAGCTGAGTGAAAGTAAACTGCAAAGGACGCGAATAAGATTGCATCAACGGAAGAAGATTGAGACATCAAATTCTTCGAAAGTCGAGAATTTAATAATTCGATGCACCGACGCTCACTTTTTACTGTGAAATAACAGTTCATCGGCTGTGGACCTCTGCAATCTATACTTGTTGCACCTTTCTTGCGGTTGCTGGAGTTGATGAGCCATCGATCGGCTTTAATTTACCTTTCATTTCAATAGTTCGTAAGCGGCTGAGGAGATTTTAATTAAACATGAGCTATAGAGCAGAGCAATTTATAACTTAAAGGGGAACACTTTTACTTTTACAGTAATTGCTTCATTGATATTTTGAGAATGATATTGGTCACACCTAAGGAATACGTGCCCGCCCCCTCCCCTTGTGGCAAAGTTCAATGCAACGAAACTGTATTTTTTCCACAAAAACTTCCCCCTCATAAAAAAAAATCCCATACCCACTTTAAATATTTGTAACACTTTATTAAGACGTTCGGATCTTCGTTTAATGTGAGCGAGGCCATTTTTGACCTCGATATATTTAATCGGTGATTATGAGAATGTCATTGAAAACCAGTTAGGTACATATCATCGTAGTCCTTCTTTTGCTTCGAGGCTCATTGACAGTGTAAGCGCACTTAATTACTAAAAACGATTTTCTGCAGAAATAATGTCAGTGGAATTACTGTCAAGTTCGGCTGCCGCTAAAAGGAAAAAGAATCAAAATCAGATTTTGAATCGCTCCAGCTTAAAACGATCTCTTCATCGCACGATTTGAGCAGTAAAATGGACATTTTTGACAGCTCGCTTTAAATAGTACACCGCGTGTACTGAGAATCTTTATACAGATGAGCCACTCCGGTTTGATAGTCCTGTGACTCGATACGCCGCGCCGCCCGCTAATGTAAGACGACGTCAATCGGCTCCTCTAATTAAATAACAACTTAACGACGAAATCAAAGCAGACGTACATTCCTTTTCCTTATTACCTGAGTTATTTGATAAGGTGCGGTCACTATGTTCTTAATTTTTATTTCGGGGGCTCCGTTACACGCTGGAGGCAGCATATATAAGACTCCTGATGGCTCGTAAGTGCGAAAATTAGGTACTTACAATATCACACTTTTTGAGGCATGAGAGTAAAAAGCGTCATTTTTCTTGATGCACTGCTTGTGCGATAGAGGAAATGTTAAAAATGTGGATCGTGATTTTTAGGCAATTTCGCGCGTGCGAAAATATGCCCCTCCTGGCTGACGTCGAAGATATGTCACTGGGATTTTATTTGGCGTGGGTAACAGACAAATCCGACTTCTTTGCGCGCGAAAATCGGTCGGCGCACGTTGAGCGGAAACTGAGCAAAATGCATCATTAGGGACTCTTGACGATACGCGCATTGGCGCCTACAAACCTAAGTGGATACTTCAAGCATTGTGCAATGCGTGAAGTATCCACTTAGGTTTGTAGGCGCCAGTAAGCCTCTCGCGCTAGACTGAAGAGGAAACATGCCTGGGGATTCTTCAGTAAATTCTACGTCCATGAAAAGCTTTGACAGAAGGCACTCACATACGCGGGAGTCTTTTAGATGCTGAAAAGCCTCCTGGAGCGTTCCCGAAAATTCTACCGACGATTCCCAGGTAATCTCTCATTCCCGTTACCGACATTTGAGTTCCCCGGAAACTTTGATCCCCTCCGGCAGGTCGTGCACAAAAAAAGGGCTGCAAGACAATGTTTTGGAAAATATAAGGGCCAGGCAAAGAGCGTCTTCTAATCAGTTTGCACTGCAGTATTTTGCTGATATGTTTAAGCAAATGAAATGAAATAAAATATATAATACGGCTAAAAGAAAGAAGAAAGAAAGGAAAATAAGAGTTTTCAAAACCGGAGGGGCCATTCGAAAAATGGGAAACAGGAACTTTCTATACCTTTGTTGCAACAAACCTCTATGAAACCTGTGTATGGCACTTTCCCATCAGTGAGATGAAGTCTTTAGTTCACTTAGTAGTCTTCTTATCTTCGTAGTATTCTTATTTCATGAGTAGGTCATTAAGAAAATGCAGGCTGCACTGAAAAAAATATGGTAGCTTCTACCATACTGTGATACAGTGATATGAAAATGGTATAATAAACACAAGACTCTATGGTAACATTTACCTTACTACGGTAAGTATGACTTGAGCTCTGGTAAGTAGTGACATGATTCTGGTTATTTCCACTAAATAGTATATATCACTGTGTAAAATGTCAAATAAACTGATAGTAGATGTTACCATATTTTTTTTCAGTGTGGGTTTTTTTTTAAATTTTTTTTATTATTATTATTATTTTTTTTTTTTAGTAGAACTAAAGTTCTTGTATCAATTTTGCGATTTCTTCTCTGCGAATAAAACGGCAGGTTTGATCTCTCGGGAGGAACTGTACATTTTGATCGGGTCGGATAAAATAAAAAATTCTATTCCACCTCTAGTCGTTGCTCATTGGCGCTCTCCGCGCGGTATTCCTTGAAGTTCTTCAGCAGGATATAAATCATTCACTCCGACAGCGGAACTGGGACGCGATACATAAATTTCCCCCGATGAATGAACGATTAACTTATGATTCACTTAGGCCCAATTTAATATGCAAATCAGCCGCTCATCTTTTTGATCTGGAAAATCGAGTGTAATAAGCGCGGCTGTTGCATTAGTCGACGCCGGGCAATAAAGTATTTGGCGCAACCATATCTAGAGTTCCCTCATTAAATCCACATCAACGGCAGACTGACTGTTACGTGTGTTCCCCGGGTCTTGAATCACACATGCGTGTGATTTCGACTGGAAGTTTCGGTTGTGAACTTGCCGTAATACTCACACACGCTTCCTTGTTCCGATTAAATTAGTCAAGTTGAACGAAAAATCAACCAAGGTATTCACGTTTGTTTCAAATACGAAAGTTGTCCATTTCTTTTACGGGAGGACATTTTTTTTGGTATGTATATCGATAGCAAGATGCCGAAAATGCGTTTCTCCACTGCAACGTTTGAAAATCTCTTACTATGTTTTCTTTTCTTCGAGAAAAACTATTTAACTTTTTCCAGATAGAATAAAGAAAATTCACAGGAAGTTTTTTCAATAAAGACTATACTTAAAAAAATTAAACATGAGGGGGGATTTAAAACTTCGCGATCTTCGATACGCATTTTTCGACTTTAGATATGGACATAATAGCCATGTGAAACTAATTTTTTCGAGTTTGATTTTTGCCTTTGGTATGCGCAATGAATTTTTTCCCCCATCAATACAAAACTATTGAAATGGATAGATGATCCTTGAATTAAAATTTAAGAGATCCTTTCAAAAAACTATTGGGAATGAAATCTGGGAGAAATTTTCGTTTCATAACACTCGCAACCTGGAGTAACTGAAATTTCGTAAGTTCTGTATGGAACTGCATGCAGTTCCGGAGAAATTATATACCAGTAGAACACTGTGCTTTCGGTTCATATGACCAAACTTATTTTCTCAATTCAGCTTTTTCGACATTTTTTTTCCTATTTAGGAGGGGAAGAAGAAGAAGAAGAAGAAGAAGAAGAAGAAGAAGAAGAATAGGGATCTAGGTAAAAGCGCATCTCACTGATCTGCCGCCATGAGTTATTACAGGGGTCTTCTACGTAGACCAACGCGTTGCGTTTGCGACCCACATTACGCTTCGCGGTGCCTACGTTTTATGCTGATTGTGAGTGTGCGTCTGCTCCATTGTTTTCAAGCATTGGCTTATGCATATGAGGTACTTATTTTATGAAAAAAAGCTGTGGTACACGCACGTATATATGGCTGAACTGCTCAAGTTGAAGCCCACACGGTTTGTATGGGCACTATAGGTATGAGTCTTGCCAATTGCATAATGCGCTATTTTAGAGACCTCAAGTGTCTTCTCCTTAAAATCCTCGGAGACTATACATTATACAATTCTGTAGGGATGAGAAGAGCAGGGTGTCTACTAAAACAGGCTGGCCAAAAATCAGTACTTTTACGGTACTTTATCAGCACATTCCCAAGAAATTCAGTACCTCTTCAACAGAAAAATTCAGTACTTTTCCAGTACCTTCATTTGACGAAATTCGAAAAATTTCATTTGAATTTCTCGCTCAAATGGCGACAAAAATGATAAAAATTCCGCACCTTCTTGCGGAGTTTCCGCACTTTTTCAGTACTTCCAGACAGCCCTAAATAAATCAGTACTATTTTCGGACTTTTCGGAAATTCCGGACTTGCAGACACCCAGGTTGATCCTCCAGAGTCCAGACTCTTAAAAACATCGACAAGAAAAAGTACTCTTGATTCAATCAGAATCTAGCTTAAATCAAGAACCAAGCCTCTTTAATTTAAGCGGATTTCGTTTTGATTCAAGCAAAAATCCGATTGAATCAAGAGTATTTTCTCTTGTCAATGTTTTCAAGAGTCTGGACTCTATATCCAATGTGTGTTTTTTTCCAGTGCGGTAACAGTGTAACGCCTACAAAAAAAGATGAATGCTGCGTACCCAGCGCGCTCTAAAACCTATTACACTTAAAAAGAGGATAGAATACGATGGAAACTCACCCGTTGGAGAAATGTTGATTCCATCCGTGCTTCGGGTGGTCGAATCGACTTCGACGGTGGATCGAGCAGCGGGTGCAGAAAAGTGACCCTTAAGATCATCATCGGGCGTCCGATCACTTTCCGTTCGCTGTCTTGTCACAGATTCGTCGGGCCTCGAACTCGTGGGCTGTTCGATCGCCGCGTTGAACTTCGTCTTATCGTCCGGCTTTTCCGGACTCCTGGGTATGACCTCGACCTTGTTCTCCCTGAACTGCACTTGCTTCTTCTTCTTGTTCAGATTCGTAGACTTGGCATCGACCTGAGCGGCAGAGCCATCTAGAACGATCACCGTCGACTGGTAGGCCGACTGCGGCGGATTCTCGTGCCTCTCTTGTTCTTGTTCCCTCTCGTGAGAGTGGGTTGAATCTTCGGCGAGAATGCTATTGAAATTGAAGAGATTATTGAAATTGGGCGGTTTCTTCAGTATGGATTTGATTTCTAAGGAAGTAGACGATGTTAGAGTGTTGTTCTTATTGCTGAAACTATCATGCTTCAGATCGAAATTGACACGGTTCTTCGGGACGATCAGGGTCTCCTGCTGGACTTCAGGGAGTGCGGGAGGAGGCGGAGGAACCGTTTCCGTCGTCGGGCTCTCGTTTTCGTCACCCTGACCTTTGGTCCTCCTTGGAGGACGTACGGGAGACAGCCTATCCTTACTCGGGTACCGCTCCCTTTCAAGTTCATGACTATTTTGGTACTCACTCTTCATGGGTGCGTCCTGACTGTCCCGATGTCTTCCTCTAACGGGGGAAACCTTCCGACTATTCCTATGACCGAACGATTCCAACCCTTGGTCGTGATATTCGTTCCTGGAGGATGAGATTGCCTCTTGACTACTCGAGTACCCATTTTTAACGGGGATCTCCTGATTGGTCGAGTACCCGTTCCTCACGGGCGACAGCCTCTCTTGGCTCGAATGGTACCCATTCTTAACGGGGCCTTGATACCCGTTGAAACAAACCGTCTCGTACGAATCGGTAGTGTGGTCCGACTCGTAGACGAACTCGTCGATCCGATCGTGGACGGGGTCGATCCGCGGCTTACTCTCGTCGAAGACGTTGATTCTTTGGCCGGCAATTTTAACGCCTAAAGGACTAGATTTCTTCGCTTCGTCGCTCGAAGGTTTGCGGTTGAGGATACTATTGATGAGTTTGTTTTTGTTCAAAGTCGAAGTGAGGGTATTGAATTTGGAAGCGGGTCTATTTCGACTCGAATCGTTGCCTTTGTCGTTTTTCAGTCTTATGAGCTCGTAGGCATTGACACTACAATCTAAGATCGACCTCCGGCCACCTCCATTGAGGATCTGGTTCTCCTTCTCCTTCTGTTTGACGTAGTCCTCGAAGCGGTTGGAAATCTCGTCCGGAGACGGGCACCGGTTCCCTTTGATGAGCGTCTCCTCTTCCTTCCGTTTCCGGCGGCTTGGGGGACTACTGCTCTTGGCTCTGGACTTCTTCGACTTTTCGAGGGGCTTCTCGTTGGGCGGGGACTGCAAGCGACACCGGCGCATGACCGAGTAGGGGTCCTCGAAGAAGTCGACGTCGTAGCGGAAGATGGGGTTCCGGCTGGGGGCTTGCTTGGGGATCCGGACGGAGTAGAACTGGTCGGCGGAGCGGGTCTTTTTGGCGGGCTCCGGCTGGAACTTGATGCGCTGGCCCTTGCACTTGGAGCACGTGGCTTTCTTGCTCCTGGTGTTGCGGCCCGAGTCCGGGCAGGTGCAGAGGTTGGCGGGCAGGAAGAAGGGGGGCGGGGGCCGGTCGTTGATGAGGAGTTTGGGCCGCGGCCGGTGCCCGGGCGTCCCCCGCTCGGCCACGGTCAAGTTGAGCCACGTCTCCGCGTACTTCATGGACTTGAAGAGAGCGCTCCCTCCGCCCACGCCGCCGCCGCCTCCGCAGTAGTCGGTCCCCGAGAGAGGCGACAGTGCCGAGAGAGGCGGCATCGCTGATAGGTAGTTGTCCGACTGCATTATCGTCGGGGCCATCCTGTCCTCGAGCTCCTCTTTCACATGGCTCTCCTTCCCAAATTTCTGGAAAAAAAGAGAAAGAAGAACATTAACCACGGTCCAATTATACTCCAGGATACGTCAGCAATACACAGAGTTGCCACAAAATTTAGAAAATTAAATTCCCTGACATTTCCCTGATATAAAGAAATGCCAGATGGTTAAAAAGACATAAATAGAAATGTGTTGCGGGCAAAATTTGTTGTTCGAAACGTCAAACCCGTTCTAAAAAGTAAATATAGATGACCTAACAATTTCTCCCTGACACTTTCGTCATTTTCCCTGACTGTGGCAAAGCTGAATATATATCGGACACACTATCTAGGATGATCTATTAGAATGCTGCTGATGAATATTTGCAGGGTCGGTGTATAAGAGCCACTGATGGTACTTCCAAATTAGTTGATAATTTTACAAGAGTCAAAATTGACTCGATATGATGACAAAAGATGGTGGACGAGAAATTTTGTCATCATATGATATGTTAACGTTTAAAATTAAGTCTTCGTAACATATGGGTCAAAATATTCGAGGCACATCTGACCTTAATTCACCTACCCTTCATTTTACACCTCTCAAAAAAATCGTGTGTTTCAGTAACGGACAAGGTGAAAGTGAGAGATGGGGGAAAAGAGGGGAAATAAGAAAAACGAGAAGAGGAAGAGGAAAAGGAAGAAAAAAGATAAAATGAGTAAAAGAAAAAGAGAACAAAAAAGAAGACGATGAGGTAGAAGGAAAAGAAGGAGATGATGAAGAAGAGGAGGGGTAAGATATGGCGGGAGGAGGAGGAGAAGAAGGAAACAGAAAAAAGTAATTCCCCACAAAGGTGTATATACATCTTAAAATTCATAAGTATGGCATGATCTTTTTGAACATTTCAGGATATTGACTGAGAGTTCCGAGGGAGTGAGTTCCGGGACAGTATTGTAATTTATTGTTTACTTTAATTAAAGGGTAACTTTTCAAAACCTGGACACAAGAAAGGCTTCGTCCGGTTAGTTCCTCGAATCCTCCACACAAAGACGACCCATTTAAGTGTTCATTGACAGTGATGGCGCAATTATCAGAGGGGGTTTTCGCATTTTAAGCAACTTGCACTCGAGTATTATGTGGGTCCGCTCATCTTCCTCGACGCCCCAATTCTCCCGCGTGCGGTGGCAGCGCAATAAGGCTCACGATTGCAATTTGTCAAAGATGATTATACCCTCGTCCTGACATCGAAGAAAAATCAATTTGCGAGGACCGGATTTCAGAGAGAAAAAACTCGCCTCGAACGTTACGAAGAAAGCCTCCGTCGAATCCAGGTCGAAATATATTTTTTTAGTACTCGTTAGTTAAATTACGAGAGGCTAATTAGGTCGGCCGGGGAAATTATACAATGGGCTCGTTGCTTAATTTCCTGCATCATCGGGGCCGATTGAGGTGTCGGTATCGACATCTTTGATTTATGGCGAATCGAATATCGGCTAAGGGATACATTAACCTGAAAAGTGATTGTCTTCGCGCACCGCTCATGGTACGAGGAAGTGAGAGAGGCGCGCGGCCGTGCTAAGGAAGAACGCCGTATGATCCTTCAGACTTTGCCATGTTTCCTTCGATAAAAACAGAATATACTCGTAAATGTTTTTTCCGCCCAAAATTTTCAGTCAATTTAATACGCAATTTAATCTAAAACAGGGAGTCTAGTTTCTTCCATTTGGGAGAGTCCCAATGAAATCCTGATTTTTGACTGCTAAATCCTGATTTTTGGCGGAGAAACTTTAGCTTCACAGCTAAAAAAAAAATTCGATCGGACGGCCGACTTTTCTCAAATCCTGATTTTACGACCGATTTTTTTTTTATCAAATCCTGATGAAATCGGGATTAAATCCTGATAGGTCGGAAAAATCTGGAGAATCCTGATGCTAGTCACCCTGTAAAATATTTGAAAACTTCGAGGAGAAATATGCTTAGATTGCGTCAAAAATACATGTTTTATCAAGGAAAATTTGGCAACTCTCGGATGTTCATACGGCGTTCTTCCTCAGCACGGCAGCGCGGGAGTCGTAAAAAAGAATTAGGAGTCGGAGAGAGAGATAAAAAGAATTGATTCGAAGACGATAGGATTGTTGCAAGCGAGCGTCGTCGTAGTAATGCAGGGCGCCGCGCCATTTGTGTGAGTGCGCGTTTTCGCCGGCGGCTGCAGCGATGCGTTTTTGCAGCCCACGATTCGAGTGCGATAAAAAGAAGACGAATTATTGTGCGTAAGGAAGACGAGCAAATCCTCAGAGGATTTGCTGTTGTCAAATTTTGCCCCGAAATCCAATGCTTTTTCTGTATATATGGTTCGCCGCTACACTGAAAACAAAAGCTCTGGGCTATATGGACATTCTGTCCGTCCCGGGTGCTTTTTTGAGAAGTTTTTCTTGAAAAGTTCATAAATTTTCCTCACTTATTGACAAGAATCTGAAGACATCTCTTTTCAATACTGGAAAAATGAATTTGGAGTTTGGATTGAAATCATTATTTCCATTATGGAGATACGATTTTCTGACCGACAGAAATATTTCGAATCAATTCGAAAAGCTCTGATCGTGAACTAAAATCAATGAAACTCGCGCGCTATCAGGAAAAGGTGTGATACGATTGTAATGACTTCCACGCTGGCCCAATTGCATAACCTTTAAAATGAAGGAGCACTCAACCTTGCGCTTTTTTGTTATGAGAAGAGAGTTGAGGAAATAACTATGCTCAGGCAATGTGACGATTTTTTGGCTAAGCTCACGATCTGAGAAGTGAGAACACTATTATAGACGTTTTGCTGTTCATGACTTCCCGATGGAGGTGCTACGGCGGAACGAGCATCCAGTAACTTGCGTTCCCTTCTCTTTAATTTTTTCATATTTTACGACGTTTCATTTCTCATTTTCAGTGAGCAAGTACATGTCCGATTTATTTTTATTTTCACAAATTATAATAATAGGGAACGGCGTCTCATCTTTAAAATTACATGAGAGGCTAAAAGAGGACCTAATCCAATGGTAAGTACATATCTATGTCTAATGTGCAAAACCAATTATCTCCAATTATTCTGGCGTTTGCGACGTAACAGATTTCCTGTCATACTTCATTTTTTCTTTGGAAAATAAGACAACGTAATTTTGTGAGAGCTTCCTAGATTTTTCTTCCCTATTAGCAGAATATTCCGTGTTTTTAAGCAATTAAGTTAGCCTGTTTCCCCTCGACTAAAGAAACTAAGAGCTGAAATTTTGAAACGCCGCGATGGAGGTACGTGGAATCACATTTTGATCATCGATACACTCAGTTTTCACTAAATCGGCAACACCAAAATAGCTTCGGTTGCGGGAAAAAAACTAACGAAAGAAACTTGCAGAATTGCACACGTTTCAAAATTAGCAAAGCAAAGGTGTTAGGCGACGATTATGGAGGAGTGGGGGAGAGGGGAGAGTCAGGAGAGAAGAAACGAAAGTGAAATCTCGTGGGAGTTTCGTGAGCCCTTCCCGGGCTCTGCTTCTGTTGGTGTTCGGCGCTCTCTTCGAGATTTATAAGAACATTATTATTCCAAGTTTTACTAATTAGTATGTAAACGTTGTTTACGTTTGACTCTTCGCGCTCGCGAACTCAGCGCTCCCTGCCGTCACCGGTGGAAAACTGCTCCCCGCGTCGCTTTCAGCAAACGTTTCATGCAAATGTTTACGGGATCAAAACATACACGCTCTCTCCTCGCAAACTGGAGATTTCTGCATTGAAGCCGTGGTAGAAATTTGACTGACTCTTTCCCATCTCTTAACCGCGAGCTATTGTTCTCGCAGATTTCCCTTCGATTGTCGCACATCATTAAAAGCTCGATAAGAACGCTCATGTCATATTTATTGGTGGATAAAATAGCGTGGTAATCTAAATGGCCACGTCAGACTGACTATTCTAATCGGCTTTTATCATCTGTGACAATGTATTAACAATGTTTTCATTCTTATAAAAGTTTCAGAGGCCGATTAATCCAGACTGATTATTCAGAATCGGTTAAAATTTGCCATGTGGCAAGTCAAAGATACGGTGAAGGGAAGTCAAATTACACATGTAGTAGGTGCACTGTGCGTGCAGCTACCGGTGGAGACAAGAAAAGTCTCGGAAAAAACAGATGACAAGTCAAGTTAGCGAGTATTTTATTTTTAAGCACTTGATTTGAATGCGACTTCTCTTGTGGTCTTTAGATCTTAGATCCTTCTCTGTCTAAATTGTGGAATCAACTTTCAACATTCCACGCGTTTAAGTCTCCAGGTAGGGTAGATTCGTTAGCTTTTCGTATTCATAGTACTCCACCAAAGAAGCTCCTCTTAAAATTATTTTGTCTTGAACAGACGTCCAGATGTTCTTACTCATAATGGATCGTCCTCCAATCAAAGGAATCGACTTTCAACATCCCACGCGTTAAAGTCTCCAGATGGACTAAAATTCACGTCCTTTGCGCATTCACCGACCAAACTTCTCTTTTTGTCTTGTAAAATTGTTTTTGTCCTGAATAGACATTCGAAGGATCTTAATCGTAAATGGATCAAGCTCTATCCCAATTGAGTAATCGACTCTCAACCACCTATAACCAAGTCTCTACACGGAAAAAAAAACTTCGTGCATGGGATCCGAAGTTGAGGTCATATGGATCTCCGAAGTTTTCGGATCACGCATCCGAAAACTTGAAGCCCAACTGTCGAAGTTTGGGTCAGATATCTGAAGCTCTCGGTATGTACCGGAATACTTCACACGTGTGACCTGAACCCTTCGGTACATACCGAAGTGGGTACTTCAGAAGTCTGACCCGAACTTTAGCAGTTGGACATCAAGTTTTCGGATGCGTGATCCAAAAACTTCAGAGATCCATATGACCTCAACTTCGGGTCCCATGCACGAAGTTTTTTTCTTCGTGAAGAAACTTAAAAATAAACCCTTGTAATGGACTGATTGAGTGGGTGCGTCATTTGGTGCAATATCAAACCCTTGGTTAAAATGTAAACAAACACAGAATCTCATTTCTGATTTGCGCCCTTTGCGCCATGGTGCGGTAAAATTCGTCCAAATTTTTCTCACAATCGAAATTTCTCGTGTTTAATGAGTCTTTGATTGATTTATGACCGGTCAATGACTAAATTCTAATAAATTCACACAATTAACTCATGAAGAATGCGTAAACGAGGTTATGTTAGTTTGTTTTGATTTGAGGCGAGAGTTCGATATTACATCGAATTACGTAGCCACTAAATCTGACTATTCTAAGATAATTATTTTAACTGCCGGAGGCCAGAGTGTGCCGTCGTGTGCCGGGGGCAGAGGCCCCAGAGCGATGAGGCAATGCCAGCCCACCGTAATCCAGACCAACAATTCAAAAACAGGAACACGCTAGATTGTTATTTTTCATTTACTCAACACTTCCATTCTCACGTCTCACTCGCACTTGAAATCCTGCGAAAAAGCCGGTGAAAGTATTTTACCGATGTATCATTGTTATGCGATCCTCCCGATTGGATAAAATTTCTGCTCGGCCCGGGGGAGGGGGGGGGGGCGAAACGCTGAAATACAGTCGAATCCCTCCCGCAGAGGACGCGGTTCATTGTCTGCAACTTGCCATAATCTGCGCCATTTGTCAGGCTCAAGGTGATTTATTGCTCGCTTGATGAATACAGCAACAGCACCCGTCCGTTCTCGCCGTTTCCGGAATATTAACGGGCTAATGTCATAATATTATTCGCGTACGTGAAGACAAAACGGTTTCGTTCTGTCCGCGGCCGTTGTACTCGGGTATTTATTCTCATTACGTGGGGTGTTTTGATGGATAGACGGTAGTTTGTCACTTTTTCAAGTGTAAGAATGTAGATTACAGGACTAGGACTAATATCGCGTTATTAGTGCGGAATTTGTAAGGTGCGATAGTGCTGATCACGCATGAGGACATGAGTGAAAAATCTGAGAAACATTCATAAAAAATTGCGCAAATTTTTCGATGCTTTACCTTTTTTCCGCAATAATAGTTCATTAGGCCCCTCAAAATTCAAGTGCAGAATCCACGTCTTCTGATATTTGGTTTCGAACACGGCAAACACCACACCATAATGGCAATCATTTTATCAAGCTGGATTATGCAACTTTCTTAAAATTTGATGGGAAAATGACTCGCCTCGTTCAATTAATATACACGCAGAGCAAAAACAAGGCTAAAATATTTAAAACGAAAATGCAAGACGCGTTGGCACCTTACAGGTTTACCATTTCCCATTGCAATGCAGAAAATGAAATTAAAGTCCAAAAATCTACAACCAACCGGGGCCGGATTCAGGGGGTGGCCACATGGGCCGCGGCCCATGGTGGCAAATTTTGCATTTTTTTAAAAAATTTAGGTGTAAAAAAAAAATACAAACGAAAAAAGACGACTATATCTTTCATTTTATGAGAGTATGGTAATTTCTAATTTTGTCATTTTGCGGTGATAAAAGAGACAGCACCTTTAATTAGTCGAGCTATGAGATAACCAAAACACGCAATTTGGCTTGGAACGGCGCGGCGCTGAGAGCAATGATGACTAGGACCTGAGATGAAAAAGAGACGCCCTCGCCTCGGCGCGGCGGTCGGCATGTAACAAATATGGCGCCTACAAGACTGCATGAATACTTTACGCATAGCATCAAACACAACGCGGTCAGCAACGGTCGGCGTGAAACGCATTGCGCCTACAAGACTGCAGGAAAACTTCACGCAGTGCGCCAAACATGGTGCGATCATATGGTGGATCATATGCTCAAGCTGGTGATTTGCCGAAGACATGAATTGATTTGCAGCCAATTTAAAATACGTTGATTATATTTTTTCTTACAAAAAAGCAAATTCTGAATTAACTTATTTTAATGTTAACTGTAAACGGCAGTTTTCTGCTTTCGTGTATTAGTTCAATTTGAAACACTGCAATGAGTTAACCATAATCTGCAAAATATTCTAAACGCACGTTCCACGGGGCTCCGATCCTTTTTCTGCAATTATTTCTTCAATATGCTGGCAGTATGTATTTTTTTTAACTAAAATCCCGCGCATGTAAGGAAATAAACACCAAACAAAAGCATAGGTATCAGTAGGGTAGGCTCACAATGTTATTACCCGTAATATTTGTGTCGTAACACTTGGGATCATCGGTCATTATGACATATGCACTTTATGTGACTTCTAAAAGACACTAAAAAAGTTGTCACTCTCAGCCGAGGATTAGATAAAGACTCAGTCGCTTTTTTGACAAGAGGGCGTAACTGCTTTTTGATAAAGCCTCCTTCCTCCGTATGACCCCATATTTGCCGAGGCTCAAGTGGAAGTCGAGATCCATCTTCACGACAAAAGAGCGACGATTTACTGACCGTGGTGGGAGGACAAAACTTAGATGCGGATTTGAACACGCCACTGACAATACTGCTGCGCTGTGAAAAAACGCCGTATGAACCCTCAAGCATTGCCAAATTTCCTTTGGTAAATCACAAATTTTAGGGAAAATTTGTAAATCTTTTCCTTCCAATTTTTCAGATAATTTTGTCCACAATTTCACCAAAAGTTCCGGAAAATTACAAGGAAAAATATTCATAGTTTCCCTCAAAAAAGGACATTTTATGGAAGGAAATTTTGCAACTCTCGAATGTTCATAAGGCGTTCTTCCTTAGCACGGCAGAATATACCATCTTCTCTGGGAGATTAGACGATCCTCAAAAAAAAAAAACATCGTTACCAAACTGAAACTTTTAAACATAAATAAATTGGTGCTTTACTAGGCATTTTGGGGCGAATTGTGGGGCTATTTTGACAACGGCAGGCGCATATACGGCGAGCACCGTAGCGTAGCGTATCGACTGAAAATGACGCTGATGCAATGATGCGTGGAGCGTGCGGCCATCAGTGGACGTTACTCGTTACATTTCCTGCACGAATCGCGAGTGGAGCTTTTAAGTGGCGTTGCGCATGCGCGTAGAGCGCCTTGTCAAAAAACTCCTTCGGCTCATCGTCTTACCGAGCACTCTCCTGCCTGGGATCGTCGTCAATCTGAATGCACGCACAGAGTTCGTGATCTTAAAATCAATACGCATTGGCGGAGCTGCCATCTGGTGCTTACTTCAGACTGGAGTCATACCTTTCCTAAATCAAAATCGTCATCATTAATATTTATGAGTTTTTTCTGTGTTTCCAGTCGAAGTTAAGATCCAAAATTGTCGCCGTGGAAATTTTCCGGGGAATGCCGCAATCCATAGATCGGGTAGCCAGGTTGGTAACCGTGGGAACTCCTTTTCCTCTTTTTCAGGGTTTCTAGTTTTTTTTTTTTTTTTCATATTGGGAAATCCTGATTTTTCCTGATTTTTCACTGCTAAATCCTGATTTTTTGCGGAGAAAAAGAGGCGAACATAACTTCACATAAATAGCTCGATTAAACAATCCGATTGGACGTGCGGTTTCTCTCGAATCCTGATTTTACAACCGATTTTTCCTCAAATTCTGATGAAATCGGGATTAAATCCTGATTAACCGTAAATCCTGATAGAATCGGGAAAGTCGAGAAAATCCTGATGCTGGACCCCATGTAGAGCTTCTTTTACCTTTTCCTCTCTTGTATCAACCCAACCCTTGTATCCCTTGTAACCCTTGTTTAAAACTCCCCCCCCCCCAAAAAAAAGAAAGAAAATTACAGTTAACCTGTTGCCTTGACGACGCAGTAGGACGTTAAGGCACACTTGACTCCGGATTGGGTATTGTCAGCCAACTGATTCCCCTTCACGTCCTCCACGTGGAAAATAATAAAAAAATAAATAAAAAAATAAATAAATAGATAAATAAATAATAAAAAAATTGAAATCTGAATCCGAACTTCCTTCTATCTGCAGTATATTATGTCTAATTACTGGAGAATCCGCTACTGTTATTTTTACTCGACCAAAAATTTCACCCTATCAAACTCGCACGTTACGCACATTCGCATGATATTTTAGTTTTTTTGTACTAACACCTAAAGAGTATATATCAAAACATATGCGACAGTGTGATAAGTTACACAACTCGAAATAATGAAACAAACGCCCATTTATGAGTGTTACACAAAACCATAGGGTTATCGGCTAACTGGGGTCAAAACTGAGCTTGATTGCTCTCGTTTGTTTAAAATGACCAAGGCTAGGAGTTGATTTTCAATATTTTTTCATTTCGTTAGTATTACATTTAAGTCCTTACTTGATTTGAAAACTGGCAACGCACTGACGAGCCATTTCTGCGTGTACTTGTAACAGCGATACCTTTATATTTATAACCTCTCTTCGTTAATGGCGTCCGTAGCCCATACAGGGTTTTACGAGAAGTGAACACTGTAACTCACCCATCTCGTTAAAGATGCCCATAGAAACGTCCGCGAGTAAACAATGCTCAAACGTTTGTCAATTTTATGGCTCAATCACAGTCAACACATCGAGCCTCTTCTGAAATTCATCGTAGAATTCACGGATCTACTTCGTATTTGAAACGATTTTTGAGAGTGACTCAATCTGAATTTCGTGGGTATTCTTAAAAGGGGATAACTTTTTGGTATAGGGTGAAAAAGAAAATAATTGAACAAGTATAAAACCTGAATAGAGAACTGCATAAGGTAAGGAGCTCATTTAGAATTCAGTTGAATCGGAAAAAATTATTCTAGTTTCAACAGAGAATTGATTATGAGTTATCTCATTTTCTTTACTTTATTTTTAATGAATATAGTAATGCTTTTAAACTTAGTTAAGGTCGAATTCATTGCTAAAGTGTGATGCATCATTGTTATTAGAAAAAAGATCAGATTCAAATCTATAAAAAACAGAAAACTTACAACTTGGAAAAAGATTTAGACAATCGAAATGTCTCTTTGTGAAAAATTTGGACCCATACACTTAGTCACTAGATTTTTTTCCAAAATCAGTCAAGACTTCCAATTGAGGTCAAGTTGTTCCCGAACAGATAGTCCAAGCCATAGATTCCCTGGCTCAGATCAGGCTCGGATGCTCAATCCGAAAACTTCAGAGATCCATATGACCTAAACTTCGGGTCCCACGCACGAGGTTTTTTTCTCCGTGTACAGTTCAAACCCCCGAAAGGACTTCAGACTGATGCAGCTTGGGTCCATTCCCGAAGACACGGAGGAATCGAGGACTTGGCATGTGTCTCGAGTGCTGAGCCGGATTGCGCGACATTTTCGCGATAAGAGGGAGCGGTTGCGTCACAATGGACGGGTGTCCGACGTCGCGTCGGGTCGGGGAATACACGGGCTCGTTAAAAGCTCTCCAAAGCTCCGAGAGCCATCTCGATTCCCCGAGTGGCCTTGCCTTGCAAAATGATGTATTGATACAGTTCAAATATTCCAACCCAGTTGCGAATTCTTCCCTCCTCTCTTACACCACATTTCCATCCATTGTTATCGCGTCCGCCGGAGCCGCCGTGCCTTCATGGGATACGGCCGTGCCGAAAAAATAACTGCAGATCTACGCAAGGTCATCATGGGAATTACGTGGTTTTTTCTCGATGAAACAGAATACAGGACAGGAGTTGCGAAGCTCCGCAAATCTCAGCTCTCGGCAGAAATGATGCGGGGCGTTGAAAACAACGAGCCGTCATACTCTTTCATAGAATCGCGTAACATCGTATAACTACACTGGAAAAAAGAAACACATTGGATCTAGAGTACAGACTCTTGAAAACATTGAAAAGAAAAAAGACTCTTGATTCAATCAGATTTAAGCTTAAATCAAAAGGAAATCAGCTCAAATTAAGAGGCTTCGTTCTTGATTTAAACAAAAATCCGATTCAATCAAAAGTATTTTTTCTTGTCGATGTTTTTAGGAGTCTGGACTCTAGATCCAATGTGTTTTTTTTTCCAGTGAATGAGAACAAAAATAAATCCTATAGCCGGGTTATAAGGACAATGAGAAATTATACGCCTGGACTATACTGCCGTGCTGAGGAAAAACGCCGTATGAACCGTCAGGCGTTGCCAAATTGTATGTAATAAAACACGAATTCCTTGGTAAACTTATGAATATTTTTCTTTCAATTTTTCAGAGAATTTTGTTCGTATTTTGATCTGAAGTTCCTGAAAATTTCAAAGAAAAATATTCATAATTTTCCTCAAGAATAAACATTTTATCATTAGAAATTTGGCAACTCTCGAATGTTCGTACGGCGTTTTTCCTCTGCACGGCAATATAGGGACAGAAATATATTCTACAGCAGGGTTATAACAAATCTTATAGCCGGGCTATGTTTCCGAATGATCATATTACAGCCAATTTTAACCAGAGATGGGAACGGAGATTCAGTTCAGGTAACTTCAGTTTTTGTTAGCCGTACAAAAAAGCTAATTTTTTACAAAACACTCGGGTTCTCTGAACGAAAGTTTGGTTTCTATGCCTAGAAACTTTGGTTACTTTGACCGAATTTTTAGCTTTCCATATGAACTGAAGTTCAATCCTTGAAACTAATTTTCCTCTTTTGTTCGTCGGTGTGCATGCTTACTTTAGGTAGAGAGAAAAAAAGAATCGAGAAATGAGGAGAAAATTGGGAACAAGAAAAGAGAAAAAGTACACCAGAAGTTTTTGAGCAGAACTAGCATTATAACTTGACCAACTTTTTTTTTAGTAATTTTGTCTTTGTAAGTCAAAATCTTTCGGTTCGTAAGATCATAGGAACGTTTCACTCGAGCAGGAAACAACTACTAATTAGGCAACTGCTGACGAATAGGAAGTGTGCCTTTTAACGGTACTAACGCCCACCTGCTACCGCCGCGGTTAGGAGAAACTGATTCCCACTTTCAATTTTTCACCCAAAACTTCATGCGGTGTGCGCGGCAAGGTGAGGTCTCAGAGACTCCCTGTGGTGACTATTGAATATTTCGAGACACCTTACATTCATTATCTTCCGTAACCTGTACTTCGGTGCGTGCGTCTTGAAAATGTCAAGGTATTGTCAGAGCGTTTCATGACACTTTCATACGAAATTGACCCCCACTATCTCCTTCTGATATAACTTTTATTAGGTAGTGTCTTCGGTAAAAAAAAAGTTGGCTTAAAAGGAGAAATGAGGCATCATTATTCGGCACTTTCTTATTTCATTTGAAATTCTGACTGTGTGTGCAATTTTTTCCTACAGATTTAGAACATCTACATTGCAACATCTGGTAGATGCGTCTTTGGTTTGTTCGTATGTTAGCAAAATTAAATGCAGTAAAATGCATTTAGTTAAACTTTTACTTACATGCAGTGCCATTGATTACAGAGATAAGCCCGCTCGTTACGATGAGGCACTTACTCACCTGAAACAAACAAAATAATTTAACATTAATAATTTAAGCTATTAATTTAAACATTCAAAGAAAACAATAGTGTAATTTAATGAAATTAATGTCAAAGCAAAAAAGAATAATTTTAAAAAAGTATCAAAGAACCTAAATACCGCAGACTTTTTAGAGAATACTCTTCAAGTTACATTCAAGGGCTCGGTTATGATATATGGCCGAGAGAAATAGTTGAGAGGGCTTCTAGTTCTCCAAAATTCAATAGTATGAATGAAGAAGTCTAACGCCTGTTTTCCCATCTAAATTTTTTTTCCGACTTAGAATTTTTAAAATAAGGAAAAATGTTTGAAAATACCATGTGGTTTATTTTTTGTGGGAAAAGAAAAGAGGGACAGGGCTGAACCCCCCTCTCCCTTTCCCCTCCCCTTGAGTAGCTTTCGTAACACATGAGCGGCCTCTAGACTCATCTACTCCTTACCTTTTTTCCAAAATATGACTTAGTTCCTTTCTGTTTCATTAAGTTCAAATTCAAAAGTAAGTATTTTAATGTACTACTGAAACCCACAACGTTTTTTGCGGTTGTGACTTTGCGAGATCTGTATTTCATGTGACGACAGTTTCAGTCATGCAAAATTTCACGGCACAGAAATAGGGTCTTGGGGGTGGTACCCGGAGGCGAAATTCGAACGTTTCCAACTTTCGTTCAACGATCCGCCGTCGGGTTGGGTGGAGCAAAACGAGGGCGTAAATGAGTCCGGTCCCCGACAGCGTAACTTCGTAACTCTTCCGAACGAGTACTTTCATGTGGTGCAGAGCGCCGATTCCCATTGTCTGGAACACAGAACCGTCGCACTATGGAGTATGGAGCGCTCGTTTGCGTCTAAAATACTGCTGTGCTATGAAAAAACGCATTACGAGCTTTCAAACGTTGCCAAATTTTCCTTCAAAAATCACGAATTTCCTGGAAAATGTGTGAATATTTCTCCTCCGATTTTCCACAGGATTTTGTTTCGTAATTTGATTCAAAGTGTCTGAAATTCTCAAGGGAAAATATTCATAACTTTCTTCAAAGATAAATACTTTCAAAGAAGAAATTCGGCAACATTCGAATGCTCATACGGCGTTCTTACCCAGCACGACGGAATAGGGATTCGACTTCCGTCGTGCCGTGGTTTGCACCGTCCCTGCTCCGGGCTAAATTTCGCACCGCACATCGTTAACATCGTATATTTCCCTGTGCCCTTCACCCGTGGCGCAAAATCCCGGCTCCGCACAGTGGACCGAGTCGATTAGAAAGGTAGACATGTAATTTTTGACTATAACTGCAAAGAGCCTCACCAAAAAAGGTGTCTTTTCGCCCCTTTTTGGATACCAGAGTAGGTCACTTTCAGTCGAAACTTTGCCTGGAAGTTTGCCCTACCATAAGCTTTCATTTGAGCCTTATTGTCCTGGTAACCAACTCGGGTGTACTAGTCTGTTTAACAATGATGCACTGGATTATTAGTCTAGAATTCCTTGATTTTAGCACATAAAAAATGAAAAATTGGCAACGCTGTACGGCCTAAACGAGGTGTCACTTCAAATTGAAACTTTGCCAGGAAGTTTGCCTTACCATGAGCTTTCATTTGAGCCTTGTCTGGTTGACAAACTCGGGTATCCAAAAAAAGGGGCGAAACTTGGCGAGGCTCTTTTGATGTTTATTTCATCACATTTTAAATTCCGAGGGGTGACCTCAGAGGAAAATTTCACAAGGGAACCAATGGGACAACTTTCAGAACCTCAAAGTTGTGTGTACGCGAAGTTACAAGCGGTTAAAGTTTCCAACTCTTGTCCGACCTCTCCTACTGACTCGATCCACTGTGCTCCGTGTACCCCGAGACCCGGCACGAAAATGGCCCTTGTTGAGCTTACTTCTTATGGTAACGGTGAGGTGGAGTCGTTAAAATTGTGCTTTCGTCCGGCGTGTGTCATCCACAGGGTGGATTCGATTGGTCTGAAGAGCGCTCAATGGTGCTCGTGCCGCGTGTCACCACCAGTGGCGTGGCTTACTTTGCGATATATCGATTGATCCGCCATTTAACCTTATGGGAAATGTTCGATAGACTCGGTGTTCGCAGCGAACACCTTAACAATCGATTCTTTACCATGGCTTCAAATGGGGAGATATCGATTTTCGATCATTCACGCCACGCTGCTGGTCTCCGCACCCTCCTCGTAATCCGCACAAACGAATGATCTCTAAAAACGCGCGGGTGTGTTATCTTTCTTGTAAGTATTGCGGCACGTGCCTTTAACGAGGCCTCCTACGTTACTAACGTGCTTTCTCCGCTTCCTTTTCGGCGTTACATTTCGACAGCGTTAAGTAAACTGCATGATCGACGCCTTTTTCAAAGGCCCTATCCACTTGGAGAGAGAATATGGGTTTTTAGTGATGCGAAGACTCGGCCTGGAGGGGGCCCATAGAGAAAAAAATGAGGTGATCGTATCTTGAGGAATGTTCACCTCGTGACGTAGGCCGGTACAATATGGCGTCGATATTCCAGCAAAATCCAAAATTCGAAGTATGAATAATGGACCATAACGTCCGATTCTTTTTCTTTTGCTTCGATCAACTTAAATATAATTTGAAACGCTTTGTTTACAGTCAATTTTTCCATACACGACAACATTTCCAAGAAAATCGATGATTAAAAGCGTCCGTGCCGACCTACGTCATCGACAAAATCCATGCAAGACTCCCAAATTGCGAAAACCTTCTTATTTTCTCTGTCGAATGTATGATTACAATTGAAAATAGCCTCTTTAAGACCTTGCAGAGGTAGGACGTTTTTTCTTCCATGTGTTTCCCGATAAAACGTAATGCTAACCCGTGTGCGAAAATTGCACCCAAAAATGGGTGTTAAATACCCATGAGTATGGAATGGAACGAATTCCCATCTCAAATCAGGAAATAGACGGTATTCGATAACGGTTCGATGTATCGTTTGGTTCAAAACAATAGAACATAACTTCAAACCGAACTAAAAGGATTTAAGTCGGAAAAGCTGAAAATGAGAAATTTCCTGACAATTTCACTTTGCATTGGCATTTGGTACTCAAAAGAATAAAAAATCTGTTACAAAAGACCCGTTTTCTTAGATTTCTGAATTTAATTTTGAGGCTATGTTTATGTTTTGAACCAATCGATATCGATACAATCTCACCCGTTTGATGTATCGAATACGATCTATTGTATTTTTTAAAGTTTATAAGAACTCATGACTATCTGACCGGCGCCCCGTGTGTATAGCAAAAGCTGGGAGTGAAGCGACGAAAGGAGAAAATGGGTCGCCTTTGAATGTGATTTTCAGCTGGAGGGACTTGCAAAACATGTAATTTTAGCATGGAGGCATGTTTTCGTCGGGGCAGTGTGCGATACGTACACATGAGCGCGCTTAATGTCCCGTGCCCCATTCCACGCTGCGCCGCGCTGTCTGGGCATATGCTAATACAAGTATTTAGCCCGTAATTGCACTCAAGGATTATAGTAATACGGATTATGATACAAATCAATCCATGTCAAGGCCCTCGTTGGGAAAATTCAATCCATGCGACCCGGTTAAGATATTCCAGACTTGGGTCGCGGCGATTCTTTTGAACCGCATGCGAATAGAATGCAGATTGAATTTCACATCAATTCTACATTAATTAGCCCCAAGGCGTCTATTTTCTCACCCTCCACTATTTTGCGCCTGAGTTTCTATAATTGTGAATCAATTGACACGTAGCAGAACAAACTCGGAGAGAAGCTGCTCGCTCTTTCTCAAGATTTTCATCCCGGTCAAAATACTTTCATTCAAGCAGATTTTAATTGCAGACTCGAGGATCTCAAGGGCTCAAGGTGAACCCACACTTAATTGATATTTTAAATGCAACGATTTCTTATGAGAGTGAGAGAAAAATAAACATGGAATCAAACGAGTTTCCCTCCTACGAGATATAGCTTTTTTCAACCATAGAATATCCAATTCCCATTGAAAAATGAATGAACTTGAGAAATGAGGATCATCTGAGGGGCTGGGAGGCGAGGACAAAGCGCATGAGCGCAGTCTTTGCTATTTCGAGAAACAGTGTTCGAAATTTCGAAATTACAAGGATCTCTACGGCGGAAAGAGAGTTCAAAGTGACAGTAATGCTTAAACATTGGAATTTGGGAGCGAATTTTTACAGAATATGCCTTAAAACTAGTTTTACTCTAAATCATTCATACCTCAATTCCTTCAAAAACTGCACTCAGGCCCTTCATTTGTCACTTCACTGGAAAGAAAAGTCGCTTGGATCTGGAGTCCAAACTCTTAAAAACATTGACAAGGAAAAACACCCTTGATTCAATCGGACTTTTTGCTTGAATCAAAAGGGAATCCGCGTAACTCAAGAGGCTCGGCTCTTCGATTCAAGGAAAAATCTGATAGAATCAAGGGTATTTTTTCTTGTCAATATTATCGAGAGTCGGAAGCCAGATCCGGGCGGCTTTTTTTCCCTCAGTGTTTAAGAAATTTGCTTTCAGTGCGCTTGTGATGAAATGTCAAGAGGATTGTTATATTCAACATCAAGATGGCCTTTTCGACGAATTTGAACTATTGTCGAGTCTTTCGATTCCCTTGCCTGGAAGGATAGAGAGGCGCTTCTTGTGACAAAATCGTAGCCGTTTACGGTAAAACTAAAAACACTCACGAGACCGACAACCTCTTCGTGATCCTCGAAGGACACTTCAACCGGTGGTCTTAATTCAAGCGCAGAAAATATGAGAGAACACGGGCGCAGACTCTGCTCATGACACCGTGCGGTCGAGATGCGTTGTAGAAAGCGGCTGCTTCTGAACAGGAGAAGGCTTTTAAGTTCCGAAAACCCCGTAAACTGACGCCAGAAAAAAGGGAGCTGTCGTAATCCCCCAGTCATGCTCACTTTTCCTCTTCGTGATGCGAACAGATTACGGTGACAAATCCTCTCACGCATGCTTGGTTGCTTTCCATATCCTCTGCTCTGACCTAAATTCATTCAAAAAGTGTACGGGGAAAAAGTGTCCTCTTCGGCGAATATGAGAAAATCGCTACGAAACCCAACCCCCAGAGGGCGCTTTGAGTTTCTGTCAATAACTTTTCAAGTTAGAAACCGAGAATACTTGTGCTTAGTTACCCCAATAGAAATGAAACGTGGTAAATTCCAGAATTCTGACAGCTGAAGTGTGGAGATTCGAAACCTGATGAATTTAGTTCCTTCAACCCAAAAATTTAGTCGATTTGACACAGGAAAATCTAACACGAAAAATTAACCAACAGCTTGCGTTACATCGTGTTTTACTTCCCACATTAACACACAATTTTGGTTACTTTTTCATACTGTGTAGGCACGTAGCCAGGATTTTATTTTGAGGGAAGGGGGGGTTTGGCCGGGTGATGAGGTGGTTCTGCCTTCCTCCTGTGGGCTGATTATTGACATTTATAGACAAAGCTACAGACAAAGAAGACATAGGGGGTATGGAGCAATCCTATTGGTTGAAATGTGTGATTCTTATGGACTAAGGGAGAAAATAATTAGACTAGCCGTCGGGTTTCTCGTGAGTTGCCGTTAGTTAATGTATCACCTACAGCCATTGTCCATTGCAACCACTAGCTTCCACCAATAGGTTACCTCTACATCCCTTTTGTCAGCTTTGTCTATAAATTTCAATAATCGGCCCGCTGGAGTCTGGAAGTCCTCCCAGTCCATCAGTTTTGTTCCACCATGATGTTGGTAAAATTTTGATGAGGAACCATATGCAGAGTGGTGTTAATGTCTTACTGTGTCCATCTAAAGACCTTTGGATTTAGAAGGGAATAAATCTCGGATTGCGCCATCCGCCATTTCTAATTCATTGCAAATGTGGAAACGAGACGGATGCGAGGGTGGCGGGAGCGAGAGGGGTCGCGGTTCGTGGTCGAGCGATAGATGCGTCCGGTTTCGGAGCCCGGTGTCGGTCATCCTCCTTCGTGCAGACCGGGACCGGTCGGTGTGATGCTGCGATGCGGTGATCTGGTCAAGTGTTACTCGCCGGATCCGTTATCGGAATATGTGTTACGTGCACCGTGATCGCCTATCCTGTGATCCGATCGCAAATCCAGTACACGCCGCAATCCGCAATCCATCCTCCTCCCACTCCGTCGCCGAACTGCTTCGAGAACTCACCGTCTCTGTCCAGTATCACTGCAAGTGCCTCTGCAACCGGCATCACTGTGTGAGGTTCATTCAGAGTGTGTGCATTACATCGTGCGATACTAATTCTGCCGTGCTAAGGAAAAACGCCGTATGAACCTTCAGGCGTTGCCAAATTTCCTCTGATGAAATTCGAATTTATTGGGGGAAATTGTCGATATTTTTCTTCCAATTTTACCGACTATTTTGCTCGTAATTCAATCTGAAATATCTGAAAATTTCAAGGAAAAACATGCATGAATTTCGTCAAAAATACATGTTTCATTCGAGGAGATTTGGCAACTCTCGAATGTTCATACGGCGTTCTTCCTCAGCACGGCAGAATTCTTCTTCGGTTTCGATTCCCTCGACGTACCGATTTAATAAAATCCGGGATTGAAGGAACCGTCCGACAAATATCTCACTTTTTAGGAGGTGAAGAGTTCGCGGCGAGATGGCAACTTACTGCGTGCATTCGCAATATGATATGGCGTGTGGCGTGCTCCGATTCCGATGTTTGCTCGTTCGACAACGATACGGTCGTTCCAAATACATGGTCCCAAAAAAATTGTTTCATCCCCCATTAAATTTGGCCCTCCATCAAATACACAGCCACAACATGACAAAATTGGAAATTTTGTCCCCTAAAAAATTGAAAAATTGCTAAAAACTGGTATTAAATTTAATTTTTTTTTCATTTTTTCTGATATGTGCATTTTTAGATCTTTCATTTTAAAAAAAAGTTCAACTCAATCCGATTTTTCGCTGAAAAGTTACAGGCAGTTAAAGATTTTGCCTTTGACCCCTCCCATGGGCATGTCAAAATGACCGCCATAATTGAACGTCTCGCATGCTACTTTTCAGGATGATGCATCCTGAAAAGATGGATCCTATTTGATAGACGGCCAAATCTGATGGGGGACGGAACAACCTCTTCATTGTTATGGTTTTTGTCATTATTATTTAAACCGCTGTCTTAGCTTTCAAAGTGGTGGTTAAGACTTCAGTTACGGCGACATTAAGTTTTGGTAAAACGGGGTGCCAAATCCGATGAAAATAGTTCTACGTGCATCATAAAAGTTCCAAAGGTTACTATGCATTTTCAACTGTTAAGCATCTTTTCTGACCAAATCTCTGACGCCACAGGGATAAATGACTGCAACCGAGGGCACAAAATTACTCGCAAGGAGCTTTTTACAAGGCGGAAAACAAGGAGGCTTGTTGCAACTCGTGTTCGAAGCGCGCGAATATCGTTTAATAGCCTCGCAAGTAGCCGTAAAAACATGAAAATGTTAAAAATGAAGCGTGACCTTTGGCAAAACACACAACTGTGTAAGAGGCACTCCTGCCTTATGTCACGGCTCACATTCCAAATGTCAACGTCTCGTTTCTCGTCTTCGTCGATGTCGAGGAAACCTTCAGATCGTGCGGTTGCAACTCTTGCGGTGTCAAAATGCACACCCTGTTTACAAACACGTGTGGGAGTAAATGAAACCACATTTATTCATTCGTCGCTCACGGATCAAAAATCTAGAATCCTTGGGCTCGTGGAACGACGCTTAGTAATTGTTGGCGCTTGCGGATTGTAAACGTTTTCTTTGTACTCACAAGCATATTTGTCAAAATTTCAATCTATGATTTGTGTTAATAATACCTAATGGCGTTATCAACATAATGAAAATGATATACTGATAAAAGCTTTCTAAATACTCTCAAATATTTCTTCGATATACTTTCGAAATATTTCAAAGTACTGTCAATCACATTTCGTTAAGATTTCAATCTATTATTTTTATTTAAATGATATCATGAATGTCTATATAATGTATTTTCCAAAGGTGAAACAGCGATGGTAAAGGATAACCATATTTTTCTTCAGTTCCCAATTTATCGTTTTCGAACCTCGAAATGCTTCCAATTATTGGAATTTTCCCCGCCAAATATTGCAATATTAATCTGTCTAAGCTGTTGTAAAATTGTCTCCCCCCCCCCCCACACATAAAAAAGATGTCGTTCCCTAACTCAGTCAAAAATATTATTCAAAAATCTTCAGACATCAAAATGCTCCCGGAACACGGTGTGTTTCAATTATACTAATCAGCGGATGTCTTCGTTAATTGCAAAGGAGAAACTTACATACGAGGAAGAGTTTTTCTCGCAACCTCATCCTTCTAAATTAACACTCTAATATTACTTCCGCAAGGCAACTGACCCAATTCCATACGTAGGAGGGCCTTCAATACATACAGGGTGATCCAAAAGTCCCTTCCACCCCCTCTAACTTTTTACCTAATTGAGGTAAAGATTTGAAACTTGGGGGATATTCCTAGGTCAAAGGGAGCTACTTTTTGGCTCCCCTAAAATTTTCAGGGGGGCCCCCCTTGGGGGGGCAACGGCCCCCAACTTTTAATTTTCAAATGGGAAGACCCCCTTTGTGATAGCTCGTTCGAAAGAGCATAAAAAAAGAAAACGTTTCGCGCAAACCCGAAGTCAATATCGCAAACCGTTTCAAAATGGCGGCCGGTTAAAGTTCAAAATGGCCGAAAATTCACACCGGTTATTTGTCGATGGATTTGCGCGAAAACCGGTATGTAGGGGTATTTTGACACGAGAAAAACGAATTTGACGTTAGATTTTCAAAAAAACCGAAATTTCCAAAATGGCCGCCGGTTAAAGTTTAAAATGGCCGAAAATTGTCACCCCGGTTTTTTGCTGATGGATTTGCCTAAAACTTGGAATTTGAGAGTATTTTGGCATAAGATAAACAAATTTGAACTTAGATTTCTAAAAAATCAATTTTTTGTCATTTTGAACTTTAACCGGCGGCCATTTTGGAAATTTCGGTTTTTTTGAAAATCTAACGTCAAATTCGTTTTTCTCGTGTCAAAATACCCCTACATACCGATTTTCGCGCAAATCCATCGACAAATAACCGGTGTGAATTTTCGGCCATTTTGAACTTTAACCGGCCGCCATTTTGAAACGGTTTGCGATATTGACTTCGGGTTTGCGCGAAACGTTTTCTTTTTTTATGCTCTTTCGAACGAGCTATCACAAAGGGGGTCTTCCCATTTGAAAATTAAAAGTTGGGGGCCGTTGCCCCCCCAAGGGGGGCCCCCTGAAAATTTTAGGGGGGCCAAAAAGTAGCTCCCTTTGACCTAGGAACATCCCCTAAGTTTCAAATCTTTACCTCAATTAGGTGAAAAGTTAGAGGGGGTGGAAGGGACTTTTGGATCACCCTGTATACGCGGTGATACCGATCACCACTGAAGATAAATCTTTCTTGGTTTTGGTCTGGTTACAAACATGGCTGTTGTGCCGTAGAGTAAACAAAATCCTTTGCGCAGGCGCGGGTGTCCAGCATCGAAAAAATTTCGGTTTCTCTGTGCAGAGATAAAATAACCAGATACTGCTACTATTTCATCGTAAAATGATATTCCTCCATATGAAACAAGCTACACCTCACCCGCATCATTTCTGCCCGCGTAGCACAGAAACCGTTCAACTGCCTACGCACTCTCTTGACATAGATTGATAAATCCGTAAGACTGACTTTGAATGTCTTGTGGACAGTGTGTCAATGTGTGGGTTCTCCAATAGGACAGTGATGTGATAGATTTACAGAGCAACGAAGAAACACAAGAATATAACGCTCAATGAGAATTCGGAGGGGTGATAAATTTCATGGAATAGACATCCTATAGACTTTTAATATTTTTGATCCATCCTGATTTCTTTGAGTATATTTTAACTAACACTGGAAAAAGAAACACATTGGATCTAGAGTCCAGACTCTTGAAAACATTGACAAGAAATAATACTCTGGATTCAATCAGATTTAAGCTTAAATCAAAAGGAAATCCGCTCAAATTAAGAGGCTTGGTTCTTGATTTAACCAAACATCCGATTGAATCAAGAGTATTTTTTCTTGTCGATGTTTTTAAGAGTCTGGACGCTAGATCTAATGTGGTTTTTTTCCAGTGGTCAACATGACAGTACCTCCTAGTTCCACTTGAAGTCACTTCCAAGCTCACGAAAAGCTCCTACAGTTGAAGAGGCAATGACGAACGTATCACGAAAAATTACGCAGGTTTTAATTACGAATATATAGTGTATCATTATTTTCCGGTGAAAAGTTAAGACCCACGTGAAATTGTCACTTGTCAATATCACCAGCATAGACTTAAAGCTTAGTTTTTGCATTAAATTGCATGGAATAATAAAACTTTAGCTTTTTAGATCTCTGTTATAAACTGATCATGACTTGCGTTCTCTCTACCAAACTCTCAATCAGGTTCATTGAGACTCTACACTGGAAAAAAAAGAATCTTAAATTTGCCGCCAAGAAGTATTTCTTCTTAAATCAAGAATTTTGCTGGTTAATATAAGCTACTTTTTTGCTTAACCCAAGCATTATTTTTCTTGAATCAAGAAAAAGTCAGCTTAAAGCAAGATAAAGAAAATTCTTGGCGGCAAATTCAAGAATTATCATGCTTGATCCAAGCTACTTTTTTTTCAGTGTAGTGGATTCAAAGAGCGGAATCCTCAAAACAGGGTTGCCACAGAATGAAAAAAAATGAAAATCCCTGACATTTCCCTGACTTTCCTGTCACATTCTGATAAAATTCCCTGACTATTGAAGATATGCCACACGGTTAAAAAGACAACATTTCAAATAGTTTTCACGCAAAATCTAAGTCAAACCTAAACCTACCCTAGAAAGCAAATAAAGGTGACTTAACAATTTTTCCCTGGCATTTTCGACATTTTTGTCACTTTCCCTGAAAATTCCACGTATTCTCTGACTGTGGCAACGCTGCCAAAAACTGAAGCGTTGCAACATCCGCATACATCTCAAATTTATCCAGTTGTCCACCCCCTCTCCCCAGTTTAGAGGAAGTATCGAAACGAGCATTGCAGCACGTGCAAAAAACCCAATAAATTAGTAAAAGCCTCCAAATCGTGACCGCTCACGGGGCGTCCTGCATTCACGAACGACGCGAAGATGAGAAGCGCTGCACTTTCCGAGACGATGCGGCGCTGCAGTCTACGGTCGTCGGGAGACTTGAACGCGGGGCTAGCAAAAAGAACAGCACGTCTCCCGGCGCGTCCCGCGTCGCCATTCAACGGCCGAGCACTTCCAGTTGATATTTAAGTCCACCGTGGGCGGAGGCCGCGTTGCAACATCGGACACGAATATTCCGTTTGATTAGCGTCACGTGTGTGGAAATGGCGTGAGTTTGGCAAGCGTGGCTGGAAGTAGAGGTGGGAGCTCATGAGTCCCATAAATCACGAGGACGGGAACGGGCTGAAAACGCAGGAATCCAATGCTCCCAGCTTGACATATTAGTGTTATTACCTAACCTCAACCGTCCCCGTCGCGTCTTGGTCACCGCTCGCCGTGTAGAGGCCATGTTGCCCCGCTCGGCACCGAGGAAAATCAAAGGGACTCGGCATTAGAATAAATTGGTTCGGTGGTGACGAAACGACTGGTTAACATCATGCATTGGAATTCGATTCAAAAGTCTGAGCTTCACTGGAAAAAAAAGTCGCTTGGATCTAGAGTCCAGACTTTTAAAAATGTCGACAAGAAGAAATACCTATGTACTCTTGATTTAATCCGATTTTTTCATGAATCAAAGAGCCGAGCCTCTTGATTTAGGCGGATTTCCTTTTGACTGAAACAAAAAGTCCGATGGGATCCAGAGTTGATTTCTTGTCAATGTTTTTTAGAGCCTGGAATCTAGAACCAAACAATTTTTTTCCAGTGCTGAGTTCATTTGACTTTAGTTTTAATTGCTTCAATAATCCATAACATTTACTTAAGGTGATTCGATGGACGCCATATTTTGTGTCAGAACGGCATGCGATATATCGCATCAATTGGTTCCATTATTTCAGCTACTCGTCATTTTTCTCCAATTTTGAGATCGCAATTCTGTTGTCAGGAGACTAAAGCACTCACTTACCAATTTTAACAAAGAAATTCAACGTAATAAATGCGTGGTTTTTTCAGAGAGAAAACATCGCATTCGAGTGCAGTTTCGATATCAGTATCGAATGCGATGTTTTCTCTCTGAAAAAACCACGCCTTTATTACGTTGAATTTCTTTGTTAAAATTGGTAAGTGAGTGCTTTAGTCTTCTGACAACAGAATTGCGATCTCAAAATTGGAGAAAAATGACGAGTAGCTGAAATAATGGAACCAATTGATGCGATATATCGCATGCCGTTCTGACACAGAATATGGCGTCCATCGAATCACCTTAAGGAGAATAAAACCGTTTTAAGTTAGAATTTTGGGATTTGTTTTTCGTGAAAATCTTTATAATTTAAGATACTTATAGTTGGTGGTGGACCTATTAAATAGACGATTATCAAAGCACATACATTTTTTACATTGAGGAGTGCACGTTTCGGCTCATTTATTTCGTTTTTAAGATTGCTTGCATCTCTGGGAAGAAAAAAAAAAAAAAAAAATGCACAGAGTCACAAATTTCTCTCTTCTTCACACTACAGAGGGGAGAGAATTTAGTTATAGCTTTTATCATAAACTCCCTTCTGTTGAATTCGATTCAATTCACCCAAGTCTCTCAATTCCCAAATTGTTCAAAATCCTCCACTCAACGTGGCATCGTCGTGATTCTTTCGGCTGCAATTCGATCAAGTTTCGTTGTTACAATATCGAGGCGCTCGATGTTCGTGTTATAGCATTAGTACCTCAGCATACTTGAGCGAAGTCACTCGAACATGTTGACAGAGTGCTTGTGTCTCCATGTAATGAGTCGCGCAATACTCCATGTACTCGCATCAATTGTTGAGAAATACTCCCTCCTCTTCTGCACATTTTGTTCAAACTCAACCGGAGCTAATTAAAACAAGGAGGGGGTGGAGGGATTGATTCGGTGGAATGATGGAGATTAGAAGAAGTAAAACTCGGATAAAAAAAAGGTCTGGCTCACGGATACTGCTCGAGTTCAGATAGTGTTCCTGCAAAGCCTTGACCAGAAAAAAAAATATATAAAAAAATCTGTGTTTAAGTTCTTGAGGTCCTCCATGTCAATGCCTTAACATGGTTAGAAATTGTTTTAAACTCTTTCCATATTATTAGGGCTATTATCCCCCTTTTTTTCTACACCTTTGAGAGTTTGTCTAACACTGGTAAAAAAAAAACCTCTTGGTTCAAGAGTGCAGTTTCTTAACGCCGGATTTCAGAGTCTTGAACTCTTGTTTCAGGCGGATTTTGCATAGTTATTCACATTTGAATTGAATCAATGCAAAATTCGCTTGAAACTAGAGTTCAAGACTCTTAAATCCGGCGACAAGAAACTGCACTAAAAGTCAATGCACCGCGGCATTGGTCCAAGAGGTTTTTTATACCAGTGAACCATGGTTTGGAAATGTGCGCCTGGACTTGTGAATTGCAATAATCGGATGTCTTGCCGTATTTCCAGGGTCGCCACCAAATTTGGAAAATTGAATTTCCTGACATTTCCCTGATTTCCCTCACACATTTTGGTGAGATTCCTTGACAACTGAACAAATGCCAAATTTTTTTTTAAAAAAACACAGTTAGAAAAAGTTTTCAGGCAAAATTCGGTTCGAAACGTCAAACCCACTCAAGAAAGCAAATGAAGGCAAATTGCTATTTGTCCCTGACATTTGCCGGTTTTCCCTGACTTTTTAAAATTCCCTGACATTTCCTGGTTTTCCCGGTATTCCCCGAATGTGGCAACCCTGTAATTCATCGAAGGAAATTTGGCAACGCCTGAGGGCTCATACGGCGTTTTTCCCTGGCAAAGCAGAATACGGGCTGAACTTAAAGATTCCAATGAGCCTTCGAATCGATCCGGGCCCAAAGTGAAGGCAGAATCGTATCACCGACACAGTTCCCGAACTGCAAAACCTTACAGGCACTCGATCCAATCATGACCCGGGACTGCGGAGCCGTGGAGCAAATCGGCAATTACCGCGGGAGAAAATCCAATAAATTAATTTGGCAGCCGAGCGAAATGGAGCAACCCACGCCACACGTGCTGTCCCCGGGGGCCCGAGCGATCGACCTCCTCCAGAGGGAACGCGGGGGAAAACGAAAAGGAGTTTACAACGTACGAAAGTAACATCGATCCGACACAGATTAGACTCCAATTTAAAACACTTTCACTCGATCGCACGATAGCGCGCGGGCAAAGGTGGGCATTGGGCAAAGAAGGTTAGGCTCGCGAAACGCGGAAAGCTCACGCATACGCATGCGCCCCGACGCACAGTCGATCGAGTAAGGTCGGACGCAATTCGGAAACTTTAAACGCTTATAACTCCGTTTATACGAAACTTTGAGGTTCTGAAAGTGGATCCAATGGTTTCCGCATGAAATTTTCTACTGGAGGCACCCCTTAACATTTAGGATGTGACGAAATAAACATCAAAATTTGCAGTTTTAGTCAAAACTCTCATATCCAACCTCTCTTAATTGACTGTGCGGCGACGAGAGATATGAGACATGTGCGGCCGCCGCACAAAGGATCGAGTGAATTGGGGAGGTCGGACGAAATTCGGAAACTTTAAACGCTTTATAACTCCGTTTATACATATGTTTGAGGTTCTAAAAGTGGTTCCATTGATTTCCTCGTGAAATTTTTTGATTTCAGCACCCTTTGAAATTTAAAATATGGCGAAATAAACATCAAAATTTGCAGTTTTAGTCAAAAATTTCATGTCCAGCCCCTCTTATTAACTCGCTCCACTGTGCGACGCCTGCCACGCTTGAGTCTTGCGTGCTTGCGTGGGGACCAGGGCCCATTCAATTCACTAACCGGCGAGCTTTTTATGAAGTGCGTAGAAAATTAGTTCGAAGAAAGACCCCGGTCCATCTATAATGGACAGTGGCCGCTCACGTGTAAGTTTTTATGTCCTCCTACATAAAAATACGCAGCACTAAGCCGGACACCTCCCTTCCTCATCTTTTTCTTTTTACCGAGTCGAAGGAGGTAATTTGTATGGAGTTTGAACTAGGGTATAGCACCCAAGGCACGCAATTTAGAGTACCTATATAGAGAGAGTACGGAAATGCCGGTAATTTTGAGGTTAGGTGATGAAGCTCTTAGGGCCTGGATATACGCTCAATAGTCCGTCAATTTCCGATCAAAGTGATGATAAAAATGGCGGTCAAATTTTTGCAGGCCGCAAAAATTCGATGGTAGATGGTGCGCACCGGTCACCATTTGATCGGGAATTGATGGAAATAGAGCGTGTATCCAGGCCTTCGGTGCCCAAAAGGGCAGCCAATCTATGAATTCAAATTATCCAGAGTGACTAATTTTTACAAATGTTACAATCCGTCGTTGGTTTCGACTTAGTTTTTGCATACTCGTAAATAGACGTATTTATGCTAAAAGGAACTATGTTACACGCAAACCCTATGCAACCCCATAGTTCCTTTTAGCATAAATACATCCAAATGAACTCTTTTGTGCGGAAGAACGCTCATTTATGGACATTCTTGGCCATTTTGGTTTGATATTGGAGTCTGAGGATTGGCAATGACATTTTTCGTTATCAAAGGTTAATTGGCTGTTCTTTTGGCCCTAGGAGCGAATACCTTGGAGCAGCGGCTTGTAAGGTGGTCCGAGAGGTCACATATTTCTTTCGGCTTTCGTCTGAGGAGCAACGTCATCTTTCTAGGGTCTACACCAAGGTGCGTTTATGATCCTTAGGCTTCAATTTTAAATTCCTCACATCACTCAAATCAGGCAATGCTACCTTTAACATCCATGCCGTAATTCCAGCGCAATTACAGATCGGCATACCTCTGCAGAATCAAGATGCCATCATCCCCTTCGGATTTCCTCATGCCGTTTATTTTCAGAGCGTTCGATAATTTGTAGGTCACATATTTAGTTGTAAGATCTTGCGATTGGCGTGATCTGAATATTACATCGGCTCAATGCGAATCGGGGCACCGTCACACCCACTCCGGTTTATTTGGACTTAGTTCATTTCAAATTTCTTCCGGCGCCGCCCAATGCGAGCGTTTCTCGCACGAAAAGTTTCATTCGATGGGAGATTACTACAACGTTGCCAGGTGTTATTAGCGAAACTATCCACTAATCGCAACAGTGTTTACATATTGTGAATGGGAAGCGAGATTCTAAGCTTAAAATATTAACATGCTCGTCGAATACAGTGATCTGTATCAAGCGCCTTGTTAGGCTTACATTATTGCACGTTCTAAATCAGTCGCGTGGCGTGCTTTGCGATATATCGATTGTTCTGTCATTTAAACCTATGGTAAAGAATCTACATATATTATTAAGGTGTTCGCTGCGAACACCCAGATTATCGATTCTTTTCCATGGGTTTAAATGACATAACAATCGATATATCGCAAAACACGCCACGCCACTGTATACCAGGCACGCGATCATAGATTACTGCAGTGGCGAAGCGTGAATGATCGATATTTCCCCATTCAAAGGTGTGGTAAAGAATCGATTAAAAGGTGTTCGCTGCGAGCACCCCGTCCATCGATTTTGTTCCATGGGTTTAAATGGTAGATCAATCGATAGATCGCAAAGCACGCCACTGGATTCTTACTGTAAATGGCTCAACTAAGCAGCGAGTCGAAAACTGTGATTTTGCGGTTGATTCCGTAATTACTCGTTAAAATTTAGAAAGATCAATGATTTATTCTTACAACTTCTCTGGTAATTGCTAGTCTTAACAACCACCAGTGAGCTGCGTTGAATATTCTGAAAGGATCAAATCCAGCTGAAAGGAGTCGAACCTCATTAAATCATCAACCTACTTTCAAAGATACATGGTCGATATGGTCTGAAAAATATAATGAGATTCGCATATCACGCAGGTACTTTCCATTAAATTTTAAAACGTTAACGATAATTTTTACCGGTTCTTCCCCTTTTTTATTTAATTTGTTTTCCTTTCGTTAAGTATCTTGTGCAAACTTTATCCATACATTCGTGCCATTGAAATGCACTAAATAGAAGCAGGACCAATTATTTGTTAATAAAGTTTGATTTGAACAACACCATATTTAATTTTAGTTTTGAAGTATAACCAAGGTGATGTAATGATCGTTTTTTATTAATTTACTTAGGACCTTTCAGCATTTCGCCATCTTCAGAGTACATGTATACCATAAACATGTCACGAAGTTGTATTAATGACTGTACTCTGAAGATGGCGAAATGCTGAAAGGTCCTCAGTAAATTAATAAAAAACGATCATTACATCACCTTGGTTAAACTTCAAAACTAAAATTATTTGTTGCTCAAAAACACCGTCAACTTGCCAAGCTAGCTGCCCGACTCATTACCTCTTTGTAAACGATCATTTTATGACCAGTCAATTATTTCCAGATTTCCTATCGATCAAGCACGTATACTCATACAATCTCTGAAAATCGAATAAAAATATTTTTAAAAAAAATGAAAAAGAAACCCAAAGAGCTTTGAAATGAGTCCAACATATGGTTGATTGGACCGCCCTGAGGCTCAGAACGGCACCAGTCGGGGAACTATTCGAAGGCACCTCGTGCGTGATTCAGCGAAACAATGTGGACTTGATCTCATTTGACTGAAACCTATTGTTGCACAGCATCGGCTGTCGTGCGACAATGCTCCGCGGCTGAGTGTTTTTCTAGATCGAATTAATAATTGGGCAATTCGTCACACGGCGCACAGCCCGTAGGGTAATTGTTCCTTCTCAAATTCTACAACGCTGCAATTTTTCGATTTTTGAACGCGGTAATGAAACATTTTCAGCGACAGATCTTGCCGGGGGACCATCCGACCACCGTTGCCAATTTAGCAAGTTGGTAACACTGTTGATATTCCATGTAAAGCCATTGAATATATCGATCCTATGAGGTAGGCTGCCGCACCTAGAATCGATTGTTTTACATAAGTTCAAATGGAAGAAAAACAGAGTTGCCAACTTTCAAGGATCGCTACTGCATACCACCCGATACCACCGTTGCTAATTTAGCAAGTTGGCAACATTGTTGATACTCCATGTAAAGCCATTGAGTATATCGATCCTAGGCGAGGTAGGCTGCCGCACGTAGAATCGATTGTTTTACATACGTTCAAATGGAGGAAAAATAGTCAGTGGCGTGCTTTTCGATATATCGACTGATTTGCCATTTAAACCTATGGAAAAAGATCGATAAACAGGGTGTTTGCAGCGAACACCTTACTAATCGATTCTTTACCATAGGTTTAAATGGCATAACAATCGATACATCGCAATTCATGCCACGCCACTGAAAACAGTGATGCCAACTTTCAAGAATCGTAACCACCCGATTACAAAGACGCTCGTATTATGCCATCTCAGCGAGAAGCGTGTATTTCTTGTTACTTAACACAGAACTGTTATACCTCGCCGGGGGGATTAAGTTTCGATTGTGAGGATTTAACAGTCATTTAAACCGTAAAAAGCGGCATGAAAGAAATTGCGCTTGCACTCAAAGGTGAAACGATCTTGACGAATGGCGAACGAAGTCGAATTCGGTTTTACGTTCTTTTTAATTAGCTCGGGCTCGTGGATGAGGCTGTGCCTATGGATTGCAATTCGGTTTCACACTTGTTTGGTGCGGTGAGCATCAGGGCTGGGCATGCGCGAGAGGTTATGTCATTCCAAGCGAGATAATCGGCTCGTGAGACCCTGGGGTATTGGATTCGATGACCCGAAAACCGCTCCTATTTTCTGAGATACGGTCGAGGATGATTGGGCTAACGAATCGGAGCTTATCTGACTTGTTAAAAACATGTCTTTCGAATTGTAAGATTACCACACTCGAAAAAAAATTGGTACCTTAAACCAACAGTGTGCCTGATTTTGATCTAGCTGACTCAGTTGGTACTACATACATACACCAACAGAAGGCACATGATAACAACTTGGGTGGTGGTAGTTGGAGCACAGCACCAAATAGTTTATGTAGACCACTAATTTTATTGGTACATAACACCAATTTGGGTCAGCAGTACCAGCGTTTTTCACTGAAAAAGTGTTCAACAAGTTCTGGTTTGATGATGAGGTAGGATGCAAAGATGAGACAAGAATAATAGGCGAATTTAATCAGAAAAAGGGGAACTTTATTCCACGCTGGCTAATTCTATCCTATGTCATTCTATTAACCTTTATATGTTTTTTTATCTTTCTGTAGAACAATTCTTAACACCAAATTAAAGAAAATGACCACTCCTCCTGAAAGGTGGACCTTTAGTGCAAATTTATCTCTTCCATTAAAAAATAAAAATAAAATGACAACTAAAAACTCTCCATGAATTATCTCTTGGGTGAAAGTATATACCAACAAAATTTAAAAAAAAAAAAAATGTGTCTCAGTCAGGGAGAGGAAAATAGGCAACGCTCGACGAAGTTAGGTTATTTCTTGTCAAACCCGTCCAAATCTCACTTTCAAACTACCCTCCTACGTACTATTTCATTATTAAAAGTGTAAAGGCTACTTAACACTCATGCAAGTTGCGATACGATTCGTCGGAAAACTTGTCGGATGACGCACCTAATTATAATACGTAAATTTAAGAAGTGACAGTTTTGGTAATACGGATATGAGGATAAACCATCCTTTCTGCTTAACTTCTGTCCTTAATAGCTATCACGGACGACCGTCTCTGGTAGTGGCGTGGCGTGAATTGCGATACATCGATTGTTATGCCATTTAAACCTATAGATAAGGATCGATAAACAGGGTGTTCGCAGCGAACACCTTAATAATGGATTCTTCGCCATAGTTTCAAATGGGGAAATATCGATGATCGATCATTCACGCGACGGTCTCTGATCAATGATAATAGAATAACTTTCAATTTTTACGAGGGTGCTCATCATGAATACGAAGAGTTTTCCATTCAAACGATTTCTAAGCTTAGACCGTGGGTGGTGACCAAACCATCAGACACATTAGCTATGGTAATTTTTTTTGCCAAGCCCATTGTGCCTTTAATAAATATGCCATCATTTTCCCATTTTATTTCCAAAAGTGATTTGGCATACAGTATAGCGTTAGCAAATGAGAATTCTTGATTTTTCAGATGATGCGACCCTAAAGCAAAATTCGGACTTAATAGCGATGATATAATTGCGAATGGACCACTAGACAGGGTATGAAATTCAGCATTCTGATACATGTTTCTCGGCCAAAATTTTACGTAGAGCACGATGCGCACAATAAAAATTACCGAAATTGACTCCTTACGAAGATATTTAATGATTCTTGATGCGTGAATTCAAACCACCCGCTCATGAAAACTCAATACTCTACGTGATTCACATCGCGCGCTAAACGTTATCATGACAGTCTCTGCGATGTAAAAATCTGGCAACCTCAATCTTGACGCTTTGGCCCAGCTATAGCAAATTACTTATAGTTTGAACAACACACGGTGGGAAATGAACATTGCTCGTTTGAGAAGCTTGCTGAAACCGTTGTTGTGCTCGATTTGACTCACGTAGAGCTTTGAGTTCCTTGTCAGCGGGCAGTTCAAATTCCTCTTAACCAATGTGAAATAAAAACGTTAATATCTTCGTTAGGAGTTGGTTTCAGTGATTTTCGTTTAGTGAATCGTGTTCTACGTGAAATTCTGGTCAAGAAACTAGTATTGGATTACTTAAATTCGTACGTTGTCTAGTGGTCCATTGCGAAAAGCGAACTGTAATTTCAAGGGAAATCTTGAAAAGTAACCGGCGGTATTTCAAGAACGATTATCGAAAATACAGGAATAATTTCAGTTTCCTGAAAACAGCGATAAAAAAATTAGAAGGAATTCAGAAGGTTTGCTGTGACTTCTCAACAGAAGAAAATTATTCGGTATGGATGCGTTTTGGTGTAAGGGCAATCAACAATTTTTAATTCTGTGAGAATTATTATTATAGTTATACTGATTGAATGAATGGAATCATGAACGATGCTGGACAATTCCCTTAAATAAATGCATCTATTTTAAATAGCGCGTTAACAAAGCCTATGTAAAGCTTCATGTAATGATTACTGTTCATTGATTATATGAACTTCCATAACTACATCTGATATCTCCTTAATTTTGTACTCGTAAGACTAGTAACGTCCTCGATTGTTGGAGAAATAACTAGGATCATCTATAAAATACTTGGCGAATTGCGCATGATATCACATGCTTCTGCGATTTACGATACTCAAAAGAGCAGTTTTCCCAAATTTTTAAAAACGGATAATATATTTCGATATTATACCATTTCACCAATGCTCTTAATCAATTACCAAGAGCGTCGCGAGTTTTCACACGAGTCATTAGCTGCCTCTGGAACGGGGAGAGGTCAAACCCTTGAGCACCCGAGAGAGCAACGGTTTGAGAGAACACCATGCCAGAAACAATGAAGCGATCTCAACGACCTTGAGTAATGTATTCCCTGATTGCTACATTGATTAAAAATCTGTATGCAACGAGAGACCCAAATTACTGCAGCAGGAGAACAAAGCCAGAGATTATTAATCTGTCTCTCCGAGAGGAGAGGGTTGATGAAAGCGAGCAACGAAGCCGTGCTAAGGAAGAACGCCGTATGAACCTTTAGACGCTGCCGGATTTCCCTCACTAAACACCGAATTTACTGGTTAAAGTTTGAATATTTTTCCCCAAAATGTTCAGACAATTTTGTGCGCAATTTAATATAAAATATCTGAAAATTTCAAGGAAAAAAATGCATGAATGTTGTCAAAATACATGTTTTATCAAGGGAAATTTGGCAACTCTCGAATGTTCATACGGCGTTTTTCCTTAGCACGGCAGAACGAAGGCATGCTATTACGCATTCGGAGCGCAGCCCGCTAGTGATACGCCCGATCAGAAAAGTATAGACTTAGAATTCGATTGGATTCGAAATGAATCCAAGAGGTTCTGATTCAAGCAATCTCGACGACCGGCTAACTTTGTTATAGTTTTTTTCAGGATCGGAAAGCCAGTGGTGATTAATGCATGCAAAACAATCAATTCTAGGTGAGGAGGTTTGCATTATACCATAATCGATTTATAAGCAGTTTAAATTGAGACATTATAATGTCGCCTACCATCGAGATCGCAACTACGGGGATCTTTGGATAGAATCATTTTTGGTGGCACAAGTTGACACTCGCGGATTTTATCTTTTTAGTTGCACGGAAAATTGAGACGGTATATATTTTAGGGACCCCGCACTGCTATCTCCCCTTAAATTGTAAAAGTTGCTTTCGAAAATCAACGTGCGAGAAGATCTCGCCCGATGATGACTGATGACTAAAGAGTTGAGTATTGGTTTGACAATCCTAAAGGCTTCGATAGTCATCCAAATTTCCCATCCAAACGCTGGAAGTGTGTATGAAGTCATCGTTCCTAATATCATTAATTCGCACTATTTTTAAATGAAAACTCGGCAAAAAAAGCATCGTTCCCTCTTACGCGAGGGTATGTATTTGTATTTCCGCGTGGGTCCTGATTTCCGTATAATTTAATGCTTTCTGGGGCTCATGGTGAAATAGGGCGCCCTAACGTCGGAGGAGTGACGAATGTTCCGTCCAGCCAAAAATGATGAATGGTGCGGCACTCCATTTTGGTCAAAGATGAATGTTGCACTGCATGGTGACCAATAGCCGTCAAATGGTCTATTTCGGCCGGAATGGATTCGGAATTTAATCGTCTATTGAGGCCAAACTCTGGTGACATTCGTGAGTCAGAAACAGTGGCTCCTCATTTCAAAATGTTGTCCCTTGCAGTGTGAACCAGAATGATAGATCGGTTCCTCCTCCCACATTCAAGGCTCGAAATTGTTTCCTCGTTAGGTAAGAATCAACGAAAAAGAAGTATCCATCCCGACTGGACAATAGCGGTAATTTTTCTTTGACAAACTGACATCAAAGCACACCAACAAAAATGCAGGACAAGAGGAATGACACGAATATGCAATTCCATCCTGATTGCTACAAAGCGCACTTTTGTGGGATGGTCGCGATGATTCTGGTAAATTATACCCCGGTTTTGGACTGCAGCGCTTCAATTATGGCGACTCGTGGCGTAATATTTTGTTCACCGCACCAGTGCTTTTCCACGATCAATATCTTATCGGTGTCCAATTTCGTCCTTCGCAAGGATCTTCTTGAATATCAGGAAACCGTTCCTTACGTAATGAAAAATGTGATCCACCGGGCAAAATCCAGTTTCTGGGAGCTAACTACTGTTGCAACATTTACGAGAATGTTGCCTACGAGGCAGAATCCACGATACGTAAGGATATCTTTTGTCAGTAACATGAGCATTTTGTTTAATATACTTAACACTTAGAGAAAGGGGACCAGCGGACATTTTCAAGAAAACTGAGTTAAGGATAGTTTTGGTCCAGTGGCAAGGCGTGAATGATCGGTTGTCAACATTTCCCCTATGAACTTATGGTAAAAGATCGATTATTAAGGTGTCCGTTGCAAAAACCCTAGCTGTTTATCGATACTTTTCCATAGGTTTAAATCACAGATCAATCTATATATCGCAAAGCACGCCACGAAACTGTTTCGGTGGACCGTCATTCATTTCCTGGTAAAGATTAGAAGTTTGCAACTGAATAAATTATTTCCAGAGACTTTTTGAAGACTGATGAAAGGGTAAAAAAAGACACGCTCTTAATTACCATCTTAAAAACAAAGTTATTTTAGATTTTTGCATATTACGTTTCTACTCCACGTTTAAATCTGTGGGGAATAGAACTAATAGACAGTTTCCATTGCCTATGAGATTTTAAAGTTCAATCCATTTCTCGAGTATTCCTCCAAAAGTCCATGTAAGCATAGATGATCAATTTGGATGATAAGAATATCTACTGTGGTCAGATAATTCGTCGATAATTAATATTTCTGCCATAAGTACGTCAAATTGGGCACAATTTTATGTAGCTAAGCTGATCGAATCGGTCAGGTACGAAAGGGCTCAAGCGCCAGACATAAAAATACGCCCTGGTAAAAATTAGCAGTAGAATGTGTGTTCCAAAATACTATAGATCTAAAGCCGGCTGTAAGATTTCCAATAGCTTCTGTAGCCGGCTACACAATTTCTTATAGCCTTCTATAGCCGATGGCGATTAAGCAACAGCCAGACGATAAAGTTTACGCTAAACGTTACTAAATACGGATACTAGGACTTAGTTAGTTTTTGGACTACCGCTCTCTTTTTGTGCCGTAGTATCTTAATTTATTTTGCGAGGAAAGCTCCGTACTTTTGAAGGATACCTGTCATCCTTAATATGTTGGAGCGCCTTCAATTTCTTATGATACTGTGCAATACCTCTGGTGTGAAATAGTTGCTTCAGACGCCGTGGCACGCTGCGGCGCAGCGGGCGGGCAAAGAGCGCTAAACGCGCATTGGCGCCTACAAACCTAACAGGGATACTTGACGCAATGCGTGAAGTATCCCTGTTAGGTTTGTAGGCGTCGATGCGCGTTTGCGCAATGCGTGAAGTATCCCTGTTAGGTTTGTGGGCGTCAATGCGCGTTTGCGCAATGAGTGAAGTATCCCTGTTAGGTTTGTAGGCGCCAGTGCGTCGCCGCTCCGTTTGTGTTAGGCTCTAATATTTAATCTCGCAGAGTCAGCGTTTTTCAACTCATGATTTTGAAATGTTTGCACACTCTGTATGGATTATTCTCATTTTAATTGATGGAAAAAAAATATGTTTTAAAGGAAAATATAATGTGTGTTTTGTAAATATTAAGGTAGTTCCGTATCAAACTTAATAATTTCCAAAGCACACGAATTTCTACACAATTTCCTATAGCCTTTTATAGCCAATGACGATAAAGTGTAAAACCCGGCGATAGGAACTATAGCCCGACTGTATACTTTTTTATAACTTCGTATAGTCCGGCTATATGATTTGCTCCGCTTTCTACAGCCAGCTATATGATTTTCAATAGCCTTCTTTAGTCGGTTATAAGAACTCCTATGGTATCTTGAAACGCAGCTCCTATCGCCAATTTTTACCAGGGTGGCAAAAAAAAAAGAGGAAAATTTATGAAACAACCCGTTTTAAATTGCAGATTAAATGATAATGTGATTAATTAATTCATCGCTTTAATAATTTAGAGCTCTGATATTTATAAGGGGTCAATTAAAACGGTTATTACCATTTTCCTCGAATTCTCATTTTTGACGCTTGAGCCCTTTTGTAACTGACCGATTCAATTCTGGATAATTTTGTCCATTCAAACCGGCAAATCGGCGCTCCTTTGACGTAAGGGCGTATCTCGATTTTAATATGAGTCCCGTTTTCCGTATGACTCTATGCTTTCCGGGACTTATGTGGAAAGGGAGATACGCCCTTTCGCCATGCAGAGAAACGATTAATAATGTTGCCCCAGGAATCAGGATAAGAAGATCACGGTGTTTACCTTTGAGTTGGGGACGCGACTAAGCGTGGTTGATCTGCGTTGATTGCGATTCTGGTGGTGGTGGTTGTGCTGATGGTGTTGGTGGTGATTCTGTGGGTGGTTGTGGCGGTGGTAGTGGTGCGGGGGTGGTGGTGGCGGCGAGGCAGCGGGGGCGGCAAAGGCAGCGGCAGCGGGGCGAGGCTGGGTTCCGCCCGCCGCGGCCATTCCGTCAAACTACACCATTTCGAGACTCCCCGCCTACGCCTCCTCAGTCCACCCTTCCACCTGTAAAACAGAACATGTATCCAATTAGATCCAATTCAAACTAGCGAGGCAGAGTAAAAATAGGGGACAGTGACAACTGCAAATGTAAGAAATCGAGAAATACAGTAGAGTCTCGATCATCCGCGATAATTGGGACCGCAAATACCGCGGATAATCGAAAATCGCGGATACTCCGAATCTGCAAGACGGCCGGAAAAAGTCGTCGGAAAGACTGTATTTTAAAGGAGTCAGTAAAGACACTTACCATGCATGAAAAGAATATAATTATTAACTAAGAATCAAAAAACGTTACCTGTTAAACAAATTAAACTTTATTTCTCGAAGAATTTCTTGGTGGAAGATATTTTCTGTGTAAAGAGGAGGTGTATGAACAAAAGCAAATAATTATTTTTAAGGAGCCAAGAAGACTTATCAGTTTCCTGCGTAAAATATTAACAGTCTTGTCGCTGCACAGAGACTTTGATTGAATACGAGAGAGTATCTCTCTTACCATCGTGTCATGTTTCAGCGAATTACGTCAATTTAAGTCTCAACTTTAAGAGTTTTTTTATGGACTTGCGAGTTGGTTTCAAACGAAGTCATCGTGCCCTTGTGAAGGTGCACCCAAAAATACTTAATCAAATTGCGAATCCTCCACTCCTCTTGGAACTTGTTCCTCTGAGACGATGCTTGGCAACGGAGCTTTTAAGAGACTCAAAGCTCATGACTGTCTTGATGCCTCATCAATCAGATTGCTTAGGACTTGGACTTAGAGGCGCGGAAGAAAATGTAAAAAAAGAAGCCGCATAGAATTAAAGCGGACATAGAGTATACGACGGGTGCTTTTACTTCGGGGATCCGTTCCATTCGAAACTAACGGTAACACGCTGCAACTGCCGGCTCCTTGAGGAGAGCCACAGTGAATCCATTCAAAACGTAAAATATGCGCTCGGTATGAGGAGTGAAGGCGTGAGTAGAGGCGCAGGCAAAAGTACCGCGTCCTTGTGTTTTAAATATTCTATAGCGCACTGGATCTATATACCGGATTAGTCCATCATCGGCTTCCAGTTTCCGGTAGCGATTTGAACTCAATTTGTAGGCACCCTCTTGAAAACTGCTTCAAGTAAACCGTTATTGTCTTTTCCTCTTTGGCTTACTTGTATTTTTCAGGTGAAGGATGTCACAGTCGAGGTGGTGCAAGTAATTTATGCAGTTTTAGTTGGAAACCATAAGGAACTGGTCCATTTATATTTACAACACTTTTATCGCATTTAGTTGTTTGGGTTTCCAGACTTTTCAGCGCAGAAAAATCCCGCGCCGAAACGGTCGCGCCGAAAAGTCCGAACACCAGTCGTTTGAGGATTCGTCTATAAATTATTCAACCTTCCAAAACATCTTTCATTAATTTTGTTCCGGCTTTTATGTTGTGGTACAGTCTTGCCAGAATTCATACCAATAAATAAATTAGGACTTCCAAAAAAATAAGGTACAGACTCGCTCAGTTTCATGCTGGTAGATCAAAATGCACGATCATAGCCCTAGCAATGTCACTGCCGTAAAAATAGGAAACCGTCTTTTAATTTGCAAAAACTGCTTTTGGTACATTTTTAATTGTATTTTCATAGTTCATTTTTCATCAATCATACCAAATTCCCAAAATATCCTTCCTATCAATGAATAGAGGTGAACATGAGGTATTTATGAACTATAGCGCACAATTTGATTACGTCGGTTTAAGGCCACATTATTTGAGATCAAAATACCGATAGTCGCAGTGAATAGGTACATTAAACATGGTAATTGGACGTATTTCTATCAAACGGAACTATGTACATTACGACATGGGCCCTGAGACCCATAAGAATATATGCATAACAGAGCTCACGCCATAATGCACATAGTTCCGTTTGGCAGAAATACCTCCGAGTAGAACGTGAATCATAGTGTTATGGATAGATATTCCGAAAAAGTGGCGGAAGGTATGAAAAGCATGTCAGGATATGCAGTTTTTAGGGATGCTGCGCGTATTTTTTTCTCCGCTGTCATTATTCTTTCCATCACGTGCCATTGACCAATTTTTTGTGCTCGTTATTAATGTCACTGAGAAAGCAATTGGCTTTCTTCCGTCGAAGGAGGAGAAAGAGAAGCGCTCAGAAAATCTACCGATGAAGATGAGAACGGGATGAAGAAAATGAACTCCAGGAACCACGCGACCGCGCTCGACCTGTGGAGCCAATGGATCGTACCCCTCCCCCATCCGATCTCCATTTGTCCGACACTGATCATTTCTGGTTGACGAGGAAAATAAGGTCGCGGTGATGGGCAACTCAGAATCACATTTTTGCTCCTTTCCCAGCATTTTCCTCCGCAAAAAACGGAATCAGAGTGGAATGATGAACTAACGAGATGGCGAAGTGTCACGTCATGCACCCGACCCGGCGACGGCTAGTTGCTGTTGTTGTTGAAAAATGGCGGGCAAGGTGACCTGTTCATTACTGGAGGAACTATATTTTTGTCATTTACACAAGGCGAGGGGGAAATGCCCTCATCTCACTTATTGACCGAGGGTCAATAATCGGTACCTGCTAAATTTATTTTCTTAATTTCACTGAAAACCATCCCAGAAGAAGGTCAGCCATTTTCAAAATACGTCGTTTTCTTCACGAAAGAACGTAATCATATTTTAGTTTTGCCAAATTTTACCTCGCGAATTGCACTTTTACGAGGAGAATCTAGGGCATTCCTGACTGACAAATTCTCCGAAAAAAATGGTGCTCTCCTGATCTCACGCAAAAATCAGATAAAATGTTGGAAAAATAGCATGGATACATTCTCGTAAAAAATTGAATTTTTTAGTCAATTTTGCAACGTTGTAATGAAGTTACGTTCCTTCGTCCTAGAAACGACGAATCAATCTTATTTAATAGAAATGCACCAATTGTCACCAAGTCTGAACCGAGAGAAGAGGTTTGAAGCTTTTTCCCGCGATAAGACATTGGGTAAATTAAGGCAAGTTAAACGACTTTTTTCAGAATATTTTATGACCAGACAAGTCGATTCAATGACTTGACAAACTCTCAATACGCGTTTAATGCGAGCCTCCGAATTCGGAACTTTGATGTTTCCATTTTCCGTTGTCTCCTAAAATTGAATTACATCGCTGTTGGAGGCCGTCTGACCGAAAATGGAGGGACCGACGCGTCGACGCTTCGATGGTATGCTGCCGTGCTAAGGAAGAACGCCGTATGAGCCTTCAGGCGTTGCAAAATTTCTTCCGACAAAAACCGAAATTACTGGGGGAAATGCGAATATTATTTTTCAAAATGTTCAGACAATTTTGTACGCAATTTAATCTAAAATATCTGAAAATTTCAAGGAAAAATATGCATGAATGTCGTCAGAAATACATGCTTTACCGACGGAAATTTGACAGCTCTCGAATGTCCATACGGCGTTCTTCTTCAGCACGGCAATCAGAGTAGATCGATTGATGATGTCAGCATGGCCGATGATGGCGCATGGAGTGATGGTGCGCGGCGCAGCGAAACGCGGCTCGCGGTCCATTGCATAACAATTTGGCGCATTATGACAATGACATCTCATTTGATTACCCGCGGCTCCAGCCCGAGCCTTGATCTTCAGACCACATCTTCAGACTCTTGTTTCGACCCGTTACTACGGTTCTTTTATTGCTCCGCCAGCAATTGCACGTATTCGACCGTTGTCGCTTTGAGCCAGATATCAGCAGACCTTTGAGCACCTGCCACGCGCTCTCCTAAAAAAGTTGCAATGAATTCCAGCTCGCATTTCACTCTGGCGCCTGTTTTGTCCCCAGAAGATTGTGCTTTTTTACGGAGAGAACTTGGCTCTTACAGAGGAGAATTAATTCTTTCACGAAGTGAGCTCCATTCTTACTGGACGGGTTTTGACTCCTCATTCATATCAGTTGGGTTTCCTAGGAGCAAAATGGTCGAAATCTTGAGATCAGGAGCTATTATTTTTGACTCATCCATTAGAGCACGTTCTATCTGCATAGGGCACGTCAAGGAGTAGGAGGAATAAGAGGAAAAGTGGAAAAAATAAACGGAAGAGGAGGGAAAAGAAGGAAAGGAGATAGGAGGAGGAAAAGATAAAGAAGAGAAGAATAGGAGGAGAACGACGGGAATGAAAATTGAGAAGAGGAGGGAGAGCAAAAAGGAGAGAAAAAAAGACGGACGGAAAATAAGTGTGAAAGAGAAGTTAATAAGAAAAAGAAGACACCAAAAAAGAGGCAAAAAACAGAGAAAGAAGGAAGAATAAGAAAAGCGAGAAGAGGAAGGAGAACATGTAGGAGGAGAAGACCATTAACATGATGATGAAGGAGAGGGTGAAGATGATGAAGAAGAAAGAAATGACGAATGTGGCCCGACACCGTGAGTGACAAAATTTATGGAGACTTTAATGCGCGGATAAGAAAGAATAAGCGAAACGTTCTCAAGGATGGACCACCAGACGAAGTGCGAATGAAAGCATTCTCATACATGTTTCGAGCACCAACATTTCTTGTAGAACACGGTTTGCACAACGAAAATTACTGAAATCGACTCCTTACTAAAATATTCACGTTTTTACTTAACATAGGTTACGGGAAAATTGAATTCCCCGCTCACAAGAAAAACAACACTATTCGAATCAAATCGCGCACTATACTACGGTTGGCAGGCTTCTCAAGCGAGCTGCGTTCCATCCCCGCCCCGATCATCGGGTACTAAACCAATCGTAAAAATTGATACAAAGCAATAAAATCCAAGGCGCCTTCATTGTATCTATATGCAACCCGCACAACCACAGATCACGAATAGTTGCATCCAGGCGTTGAGGTCATATTCGCATCAAGCTTAGGTGCTGAATAACGGTGTTCTCTTACCATTTGTCTTTGTAACTTTACCAAAATGATCTTTTCTAGAGGCTGGATTAGAGATAGGATTTTTTTGAGACAAGTAAAGGTAAATATATTTTGGAACCAAGAAAAACATTCACATAGATCCTTGATGGAGAAAATGTGACAATTATTTCGCAAATAATTAATAAGCGAGCCAATAGAATATGATAGAAATTTAAAACGTCGTCTAATCATACATTGTAATACTTCAATGTATAGAATAAATTTATGATGATGCCATTGTGTTTCCCAATAAAGTGCGAATTTATCGATGATGAAGATAAGACGTGTGTCTCGACTGCGATGTTTGAAAATCTGCGCTGCTGTTTAATTTTTTTCTTACAGAAAAGTTAACGGTTGTTATTTACTGACATTTTTAAAGAATATTTTGCCCAGAATGAGGAAAACTCAGTAGAAAAAAAAAAAAAATAAAAAATATAGACAAGTAAAGTAAGGTTCGTGGTTTCGTTTGATAACATGAAATATGACTGCTAGAAATTTGCAACGTCGCAAATTGAGATGCGCGTTTCACGGATTTCACCATCATAGCCGATAATTATTGCCAGTTTACGACGATCACAAAGTCTTGCGACCGTCTCCAGTTTCTTCGGCAGACTGATGGTGCTGTTGTTCACACTAAGTTCTCCGCGGAATCTGTTTAAAATGTGATATTACTGTTATAAACTATTTTTAGGGTTGTGACATCGGAAAAAAAGTTCTAATATACAAGGCGGATTTTAATTGGTCATTTTTCAATTTCCTGGCATTAGCTGGCAACACGCTGATTGCACTTGCCCGTCTGAAAACTTTTTCGCTTTGCGGTGAAAAAAAATGGCATTAGAGGCGTTTGATGGACGAGATAAGACGAGGCAGGAGGCTCTCAAGAAGACTTAATAAGCTCGCAAAATAACTACAAAGAAACGGGCGAAAACGAGAACCGTTTAAAATTTCACGGTGATAACTGGACTTAGGAAACAGAGACTTTTAGCCGCAAGTCGATGCACCGGAACCGCATCAACATTGTTTCATAGCATGGACCAGACCTGATATCCTAAACACCAAGGCGGATAAATAATGGTGGGCGCATTTTGTACTCTCGTGACGTCACGTGGTATCGGGTACATCCCAAATGCATGGCATCGCCATACTTTGCCATCCGGAATGCATGGCAAAACAAGAACCCGCTGAGCGTCACAGCTTTAAAAATGACGGCTCAACTCAAAATGCGACCACATTTCTTTAAACGCCTTGCTGAAATACCAGTTCGTTCATTGATCACGTGCGTATTCAAATATTTATATTGCATTAAAATAAATGAAAAAACAGAAGAATCAGAAAAATGAGTGTGAAATTAATGCTGAAAAATGCGTATTTTAATTCACTTAAAAAATTGGTAGTTCGTGCAAGACATCGGCAGTTCTTTATGGGTTTCACCCACTTTGTTTATTTTTCTATGTCAGAATTTGTAACCTCAGGGATCATTATCCTTTCATGAAACTTTCCTACGGAGAAGCTTTTCTTTATCCGTGAAATTTTTGACATGCCACCTCAAAGAGGACGGAGAAAGAAAGAGAGGGAGATGAGAGGGAAAAGAAAAAGAGTGAAAATTCTGCCGCAGCAAATATCTACTCAAGTTTTTTTTACCTCATAGCATTGAAAGCATGCATTTTATTGTTTAAAAAAAAAGCCTGCTCAAAAATACACGCTAAACTATTAGGCACGCGAAGCCAATCGTTAGAGTTTAATGGAGGCAGGATCTTCCTGTTTAGAGGAATGATCATTGATGACAGGTTGCCAAACTGTGTTAGATACCGTGCAATTCGAGTACCTTTCGTATAAGGCACATATACACTGTAGCATCATTTGGCAACAGGGACTACTGTGATTAGAAACTACTTGAGTGGAGCTAGAAATCGAATACAATTACCGGCGGAATTATTGTAAAGTAAAGAAACAATTGACCTTAATACTTGCGCGTGCCGGGTACTTGGGATTCTGAGCGCGTGCGCGTATCAGTATTCGCCTCGTCTTTCCCACTGCCACTCTCTGCCCGTATAGCGTCTTTTTCTTGAAATTGTATTTTGCGGTTTGAGGTCTCTTTTTCTCCGGGTTTCTACCCGTTTTGCAGTTAAAATATAAATTAGCTCGATACCGCGATTTCATTAACGAGACGGAGGTTTCTACGATGTCGCGATTTGATAGAATTCACTGGAAAAAAAAAAAAAAACACATTGGATTTAGAGTCCAGACTCTTGAAAACATTGACAAGAAAAAAGACTCTTGATTCAATCAGATTTAAGCTTGAATCAAAAGGAAATCCGCTCAAATTAGGAGGCTTGGTTCTTGATTTAAGCTTAAATCTGATTGAATCAAGAGTATTTTTTCTTGTCGATTTTTTTAAGAGTCTGGACTCTGGATCCAATGTTTTTTTCCAGTGCGGCAACACTACACGTTTTAAAGGAAATCGCTGATTTCCTTTATAAATCAATAAATCAGCCTATTTTATCGAAATTTCCGAATGTACGTTTACACACTGTTATGTAATATACGCATTGGTTTCATCAATTTATCATTTAATTTGAGTCCGTCCAGAGGCTCAGAAAAAGAGGGGGGGGGGGGCACTAACACAACCTTAAATCCACTTCAGAAGATGGTGACCTGAAATGAGTAAAGGAGGGGTTGACGACGGCATTCGTTAAATCGACGTCATTTATGGGCTTGTTCTTTGTCACCAAGTAATCACTGTCACAATTTACACAGAATAGATCCCTATGAACATCTAATTACATGCACCGGTGGCGGTAACTAAATGAGCGGACGTCAACTCCTAAACCTCCAGATGAGGATAAAATACCAATCGTCTGGAAAGTGACGCATTCCTCCCGGGACTTGAAAGTGAAGGAATTTCTTCGGTTCGAATCAGAGACACATGCATCTCCGGGGATTGCACGCACGAATCCCATAGGACATATATCTGCCGAACAGAACTATGAGCATTATGACGTGAGCCCTGTAATGCGTATATCCTCATGGATCCCAGGGCTCATGTCTAAATGCACATACTTCCGTTCGGCAGAAATACGTCCTATTAATCAAGGCAATCGCGGGTGAGCCCATAAATATGAGCATGCAAACTCTCGATCTCGACACTTGCGAAATTGGCCCCGCACGGCGGCCGTGTGGGAAAGAAAGAACCAATTAGCGGAGCCGTTTAAGCGTGGACACCGGTGTTGGTCATTTGCCGGCCGTTGATTGCCACCCGAGTACCGCGGGTAATTAATCGGAATCGAGAGGAAAAATGGGAAAATCAAACAGGGAAACTGCCATTGTCGAGATTGCGACGGTTCCGATTGCGCAACGCAAGTTCGATGTTATGATACGCTTTCGTTTCTTTATCAGTCCATCCAACCGTGAGCTGAGAAAGCTGCAAGCTCCGGAGTTATACGCGTGACGAGAACCATTCCATGATCGATGGTTTCTGTGGAATCCATATCGAGGAAGCTTGTTCTATTCACATCGGTCCCTTACATTTCATTTACTATTGTCAGGTTTTAAAAGTATGCAATGGATCAGTTGCGCTGGTCATAGAATCGTGTTTTGATGCTTGATTCTAGTAGAGTAGCTAAAAATAATGAGATCCGTCCAGACAGCAACTTTCTACGTTTAATATTAACCGGGATATCGTGCTCCGAAAGATTCGATTTCTGACGTCATCCGCTGCAGTAGTGACACCCTTGGTTTCTTCCATACCTTCCTTTCATCAATAATCGGTGAGACTCACATTTACAGTTGTTACTCAATGTGAAACTCGGATGAAAGCAAGGTGCAGGAAACCAAGGGTGTCACTACCGCGGTGGATGAAGAAAATCGAGAAATCGAGATATCGAATCTTTCAAAGCGCGATATCCCAGTTAATATTGAACGCAGAAAGTTACTGAGCTGCCATCCAATGATTGAGTGGTTTCAAATTTTTTCCAGTAAACTAAATATTTAAAATTACATTATGAAATCGTTTCTTTCTATATAAAGCAAGGACCAAAATTGCAGAGTGATATTCTGAAAAATACAAGTAGCAAAGGATGATAGAAATTGATTCATTTTCTTTTCCGTGGTAAAGAATATGACAAATATGTTTTATTATCATAAATCGAGGTATGTGCACTGCACTATTTACAGATAATGTGCTACTCTTCATTGAATACGTTAATTTTAAATATTGTGTAATCAGTTACTGTAATAATAACCTCTGTTTGTGAGTGACGAAAATGACTCATGACTCCCGTTTTGTAGTTACATAGGACAAAACGTCAATATTTGAGGGATAAACATTCAAAGCCACCATGTTAGTCGTTGAAAAGTAAAATGCGTGGGTAAGCGCTTTGCGTCTGCTTGAAAGTGCTCACAGAACACGAAAAGAGTATAATTTACTCACGCCTCTCGCGCGTAAAAGAGGATTAACAAGCGTACAAAGAAAACTAAATAGCCACAAAAGAACGTACAAATATAGGGCTTGTTTTTGGATCTTCCAAACCTTAATTTTGCCTTTCCCTTCGACGTCAGTTTCCTATTCACTCGCGTGGGAGTTATCTGTCTACAGCCGTGAACGCATGACGTCAAACGCGCATTTTTCCAACCTTACAAAAATAAATTCTACTTTATATGAACACCTGACAACGAGTACTTGAGATGCTCAAGTATACTGCTATGCTAAGAAGAACGCCGTATTAGCCTTCAGACGTTGCCATCTTTCCCTCAATAAATAACGAATTTACTCCATGGGAAAATTGTGGATATTTGTCTCTGATTTTTTAAACAATTTTCTTAGCTCTCAAATCTTAATCATCTGAAACATTTAAGCAAAAATACGCATAAATTTCCTCAAAAATATAAGAGCCGATTATTTTCCATATAACGTTAACGCCGAAATAACGAATGTGAGAAAAGCAAGAAAACCGTTTTATTAGCTTTGTTGAAAATCTTCGAATTCCAAAAAATCTATGTTGTTCTAGAGGGCTGTTTCGAAATCAGACATGATTGATTATACCTGAGAAAACAAAGAAAAAACAACCCCTCTACCACCAAAATAGAGATAGCCGCTTACGTGATTTGAAAAATAATCAGTTCATATGTTATATCCGGGGGGTTTTGGCAACTCTCGAATGTTCATAGGGCGTTCTTCCTTTGCACGATAGTATAGTAAACAGAATCGTTACTCTCTTCGATACATCGATCTCTGTTAATATGAAGCTATACCTACATAGAGTCGATGTACACGTTACAATCGTAGCGTAATGCGAGGCTACCATTACGTTCAGAGCCGTGGCGTGAATTGCGATGTATCGATTGTTATGCCATTTAAATCTATGGTAGAGAATCGATTATTAAGTTGTTCGCTGTGAACACCCTGTTCATCGATCCTTTTCCATGGGTTTAAATGACAGATCAATCGATATATCGCAAGGCACGCCACGCCAGCAATTACGTTTCGAGTTTCGGGCCGAGAGTACGTATAATTTGTATCTGAATAAGTGCTTACACTTGGTCTTGAGATCATTAATTTCCCCGAATGACTTGTTTGAGTTGTTACATGGGACAAGCACTTGAGTTAGTGCGCCCCTCTTAGAATTGGATCATGGACAATATGGTTCCATCCGAAACTGTTACAACTGATCTCGCCGGGTCCAATTCGTCGCCCTCCTGACATAAGGGCGTAACTGCGCCCTGCAATGGACCCTGTCATCCGTACGTTCAAATGATTTTCCGGGCTCATCCAAAAGTGCAGGTACGTCTTTATGTCAGCCCAGCGACGAATTCACACCGGGACTGGACCCATGGGCCGCTACGGGCGACGCTGACAAAATTGAAATATGGACCGATTAAAACTGGACCGTATGCAGGTTGCCGTGTCGTTGCATTCTAAGGAGAAGCAGATCTCATTACTCTCTGATATTCTTTAAGATTCAACCATTCAAAGGCGATGTGCGTGACGTGACAGGGCAATTGAATTGATGCCGGAATCACACGCTGAATTTGGCGGCTGAATTTCGAAATCAACAGTCATCCCTCAACGGCTAAAATTTCGCTAATTCGAGTTATTTCCATCCAGATTTGTATCAGATCTATTCGAATAGTCCTTAGGGTCCTTAGGATTTATTAATGACGCCTTGGGTGCTATTATTGCAATGCTCCCCAATGCCGAGCTCTTCATCTACCGGGTCATCCCCTCCCGATTTAGTATTTATCTTTATGTAACATTATATTCATTGTTACATGCGAAAATTATGCGTATTTGAATCTCATTGTTTAAAAACTTCCAATTACATTTTACTTTGTTTCAGAGAAAAAAATTTAACATTTTCCCCACAATTTTCTGCGGCTCATTCAGAACGATCGAGAAAAATTCACGGGAAAAAAGAAAGACACAAATGCGTCTCTTTTTCAAAACTCTCGATGTGGATATGACTGGTGTGCTTAACGATACCCAGTCCAAGTTCCGAGCGGCTACAACACTCCTACTAAGAGGTCTGGCAACTGTAGATGAAAAATTAAGTTTATTAACATTGAATAGGCTCCGGGAACGACGAGCAATTTGAATCTGCCCTGGGACGGCTGCATGTGAGGCCGAAGACTTGCTACGGTTACGGTTAAAGCGCGGCTCAAAAGAAACCTGATGAGGCAAGGTCAGGGGTTAATCGTATTAGGAGTCACAAAGAAGAAAATACTGTCCTGCAGAAAAGAAAAGCCTCGTTGTTTATGTCTTGCGTTGCGGTGGGGGCGATTGATGACCGCGGTATGATGCCGTCCCTAGCAAGAAGCGCTTAACCTCGAGAGCAATCCAATTGCGAATCCGTGGTTTTTATCTCGAATGAAACTGGGCTCGAGTTACTCCCTTGCTCTATTAAGATTATTCGCCTCAACGCCTTAAATGATCCTATCTGAAGTATGGGATGAGCCTCAATAACAGTGTACTTTTAGGCACTTCAGAGCTCATTCTCCGAAAGAAAGGATGATATAACTGTCGTGCATAAGAAAAACGCCATATGAACATTCGAATGTTGCCAAAGTTGCAACAGAATTCAGAAAATGAAATTCCTTGACATTTACCTGATTTCCCTGACACATTTTGGTGAAACTTTCTGACAATTGAAGATATGACAGATGGTTTAAAAGACATAATTGAAAATGGTTTTCACACAAAATGTGTTCTTCGAAACCTCAAACCCATTCTAGAAAGCAAGTAAAGGTGATTTAACCAATTTTCCCTGACATTTTCCGATTTTCCCTGAATTTCTAAAATTCCCTGACATTTCCCAGTTTTCCCGGTATTCCCTGACTGCGGCAACCCTGAAAGTACTGATTCTAATGTCGATCCTGTGGTGTAATAGTTGTAGTTCTTGCTTAGCTGTAATCGAGAGGTCCTGGGTTTGATTCCCGGTCAGGTGACTCAAGTTCGATGGTCTCAAACAACGGTTACTTAAGGCTAGCTTGATTAGAGCCTGAGGGGGATGGAAATTGAGGGACTGCAGGCGTGAGATTATTCCCTCAGGGACATTTGAAGTGAAAAAAGAGGAGAAAAAATTGCCCTTTAATATCTTTTTCCTTTCTCGATGGACGTTGAGAATAATTTTTTCTGAGATGTTCAGATATTATAGATTACAAAACGAAAAAAATCCCTGAAAAATGTGAGGTAAAATGTTCTCAAGGCTCCCGAAAACTTCCTATATTACTGGAGGAAATTGGGCAATATCCGATGGCTCATACGACGTTTTTCCTTGGTACGGCAGAGTGATTTTGATAGATACCGTTCTTGTAACATGGTCGAGTTTTGATTTCTGGTTATGTCTCATGAAAAGCTAAGTTCCTGAGAGAATACGGTACAGCCGATGACTAAGTTAACTGAAAAAATGTTTAAATTTTAATAGGGCAGTCCAACCGGCCTTTGAAATCTCCTCACTGCTTCATAATCATACTTAAATTCCGACCAATCTTTTTATTTATGTACTTTCCGCCTATCATTCTCCAAGTATTACCCGCTCATCATGATGATGAACCAGATACCGCTGCTTTCAGTATTGCAAAAGAGCGCATCCTCCAATGAAAGCAATAAATTACTGCGAACCAGTTCCGTTTAATCAAAGCCTCTTGAGCGGCAAAATTATCTTTATTGCTCATAAATCGGTGGAGTTGATCCGAGTCGCCAATTCGCTGCGCGGCGTTTCATTACAAAGCGAGTATTACATCGAGTTGATTGTGAAGCTCAACTTTTTTGGGCGTTCGAGTCATGAGGCAATGAGGAAGAAGAAGATCCTTTCCAGTTTCCAGTGCTCGCTTCGATAATGGACGCGCAATCGGCATCGCATAAAAAGATGAAGCATTCGGTGACGAGGCATGCTTTGCGATACATCGATTGATCTGTCATTTAAACCCATGGAAAATGATCGATAGACAGGGTGTTCACGACGAACCGCCTTGATAATCGATCCTTCACCATAGTTTCAAGTGGGCGAATATCGAAAGTCGATTATTCAGGCCTTTGAGATACATCGATTGATCTGCCATTTAAACCCAAGGAAAATGATCGATAGACAGGGTGTTCACGACGAACGCCTTGCTAATCGATCCTTTACCATAGTGTCATATGGGCGAATATCGAAAGTCGATTATTTAGCGATTAATCGATTGATCTGCCATTTAAGCCCATGGAAAATTATCGATAGACACGGCGTTCACGACGAACGCCTTGATAATCGATCCTCTACCATAGTTCCAAATGGGCGAATATCGAAAGTCGAATATTCAGGCCTCGCCACTGGTTAATCCTCGCGGGAGATAATGATACTTTATTCGTAAGCTCAGCTGAAAGCAAAAACGGTCCACAGCTCAATTATCTGGCTCCTACCGACGACACGACGTCTCTGAAATAGTGATCGGCTCGAAATCTGCAGGAACCCCTCGAATTTAAGAGCAGTTTAACGGTTTCGACAATGATCGCTCAGACGGAAACGCCAGAAAAGCCCACGTAATTATAATTTCACAAAGCACGTTTGTCCGTCTCCCGGCGTTGAACCTTTGATGGATGTCAATTGATTTTTATTCAAATGTTGCCAAATTTGTACTACAGGATTTAAACCAAAAGAATCGTAAAAAAGAGAACATCTTAGTAACCGAGCCTACCGGATCAACTGAATAAGAAGAATCACTGGAAAAAAACACATTGGATCTAGAGTCAAGACTCTTGAAAACATTGACAAGAAAAAATACTCTAGATTCAATCAGATTTAAGCTTAAATCAAGAACCCAGCCTCTTCATTTGAACGGATTTCCTTTTGATTTAAGCTTAGATCTGATTGAATCGAGAGTATTTTTTCTTGTCAATGTTTTCAAGAGTCTGAACTCTAGATCCAATGTGTTTTTTTTCCAGTGATTGTAATTATGTGTGGTAATGAAAGCGGAAAATTGAAGTGTTGAAAAACTGGTTTGAAATGTTGCTTTTCATTTATGACTCTAAGTCAAAGATTGCTGATGAGAATGAAAAAATACACTCGAGAGCAAAATTGTGAGAAGGATATTAAAAACACTTTTGGTATAAACCAGAAGAGCGCATGCACACCCCGTGCCAGGACAACGTTAGTCCTTTATTTTGAGAGTCCATGCTGTTACGCGAAGTACACCTATTGTTACATTTCCAAAAATCCATAGGATATATAAAGATATTGTACGCCTTAATGGAACATGAAGAAAAAGAAGTCGGGTGAGTGAATTTTTGCAGATTTAGACCAGTGGCGTGGCGTGAATTGCGATATATCGATTGTTATGCCATTTAAACCCATGGTAAAGGATCGATTATTAAGGTGTTCGCTGCGAACACCCTGTTTATCGATTCTTTTCCATAGGTTTAAATGGCCGATCAATCGATATATCGCAAAGCACGCCACGCCACTGATTTAGACTGATAGTTAAATGAGTAAAATTAAGTGAATTTCTTAATTCTTCAAAATGACTGACAAATAAATCTGTATTTCAGGGATATTCCGAAAAATTGAAGATTAACATGGTCGATTTATTCGTTTTTAATAAGTAAGTATGCATTTGGGTGACGAATGAGACAAGGTTGATTAAGAGTGATAATCAAATGATGATTATTGAAATTGACGGTGGTAGTACAATACGGAAAAGGTATTTTAATGGTACGATGTGAAATGACTTGATTACGGAAACAAATAGATAAACTGAAGAAAACTGACAACAAGGAAGGTCTCCTTAACACTCAATCTCTACCTGCCGTCATGGATCACCAGTTTTAATCGATTCAGTGTTGATCTGAGTCATTTAAATGCGACAAATAAAAACTAATGCTACCGTTGTAACTTGCCACCGTAATATCCTTGCCCCTAAAATGTCTCAGAATTATTCAGATTTATATATATTCGGTCATTTAAGACTCCAAATTCAATTAGGAACCGGGTTCACGACCCGCAGTAAGATACGTCACGACACACACAAACACACAAGCGCCTTTATACTAGTTTCATGTGTTCCGTTTATAGAGTTGTTTGTCGTTGTGTTCATTTCGAATCAGAAGAGTGACTTTTATTGCCCCATTTATTTCTCAATTTGGTTAAAATTACCAAATCTGCAACTAAGTGATCAGTCATTCTTCCTTCCTTTTCATCATTTGTGGTTTAAAAGGCGTGGTCTGATTTTGTTCTTTATTTTTTTCTTATAGATTAAAAATACATATAATATGTTTAAACGCAATGGCTTAGTTCCGATTGGAGTCTGATACATTTTAGAAAAAATATTTGGAAATATTTAATTCACTAAAGCAATATTCGACGAGAATCTTACAATATCGTCATAGTATTTCGCATGCACTAAAAATTTTTATTTTCCATATTTGAGTTCAATGATCTTCACATGGAAAAAATGTGAACTTGAGACTGCCATTTAATCCAACGTAAAAAGGTGAATAGAGGCGCCTATTGGACGATGTGCCACTCGAAATCAAAGGGACGGTTATTTATGACGATTACGGATTGTTTCCTTTCTCTCTGCCCCTTTCTTTCTTAGATTCGATGCTCTGACGCGCTTCAGAAAACTTTAAAAGAACGATAAAAATAATCGTGCAAATAATCAGCGGAAAGATAATGAAAATTTCAATTCAATGTATACAATGAAACTATACACGATGCGGCTGAAATATGCATGACGTGGCACAAGGAGTTAATAATATAAAGCTACGTGGTATAAACTGATTACGATGTCTAGCATGGAAAAGAAGCCATCAGTTTTTCCTGTATCGTGTAGAAGATAAAATAATTCATGATTCCGTTAGAAAAGCATTGTATACAGGGCAATGCAGCTTGTGTTTACTTTCTTACTCTTTCGTTCAAGTCTCTCTGAAAAACTATCAAAATTCGATTGGTAAATATCGTATTATTTATATATTTATTATTTACCTATTTACCTAGGTATTGATTGGGCACGTGTTGAGTTGAAACCGTCGCATCGTGTGTTAAGTTCAAATTGTTTTGAGGGGAAAATCACTAAATATAAGTTTTCCTTCTTTTCGCAATGCAATTTTTTCAGGTGTAATTCGATGGTGCTGAGAACATTTGAGGAGGGAAACACCTAAACTAAAAAAAGATTCCAGCCTCGGCGACAGCTCTGTTTTCTCCTAATCTAGGAAAGTTGTCGCGCGGCGTTATTTGCAGAATCTAAATGCGCGCTTGCATCAAGGACGCAACTTACATTTGCATTACATTCCTTTTACTTACGTTTAAAGTCCACGCCCTTCTCCTTTCCTACCACGGACGACCTACTGCCCATTTACTCATTCCTTTAACACTCTCTTTTACCATTAAGAAATTGTGCAAGAAGGCAAGTTTTGCGGTAAAGCAGCATTTTTGTACGTTGAAGCCTGACACAGGTTCACGTGTAATTGCAAAGCGGGGGTGAGGAAAGACTATGTGAAAATTTGTTTAATAGTTTCCTGCCTATATGTATCGAGAATCGAGTAAGGGATCGTGATTCTCCTCAAAAATATATGCTGAAACCGTTAGAAAAGAGGGAAAAAGAGAAAGAAAAAAGGTCAAGCAGAAGGCCTGAATCCATACTGGAAAAAAAATACATTGGATCTAGAGTCCAGACTCTTAAAAACATCTACAAGAAAAAGTACTCTTGATTCAATCAGAATCTAGCTTAAATCAAGAACCAAGCCTCTTAATTTAAGCGGATTTCGTTTTGATTCAAGCAAAAATCCAATTAAATCAAGAGTATTTTTTCTTGTCAATGTTTTCGAGAGTCTGGACTCTGGATCCAATGTTTTTTTTTCCAGTGCAACACCAAAATGATAGTTTTTTAGCTTTCTCCGCCCCTGCCTCAAGCCTGCATAAAATTAGACTGCGAAGAACTTTGGCTAAGAAAAAATAGAGACCTCTATAATAGCCTTCTGAAGACAGCTGGAAAATTCTGAAAGATGTGGAAAAATACTACAGGAATAGTTGAACAAATCACCGCAAACCGCGCTTCAATATCTAGATCTGGTACCTCGTAACAACCGGAGTTCGAAATTAAAACACCTGCATAAATGGGTGAAAATCGGGGACTTTGCCCCCCCCCCCCATAACTCGAAAACGGTGCGTATACTCAATCTGAAATTTTAGTATGTGTAAAGGGTCACCCTAAGGATGAAAAAAAAAACCTCACTTCGACCCCAATTTCCAGGGCCCAAAAATGAGCCGTTTTTGGCCCTTTTTGTGCATGGCTCTTTCTTGAGTGAACTGCTTTACCCTAAGTTTAACAGCCAAGAATAAGGAAAGATAACTGTTGCTGCCTGTAGAGAAATGTTAAATCTCCGGGAGTAAACGTTTTTCCTGTAACCTGCAGGATACCAGAAAAGGGTCTTCAACTGCTTATGTTAAACCACTCACAAAAATTCAATTTATTACAAATAAAACTATCCATTTATTAACACTTGTATTATTGTGGCACTAGTGTGACTCAGAGAAGCAACGGGACAATATTCGAACTCAGAGGGGGCAAATTGCGCGGTTTTGACGAGAGGACGAATTGAAATTTTAAAAGGTGTAACCAACAAGCAGGTACTTGTGATTGACACGGTGAGTGACATGACGTGCGGGGACTCGCGGAGAGAACGGTCGTAAAACCCATTGAGGACTCAGCTGGCAAGTGTCAACACTTTTGGCAGAATTTATGCCGACAAGAGAAAGTCGGCAGCAACGCACTCTACATAGAAATTACGTTCTTTTCTTTCTCCGAGCGCAGTTCCAACAAACCCTAACGACATTTACGCGAACTTTTCTCATCGTTTCGAACTTGAGTGGAAGCCAATATCCGAATTAGCTTCCACGCAGCGTACGGAAAACCGTAATTCTGCTCCAGTGACATCGAGAATCAAGCGGTCCCATGAGAGCACCGTTGCCGTTTCATTGATAATCTCACGATGTAATATTTGACGTTTAATTTTGGCCCTTTTTTTCTCAATATTAAATCACTGAACTAAGAAAACGTAGCTCATAAAAGTGAAAGTCAAGGATGAACATATCGCACTAGCAGCCTACGAGCCGTCTTTGAAAAATAGGGACGTGGAAGGTGCCAATTCAATTTTTTAAGAGAATACCACGTAAAGAAACGATCAAAAAGAAGCAAGTATTCTACCAGTGATTCCCTCAATATTTGTAAAGCTAGGGGCCAAAAAAAAGAAGGGATCGAAGAGAGAATCAATTCTCATCCCGGTTGATACCAGATCAAATGACCCGTATAAAATAAGTTTCCAACCAAACCAAAAACTATTGCAGAGCCCGGTAGTTTTTCATAAAGTTAACTTTTTCCGGAGGTTTTAAAGAATATCGAGAAATATAACCTTAGGTTTATGTGTCAAAACATGATTTTGCATACCAACTGATAATTATAATAAGTTTGCAAGGGAACTGCTAAATTTTTAAACAGACACTCCGAAAGGACTGTATATTTTTTTAAGTTGAGTGATTTTTGAGCAGAAACTGATTTACGAGCAGTTTGAGCACCGCGACGCTGGTAACCAATACTCTGACAAATAAAGCTCGTTTAATTAATTGATGGCGGTGAATAGAATATTCTGGACTTACTTTTAAGAGTCCTAAGAGAATGAATAAAGTGTGGACCACTCACCACATCAAATAAATTCTCAATTGTTTTTATTTCACAAAATCCGGCAACCCTGATGGGAGAATTGGACACTGAGGTAGGACCATCACGTATGAACGATTATAAATGAGTCAAGGACGGTACTGCCGCGACGTGATTGAATTATTTGGGTCACATCCTGGATTTTGTTTTTAGAGGGCATGAGACTCTCCACGACATATTTACGTACGATGTGACCGAAAATCACGTTAGAAAACTTCCATCAGGCTTAATCGCCTTGAAACTGCGTTTTTGATGGAATGTATCTCAATAAGAAGAGCGTACAGCTCATACAAGTCCTACTCACCGAACTGAATTTTCTTGATCAATTCAATCAAGATCGGGCCAAAGTAATTGAACCCGCGATTTTCAAATGAACTTTCTTAATTTTTAGAGAGAGAAGAAAATCAATGTTTTTTTTAATGAAGTGGAGAATGAATTGAATGAAAATTTACTGACTAGAAAAAAAAAGTCTCTTGGATCCAGAATCTAGACTCTTAGAAACTTTGACAGGAAAAATGCTCTTAATTCAATCGGATTTTTGATTGAATCAAAAGGAAATCCGCTTACATTATGAGCCTCGGCTCTCGATTCAATTAAAAAGCCAATTAAATCGATAATATTTTTTCTTGTCAAATTTTTTGAGTCTTGACTCTGGATCCAAGACACTTTTTCCCCCAGTGTATGCTCATATAATTAGCGCGCTGTGGGATCCCTTTAGACTTAATTCATTTATATTTTGTAGTTCATTTTGGCATCCACGTCCATTTGACAGCAAACTGTGTGAATATTCCTCTGTTTTCCTACGTATTGATTACACGAGGCTGAGTTTCATCTTAAGATTTTCCTCTTCCGATCGGATTAGCTATAATGCAGATCACTTTTGATGACGTGCTGAGACTATGGGAGTTGGCAGGAAATCGTTCATGGGTCCTAATGGCCTCGTTCTTGACCCCGAGTCAACTTTGACACAGCTTGGTCCTGCCTCGCCCATTGGAACTAACTGATACAGCCAACTTTCTTTTTTCATTCATCTCCTGTCGGTATCAAGGGCACGAAGCAACGTGATACATGGTCATAACGCCGGTTTCAATTTCAAAGAAGCACGCCTTAAATTGATCGTTCTTAAACCATCCCGCGATGATCTCTAATGAAACCTCACCCACTGGATCTGCGTACATTATAATCATGAATTTTCCTCGAGAAACCGATACGTATATTGAAAAAGAAAAAGAAAATAGAAAGAAAGAAAAAACATGATATTCAGGAGATCCCTCCAAAGATCAAATCGAAATCCCCTGGAAAAAAAAGAATGCTTGGATTTGATTTTTGGGCCGCGTTTTGTAGATCCAGATTATTCTTGCCGTTTTGAAAACCATTCATTCTAATTCCGGTTCAAATCATCGCAGATACTGAAATAAATATTCAATTGTAAAAAAAAAGAACCTGCGATGAGTGAAACGCAGCTTTAGAAAATACGGAGAAAATGACATTAACATAACTATGAATATTAATACATTCCTCGCATGCAGCATTTATGTTCGTATTCATTGAAGATGATAATGCTTTTTTGAATGCACTCGGGAACTTTCGAGCATTTTTCTATATTTGAAGAGAGCGAGCGGGGCACAACGCGACGCACAGTGGATCGAGTCAATAGGAAAAGTCGGACAAAATTCGGAAACTTTAAACGCTTATAACTCCGTTTGTACATAACTTTGAGGCTCTTAAAGTGGCTCCATTGGTTTCCTCGAGAAATTTTCTTCTGTGAGGGTTGCTACAGAATTTAGAAAATGAAATTCCCTGACAATTGAAGATGTGACGGATGGTTGAGAGGGCATAATTGAAAATAGTTTTCACGCAAAATTTGTTGTTCGAAACCTCAAACCCATTCTAGAAAGCAAATGCCGGTGATTTTACAAATTTTTCCTGACATTTTCGTTATTTTCGTCATTTTTCTGTACATTTCTCGGGTTTCCCTTACTTCATAAAATTTCCCGGCTTTCCCTGACTGTGGCAACCCTGTTCTACAAGCAGCCCTTAAAATTTAAAATGTGACGAATTTAACATCAAAAATAGTTTTGAGTCAAACACTTCATATCCGACCTCCCTAAATGACTCGATCCACCGTGCGACGGTCGCGGTGGGTAAAAAGTCCAAAATCACGGTTGAGTATCTGCATGGCACGAACACAGTTTCACTCGGACGTTTCCAGCGCGGGCAGACGAGTCGGTGTTCCTCACTTAATATCTACAGATGTTTGCTCGACGTCGTCGCTCGTGATTGCAGCGAAATTTCATTCGATTTTGTGAAGGTAAATACGGAAACTTTCTCAGAGCCGTGGTCTATCAAAAATTTGATTCACTATCGCGCGGATCACACGATTTTTACAGCTATTCCACCGGCCAATGGGGAGCGCGGAGGCGGGGAGGAGAAGTCCGCGCATTTCTTGAAAAGTCATCGTCATTCAGTACGGCATCAGATCCGGGGAACTTTTACGCTCATCGGTGGCCATCGTTGATGCCAGATTGGGTATAAAATATAGCAAAAGTAAAATGGAGATGTTGCATGTGTGAGGAATTTGCGATTTGACTGTTGATTCTTATGTAAATGTTCGCGAGAAACACGATGGTGCCACTGGTTTTCTCTGAAATCAACTCTCAAGCTAAAAAAAAGCTCTCAAGTTGAGGCCAAAGTGGAGGGGATATCCTGCCCTTACCCTGAGAGTCCACCTCTACATCAAAACAAACTCTCCATGCAAAGATAGGGAGCAAATACATTTGACAGGGCTGCCACTTTATTTGGGGACTCTAAGACTGAACACACGGCATCCCTGCTAATTTATTTGCTCCCTATCTTTGCATGGAGAGTTTGTTTTGATGTAGAGGTGAACTCTCAGGATAGCGTGGGATATCCCCTCCATTTTGGCCTCAATTTGAGAGCTTTTTTTGAGCGTTAGAAGATTCAAAAGTGCGGCTGTAGAGCTGCGTCACGGCTGCATTACAAGGGGGGAGGGGGGGGGGATAAAAAATCCGAAAAAGTGCGTTACGCATTGCCAGGATGTCTTCTAAAACAGGCTGGCCAAATATCAGTACTTTTCCAGTGCTTTTTCAGTACATTCCCAAGAAATTCAGTGCCTTCTCAACAGAAGAATTCAGTACTTTTTCAGTACCTCCAATTGACGAAATTCGAAAAATTTAAAAAAATTTAATTTCTCGCTCAAATATATAGCGAAAAAAGTGAAAAAAAATTCCAGACCTTCTTGCGGAATTTCCGCACTTTTTCGGTACTTGCGGACCGCTCTTAAAAAATCAGTACTATTTCCGGACTTGTAGACACTCTGATTGCTTGAACGGCCCTAACGCGTTTGCATTGTTTGTATACCATCGCTGTGGGGTCTTACATGGATTTTTCCCGTTCTTCATCATAAAAACAGGAATGATGAGAGTTTTTAAGTTCATTTTTTTATTTTTTTTTTAAAAGAGTGCGGCAGCAACGGCGAGAGATGGTGACGGCGTATAATTAAAACGCAGATCACACTCGGAGCCACATGCAGCGCATCCAAGCACCGAAGCGATCGTGGCATCTCATCGGTGGCCGGTCGGTAGCAGTGGCGTGGCGTCCTTTGCGATACATCGATTGATCTGCCATTTAAACCTATGGAGAAGAATCGATTAACAGGGTGTTCGCAGCGAACACCTTAATAATCGATTCTTTGCCATACTTTCAATGGGGAAATATCGATAATCGATGGTAGTTTCGCTCGGATTCCGAGCTCCGACGGTGATACCCGAAATAAGCAGACGAAAGGCAGAAAAATGACAATAAACTATAATGGGAAGAGTGGATAAAAACATCTCTAATCGGTTAAATGAAAGTTCTTAGAGACGAAAGAGACATGATGATGATAGCCCGAGTTCGATACCTGCTCGTTCCACGCTTGTACGGCATTTTTTTTTTTTCTTTTTTTTTTTTTTTTTTTTTTTTTTTTTTTTTTTTTCTTTTTCTTTTTTTTTTTTTACCGATTTCATTTCCTAGATTTTGATGCACAGTATGCCGAAACCGTAGCGTCTACGAAAAAACGGCGAAAAATAGGAAAGGAAAAAAGGAACCAGCAAGAACGGATAACATAAAAGTTTTGACATTTAAGTTCAGTTCTCTTGACAAAAACTTTGACAATTACGTAAAATGATCGAGAGAGAGCTAAGTGCTTCTAATGGCAAAAATCTATCTTCGATAACAATGTTCTTTTTAAAACTACGCTTTTACTTGATAACTTTGGTTTGAAAGAGTTAAGAGGGTTCATATATATTGTAGAAACAATGCGCACCTCGAAAAATTCGACGCAAGAATTATTTTCACCTTATACAGGTATACCTCGTATCAAAACCTGCAGAAAAGTGCCGGATTATGGGATGTATGATGAATGTTTTGTGAATTAATAACAACTTCTTGTTAACAAGAAAACCTTTAAACCACTTCGCCTCTCGCACCTGTATAGCTGTGTGTTGTCCTACTATCTATCTTTCGTTCAATTTGCAACGATCCCAATTTGATTACCACCCAATTATTCGGGCAGAGAAAAACTTCAATTCAAATTCTTTAGACCAAAACATACTACAGCCATCGAAGCATTCTGATAAGCAACTCAAGTGCAAAACAAGTTCATAACAGCAATTATAACTCAGTCAAATCAATTGAGACCGTACACTAGGTTAAAGATCAAAATCAGTACACGCTGCGATTTGCAGTAAAATACTGAAAAATCACAAAATAAGCATTTAAAGCCTGTAGGCAGGACTCGCGATTATTTTTCAGGTCTACAAAAGCCAGTCAAATTATAAAAAAATCACTCTCTTTGATGGCCGCACATAATATGGTCATTGCCATCACCCGTTCGTTAACCGGGAGAAGTGGGGAAAGTAAAATGAAAATTCTACTACAAGTATTTTTAGACCGTGGTTTCATGGAAAAATTTTACATATCTCAAAACTAGAAGAATCCTTTGTCTTAAGTCAAGGAAAAATGCATTTTTTACATTTTAATGTACCTGGAAATGGGTTCATAAATTAACTTTTACTCATTATTTACTTTTTTAATTAGGGTCTCAAAAGCGTGTGAGATATTTTTGATAAAATCATTTCCCTAGCGGCATACGCCACGAACTTTTACATTCGTCATCTAAAACCCGTATTTCTAGTCTTGATAAATCATTATCTCAGAATGGATCCAAAAATAAGCTCACTGCCACAAAGGACGAGAGTAGATTTGCGCTCTTTGCCTTGCGCGCGGGTTTGAAACACTAACGAACTTCAAGATTTATTTGAAGGTCTGAGAATCGATTGACCACATGCACGCTACTAATAAGATCTAAACCATATTGACTCGGACTCGGGACATTGTAGGCAACATGTAGTGGGAGTTGCAGTAGCTTTAATGTTAATGTGTACCTTTTCGTAAAGGGCAAACGGCATGTAGTTGCTTTGACCCATGATAGGTCATCTTGCGGGAATAACACCCATGTTCTGTATTGATCAGCGTTCGGTATGGGCAAAATATGTGAAAATCTGTGGTACCAGTGGCGTGGCGTGCTTTGCGATACATCGATTGATCGACCATTTAAACTTATGGAAAAATATCGGCTAACAGGGTGTTCGCAGCGAATACCTTAATGATCGATTATTTACCACAGCTTCAAATGGGGAAATATTGATAGATCGCAAAGCAAGCCACTGTATGGTACAGAGCATGCATTCGGTGAAAGGCGGGGACTATTAGGAGGAATCTTTCTGTTCATGTTTCCAGATCGTAGTTAGACATTTCCTCGTTTTAAAGATAAAATTTTAGTATGTAATTGGTCAATTGTACGGGTCAAAACCGTTTTGTAACACTGGACTTTTAAATGATCACAAATACTCGTACTTTCTACTCAAATGCAAACTTTTTACGTCAGTATTGATAGAACAATATACTCTCATTAGCAATGGATCTAGTGGTTAGATAGATATTGTTCTCATACAACTGAAAAACTGAAAAATCAAAGCTCTTCTACTTTCATGAGAAGTTATTATGAGGTAGATGTTTCTGAGAATCACTTCTGGATCAATTAATTTTTAAACAGAGCAGTGGAGAGGGTAACAGCATCATTCGTCACTGTTAATGAAAGTCCTCCTATGTACGCACGTTGAGGGTGTGCGAAAACAAACAAGGCAACGAACCCTTCACATAGTTTACTGTCCTACCCATTCGTTAAAGTCACTCAAAATCTGAGAGAGTTTCCTCCAACCTTCTACTGATACCTGAAAACTACTCCTGAAACTGAACGGCTATTTCAATCGGCAGAAGAGGAAGAAAAACAAGAAAGAACACGCGATAAGAGAAATTCAAGAGTTTGATTGGCAAAGAAATGAAATCTTTGAAAATTACTGAAAAAGAGAGGAAAAAGTTTCAATAAAACTCACCATCCCTATGACTGAGTTGACTTTCTGCAAATTAATTGACACGTACCTAAAAAACAAACAAAAAACCACATATTAGTGTCGAAACTTTTTCAAAACCTATCATTAGAAAGGCATAGGGGGAAAAAGAAGAAGAGGGGGAACAGAAGAAGATTTTCCTGGTGTTTATTGAGTCGGTTTCTTTAAGGCGGGCGGGTGTAAGCCCAAAAACTCATGAGCCCTGGCTTTTGTTGATCGCGCAGGACACTAGGGCTCATGAGTTTTTGAACTTACGCCCGTCTAACAGAAATCGATTCTATTGAGCTTAGACTGAATTATTTACTTTCTCGAAGTCCACTACATATTTGGGGTTACAGGAGGAATGGATAAAATGATTTAGAGCGTTCTTCTTCGCGGACTTAAGCCAAGTCTGGTTTTCTATCTAGTCTGCAAATATTGCCGCGGGGTCTCGAGTCTCATCAAAATGGTGAGTTCAAAACGTCGTGGACGTAAAGAGACGTGGAACGTGTCAACGACGTCGCGAAATGATCCATGCGTCCGCCGTCCTAATATGCGGAACAGTTTCAACAGACAATCGTAAGCATGTTCTCATGTTTGGCGATGAGGCTGACGTGCTTTTATCGTACCTGACGTCTTGGTTGCCAGATGGTGGAGAAAATAATAGATTTTATCTTTTAAAACTAATGCAAAAATATGATATTTGCTCGCCTCGTGTCGAGCCGTATTGATGCCGAACCAAAACGAACGCCGAACTGGGACGCAATATTGAAATTGGGAGAATCGAGGAGGCATTTTGATTATGTGTTCTTGTATCGAAGAAAAGTCCGATTTCCTCTAAAACAGTTTTGAACGATTTCAATACAATAAACGCAGACCATTGTCGTCCAAGAACGAGAAATAGCAAAAAACGTAATTTGGTCTTCTGTGACTTGCATGCTGTCTCTGAAAAAAACTGGAAGATTCTGGTTTTCATGTGAATGAATTTTGAAGAAAAGTACGAGTAGTTCAGTCTACGGTCACGGATTTAAACCACAGCGAGAACTTATGTTATCATCACGAGGTTTTTGTTCAGTTCAGATTTGAAGCGCAGTTCACACCTCAACACTTTCAGAACATGTTGTACAGTTAAGATTTTAGAGCCGCATAATTTGGGAAATAAATGTTAATTTTTGAGAAATCTTGTCTTTAGTAGCAAACAGTTCCTCTTATTATCTCGCACAAAAAGTTCCTGTAGTTAATAATGTAGTAAAATAGATGCTAAGGTCTGATATCTGAAACTATGGCGGGGAATTAACATTAATATCGATCAAAACAACCAAAAACTGAATGCACGGCTCACAATATGTATACAGATTCCAGAGCGCAAGAAATTAGTACGAAGTAAATACGCATTTGTGCGAAAAATTTTAATACATTATGGACGGAAACTGCGCAAAAATACGATTGTGGTTTTTCAGGGTGTCTAATTTTTTTTTTTTTTTTTCATTTTGGTAAATCCTCAGTTTTCCTGATTTTTGATTGCTAAATCCTGATTTCATAATTTTTCCGAATCCTGATCAAATCCTGATTTTTTGCGGAGAAAAATTAACGGACGGATAACGGATAAGTAACGGAAAATAAGCGGACGGCCGATTTTTCTCATAATCCTGATTTTCCGACCGATTTTTCCTCAAATCCTGATGAAATCCTGATTGACCTCAAATCCTGATAGAATCGGGAAAACCCTGATGCTTGACACTCTGTTTTTTTGGGGATCACGTGATCATAGTTATATCCCCCTTCTTTTTCCAATCCCCCGCATTGAAATATCCCAGAGTTTGAAAAACTTTCAGCGAGGCTCAGAGCATGATTTTTTACGCTCGTCACGCTGATGACATTAGAAGGAGGCAGGAAGGCGGCTGTCAAGCGTGATTTAATTAAGCTGCCCGATCCTCACTTTGGAACAAGCGCCACTCATTGTCAGCTGATCGGACAGCCCACGGCCGAGAGGGCACATGCTCTGTGACGTGGCTCATTATCGCTTATTATGACAAAGGACTTCGGACAAAGTCCACGTCAATGCCTCCGATCATGCATGAGACCGAAATCTCATTGACCCGAGTTTGATCCCATACCCGACCAAAGAGATGCCGTCGCTATGACGTAAGTCTTTTAATGCCGCTTTAATTTTTAATGATGTCTTCATTTATGAGGCTAAAGGAGGGTACAATGGAATAGAGAGGATCGTTTCCAGGGAAAAAAGAGATGGCACAATAGCATTGTGATAAGCGCGTAATGCACGGAGAAAGGTGTGAATATAACACAGATTTATTGCAGACTTATTGATCATATTTGCTTCAACTGATTTTTAGCTTTCGATGAAATGCCATACGATATGGTCTCCTCATTTTGAAATCAGCGGACGTAATTATGCGAAAAGGAACTATGCGCAAGTGAAGAGATGGGGTGTGCTCGTGGTGCGCTGTATAAGATGGTCAGTGGATGTAGTTCCTTTTGAGAAAATGGAAAAGCGGGATTTTCAATTAAATCAAAAGGAACTGAGCGCTAACTCGTGAGCCGTGGACATGCGACAAGAACCTTGGACAGGGCTCATGAGTTAAAGACTGACGACGTAGCTGTCGTCGCTCCCATCTTGCGTCGTTGAGCCCGGTCGTCACCGCTGACGTCACTGGCGCTTTTAAACTCCCATTCATTCTTACGGCCCTCAACTAACGAGCTCACCCCATCTTTCCATTTGCATATAGTTCCATTTATATGTGGCATAAATACGTCCAATTGAAAGTTTAAAGCAGCCCGATAAGACATTAAAATGTGGATATTTCATGGTCAAGATAGGGTCATGTCTTGTCTCGTCAGCGGGTCGATTTTTCAGTCTATGTCGATACGACAAGACAAGACATGGTCCTATGATAATCATGCAATATATCGCATTTTGATGTCTTATCGAGTTGCTTTAATTTTTCAATAATCGGCCGAAGAGGTCACCATGGTTTCAAAAATCGGACCACAAGACAGTATTTCAATGCTAGTTCCATAATTTTTTTCATTTTCTAAGACCTAAATGTCTTACTTTTAGTGCGTGCATTAGGGAAGCTTCAACTACACATAGAATGATGCAGATGGCCTAGATGAATCCAGAAAAGGTGAATATCATTTCCACACACAAGTGTCAAATTGAAAAAAAAGAAGAAGAAAGAAAAAAAAATGTATTTTAAAGCTGAGAGTATGCCCAACATAAGCTTTTCACAATTCTGCTGTATCAATGATAGCCGCGGAGAAAAAAAATGGGGAAACTTACTCATTAGCGTACCCTCGTAATTACGATTAGTGTTACATAATCAAGCCATCAGTTTACTCAATCTACGCGGGCTCCACTGGAACCGTCATCGTATGCGTCCACACTGATTATTTAAATGCTTGGGTGAGTAGGTAAGATAACTGCGAGTTAGGTGAAAACTTCAACGGCTCGAAACTTCGAGTCTGAAACTCGTCATCTGAATCATCATATCCGGATACCGAGGCTTATTGCAGCAGCGCCGCGCCGCCGCGTCATCCTAGCCAGGCGAAACGAAAATTCATTCTTTTCTTCGGATAATCCTGAGGCAAGCCGCCGCACGATGGATCGAGTCAATGGGAGAGGTCGGACAAAATTTGGAAACTTTAAAAGATTATAACTCCGTTTATACAAAATCATTAAGTTCTATTGGTGGTTTCATCCGTTTTCTCTTGAAATTCTCTTTCAGAAGCACCCCGTAAAATTTAAAATCTGACGAAATAAACATCAAAATTTACAGTTTTAGTAAAAAATTACATGTCCGACCTCTCTAATTGATTCGACCCAGTGTGCGCCGGTCGCCGCGCTTTCGGGATTATTGCTCCCTACACTGCTGTACTAGAGAAGAACGCCATATGAACATTCAAGAGTTGCCAAATTTCCTTTTATAAAATGTTTATTTAGGAGGAAAATTTTGACTATTTTTCCTTGAAATTTTCAGGAACTTTAGAACAAAATACAAAGAATATTCCCTGAAAAATTTGAAGAAAAATATTCAGAAGTTTACCAGGGAATTCGTGTTTTATCGAAGAGAATTTGGCAACGCCTGAAGGTTCATACGGCGTTTTTCCTGAGCACGGCAGTACAAATGGGCCTTTGTAAAGGGAACGACGCTGAGGAAACCGAAGGATCTCACATATCTCCTCGCAGCTACCGCGTTTGTACTCCTCCACTTTCACTTTTTATGTTTGTACTTCTTATTTCTTCCGAGACGATTATTAAAAATTGACAGGGGAACTTTTATTACCGTTGTTTGTACCGAGATCGCCCGCGCTCGTCATCGTTCTGTTTACTTTCTTAATTAAACCCCGTTAACTTATCCATCCCACGATCCCGCCGAGTTGTTTCGCTTGATTGTCGGGCCAACTCTTATAATCATACTTTGATCGCCCACAAAATTTAATAGATAGGTCTAAAAAAAAAAAAGTGTTTTCTAGTTTAAGTGTTAGTTTGAGAATTCAATACTTTTGTTAAGAAAATAAATTTAAAAGTTTGAGACTCACTAAAGACATAAATTAACCCTCAAAAGAAAAAGGTGCCGTCGCTATACGGCCGGTATCCCTTCAATTTTGAGTTTAGTCCAAAGATCTTTCAGGAACTTAAAATAATGACCCAGGTGGTGTGTTTGATGCCCATTCTCATAGAATCAAAGGCATTTTTCAAAATTTACAGTCCTTCAAAGTGAGCTTCCTGTGTGATTTTGCTGAGAATCAGACTGGGGGCCTAACACCCCCCCCCCCATTTTCGCGTACCTCAAAATCGTTTGCCGTGCGCATGATAAGATCATAAATATGGTCTTCTTTGCAAATTTTGAATGAAATCGAACTGATAGATTCTGAGGTATCGCTGTACACAGATTTGGGGGACGCCGGACGGACGGACACACATTTTGGCGCGTATACGTAGTATACCGCCTTTGCGATCGTTTCGACCCCCCCCCTCGATACAATAACCGAGTCCCCTAGTTCCTTACCGAAAAGTGACTACCGCGAACTTCTGAGATTTTCCAAAGCGTGTAAAAAGTTTACTAATCCGTCAATAATAATGATTAAAATTTGTTTCTCATTCTGGGGCTCGCTAGTTTATGTGTAATGAATACCAAGAGTCTACGTTTCTTGGTTTTTTTTAAAAAAACCTTAGAATGGGGCGCGCTGATTTAAAATATGCATATATAAGCGGAAGCAAGCGAACTGATTCGAGGATGGCTGACCAGTTCGGCACTCCTTGAATGAGAATTTCACTCACTCCGTTTTGTTCACAACGTTGCTTTGACATATCTCCACAACACTGTTATCCTTTTCAAAAGTTGGTACTCCTTGCTCTGATAGCCGGGGCCACCAGGATAGTGGTAAGTGCAATCTGTGATGAGCCTCGAGACTCATTAGACCATTTGCTAAACGTGGCTCATACAGGAGTCCACTAAGCCCTCTCGTCCCCACGCTCCTGATCACTGCGTCGGCGTCACGAAGAACAATGGGCCTTGGGTCCCAACGCGGCCGATACCCGTACCCCAATTACTCACGCTTCATTAACCATTTCACCGTCACGCTAGGATTCATCCAATTTTCAAAAAAAATTGTTTCGCATGTATTTAGCAATTTTTTCCTTACTCTCCGTTAAAACACAAATAAAAAGAGACCTCATTCATAAAAATCGGCCGAATAGAAGAGAAGTTACAGTAATCGAAATCCGAAGAAATCAACAAAACCTCGACTCCTCGATACGAAAAATAAAATGAAGGGGAAAAAAAGAAAGTATAAATTACAATTAAATATAATTGACCTCAAAATTTGACAAACAATTCATTTATATACCTAACGCTGAAAAAACTGGGAGAAATTACAAAAAATTTGCCTCTTGCAAGGGGCTTCTTTGTAAGAATTTTGACCTGAAGACAACGGTCGAATAACAGCAGTACTCCATACAATACACGGTGTGCCTGAACGAGTTAAACATTTTTCATACGTCCAAATCGAAAAATCTTTATATTTTTAACTACAATGTTTCTTGAATCGTTTAAGCAAAAAAAAAAAAAAAAAAAATTCCGTCGAGATTCTGGAACGCAAAGGCGCTTTAAAAGTATTCTGGGGCTATAATAGCTAAATCACCGGTAGTAAATTCGTTATATTATTAAAAAGAAATTGACTCCATAGTTTAATTCCTTAGTTTCTTGAATACGATTATTTTAAGCACTTAAACATTTATACCACCAATTTTAGCCATGGGGTGATTTCCTGAGAGCCGATAATATCACGAATTTCTCATAGAACCCCTCAACAGTGGCTTGCTTTTTTGGCAGCCGATTCGGCCATCGAACCGGAGTTTAAATGGAAGCTGATAATAACCCAAAGCTCTGAGAAAAATTTTGAGATGAGTATAAGAACGGTTTGTTGTAAGTAGCGAGGAGAGGCGGGCAAAGCGGCTAAAATCCTATCTAATTTTTACAGTTTTTCTGTTGAATTAATGTTGCCGCGGGCTTCTGACTGTCCACACATAGTTCTGTTCAGCATATCGATACATAAGTATTTACATTTTACATACGTAGAATCTAATTTTCACGTCGGGGAGTTGACATATTTTGATTTTTTCGATTTTATACGGAAAATTGATGGTTTTTCGGGATTGAAATTATTATTGTTTCATGAAAAATAAATGCACCCAAAATGACTATAGCATATTGATTCTTACACATTTGCACTCACAAAATTGGTTGGTAAATTCAACGAGTGGGTGCATCGACCTGGTATATCAAGTTTCTGCAATTTTTTACGGCAAATCAGTAGATTTTCGGGATGTAGATTGCTTACTTTCAATTCATGAATGAATAAAGCAACGACATGGTTGAACTTCTTTGCATGGAAAGACGTTTAAAATAACAAAATCAAGACGTATTTAATGCAATTGCATTTATATCGAGTCAATTTCTTTTCAATAATATAACGGGATTTTTACTACCGGTGATTTGGGTATTTTAGCCCCAAAATACCTTTAAATCGACTTTATCTTCTAGGAGTTCGACAGAATTTTTCCTTTCTTCGCTTAAATTATTCCGTAGCACTTTTCTTCAAGAATCTGATAAGATTTTGCTTGAGGCAGATCAAAAAACTTAAATTCGATCGAATAGCTTTCTACTTTCACAATACACGGTCTCGTCAAGGTGCGTCTTTGACCTCGCAGTGTTGGATCGTGAATTCTCTTTTTATGCTGTTTGCCTATTTTGAAATCTCTGTAAATGAAAACTAAAGGGGTTGATATGTGCGAGTTAATGACGCGCCTTATCAACACATTGTGTTGGAGTTCACTGCTTGTTTTCAAGTATGGTTATTTTGACTCTAGGGACCTTAAAACGTATAGAAATTTTCAACTTGTTTTTTCTTCTTCTTGAAGGATGACAATACTTCCTCTCTACCCTAGGGGAGCGAGAAAGTAAAAATCCAAGTAAAGCATTGAGTCTACGCCCCTCGACTGCTGCGCGGCCCAACCCCCAGCGAGCGTTTTGCGTCTCCAAGCGCTGCTACCCGAATACAATTGAGAGGCTTCCATCCATAGGTTAGATAGCCTGAAGATAACAGCAAACTAGTATAAATCGGCTAAGTAGATCTCTAGAAATGGACGTATTTATGCCAAACGGAACTATGTGCATTAAAGACATGAGCCCTGAGACACATAAGAATGTATGCACAACAGGGCTCACGTCATAATGCACATAGTTCCGTTAGGTAGAAATACGTCCAAACAACTACGGATATCAAAAAGGAATCTGAGAATTGTTTGGTCTGTATTTTTATTATTTATATGACATTTCGCTCGACCCAGGTCAATCCACTTTCCCACTAGTACAGAATATGGTTCGAAAAAAGGAAGTGAGGAGTAATGGGTATGACCTTCTTCTCTGCGCAACGCCGTAGTTAGATAGTAGCAATATTGCCGGAACCAGAGGTTTCCGAAGAGAGGAGGAGGGGTGGTATTGAGTCTGCCCACATGCCGCACTGTCACTGTTCTAAAATACTACTGAGCGAAAAGAAATAGCTTGCAACAAAGCGGTCAAACAGTTAAAAAGGTCTTCACACAAATCCAGAGAAATCTGTATTGAAAGAAATTAATCGGATACTCGACAAATATAGTTTGGAAAGAGGAGAGAAGTTGTGTGCTCACCAGAAGCATTTATTTAAACATTGTTCATCATAGACGTCAAAAAAGTGGAAGATCAGAAAATTGCCGCGGCATAACATAAAATACTTTCATGTCAGAATAAAGTCGAAGCCAATCGGTTAAAACATAAATTAACAAGTTCTCCTCCCGAGAATCCCATGCATTGTACTACACTGTTTCAATATTTTGGTGGCAACTTAAAATATATGATAGCGATTCCCTTATTTTAACAATTTTCCCGACACAGCGATAAAAAAGTCGGTACTGAACAGATATGAAAGCAAAGTACAACACAAGAACTTCACTTCGCGTCGCACTTTGCCCAAGTAAGGTAATAACTAGATTAGGGCCGTAGGTTAATACTTAATTCTTGCGCACTTTATGCATTAAACTTAATACAATTTGCTGAAACTCTACGTCTTGCCTTTTAAAAACACGGTGAGTGATTTCAAAGATAGCAAAAGCGTATCCAATGGGTTCATGTATGTATTATGATATCATCAATCAAACAAATGGAACATCTGGAGCACATTTTATTCGACAGTGATTAATGAGCAAAGGTTGTAGAAACAACAAAATGCACTGAAGCGAGGAATGATATAACTTTCTCTACTTTTTGAAGGCCGTTAATCTTAGACAAAGAATCACGCATTTGTGATCAACTCTTTGTTTTTTGTGCTAATCAAGGAATCTGACCATCGAGACATAATTCAAGGACACGCGCAACTGACCCATTTGCACGAGTCTTCCTCCACTGGAGGAGAAGAGATAATTTACTGTTTCTTCGTTCCCAACTTGCAACGCTCACTTCATCAGGATTGAACGTTGACGTCGAACCCATTCTAGATATAGCAAACAAAGATGACTCAACAATATTCCCTGAAATTTCCAGGGTTTTCCACCATTCCCTAGTTGTGGCAACCCTACTTTTTTTTTTTTTTTTTTTTTTTTTTTTTTTTTTTTTTTTAAGGAAAATTAGGTTAATAAAAAGGTTACACTGAAGCCAAAATACACGTGAGAAGCTCTTACAGGTCAAAAGAAAGGTTGCATTTGACACTCTAGTTCCGTTATTTTAATGTCATTACGAAGTGTGAATTAAATAATTGAAGGTAACTTTTTGGAGGGAAAAAAGAAACCTCCAAGAGCGCCAGTGCCGGTGACAAGAAAGAACGGGAAACTATTCAGTCTCTCTCATAACCTCGATGTTTACGGGGAGATTTTATCGCGCCACATAACTGCTGATTGAATGTTGTTGGACGGTCAACCATTCGAAAGACTTATGGTATGCCTGAAAATTTTTCATTTCGAGGCTATCTGCCACCTTTTTATTTCAACTTAATGACTCGCTAGGCCCCAGTTCTCATTTAGATTTTATGGCTCTGTTTCCAGGTTGGACGAATGGAACGATTCGGCGTTGATTCGCGGTTTGGCGAATTTTTCCCTTGCGAATTGATCACTAAAATTTCAGAGATTGACTCTTAGTGTTGAAAAAAAAATATTTTACCTACTGTCACTCTATCTTAAACATGAGAACTAGGTCTTTTCCTTTAATCGGAAATATAATTGGATCGCGTTAAGCAGAGAGGAACCAAGTCACATCCACTATTGCCAAATTTGATCGGAAATTAACATGAAAACAGTTGTGTGGATTTTTGTGCAAATTTCAGTGATTTTTCGCATGGTGCGAAGCAAATTTCATAAAACTTCCAAAGGAATCCGCACAAACGTTCTCTTGTAAAAAATTACATTGCCCAGTTAAATTTGGCGATGACTGTTGTCGCTTGTGTGCTTTCTTTTCTGCTAAACGCGGTCCATTTCGTAGCTCGGCTGACATAAGGGCGTAACTACACATTGAGATGAACCCGGAAAAGCATTGAGTTACACGGACCACAGGGTTCCTCGCGAAGTGTAGTTACGCCCATATGTTAGCCAAGCGACGATTTCTCTGTCTAATCTGAGTCGTCTAGTGTCAATCACACTGAGAAGAAACTCAAGCCGTGGAAGCCGTAGTTACGGGCAACATAGACATACCATCCGCGTTCCGGGCTGAGAGACCGAAGGTTCCGGCGAAAGCACCCGGAGCAATCGAAGCTACGGCTCCAGCGCCCGGAACTTTCGGCCTCTGAGCCCGGAACGGACGGTATGTCTATAAAGCCGGTGACTTTTTTTGGTAGCCGAAAGTTCCGGGCGCTGGAGCCGTAGCTTCGATTGCTCCAGGTGCTACGCCCGGAACTTTCGGCTTATGAGCCCGGAACGGACGATATGTCTACATAGCTGGTGACTTCTTCTCAGTGCGTGACCCAGTTCTCATATCGAACCAAACGAGAGTCAATGCAGCTTCTAATTTTTACCTGTGTTGATCGATACCCATCGACCTATTTCCTTCAATATTACGAATAAACCAAGGTCACTGGACAGGCTGTCGGCGAGATTCCAATAATCAGTCACTTCCAGGACTCACGGAAAAGGCTCATGTCCGCTTGTCTTGTCCTTGTCTACGTCCATCGGATGCCTGCGCGCACCATCCGTAACGGACGTAGACATCAAGCTCGCTCTGCCGAAACAAGACACTAGTCCACTTTGAAACGGCAACGAGTCAATTTAGCCGACACAGAGGCATCAAATCGGACTAGCCGACTCCGGATTGAGCATGGCTTAACCGCGGCTGAGACCATTACCAAAACAAGGAGTTAAACGAGTAAGTACAGTTGCCGCAAAATTTCCGAGAAAATACCACTGCTAAGTTTGGCCGGCGCGGAGGCCACGGCCCGGCTGCCGGGCACGGGCACCGCGCGCTATTGTTTTTATGTGAGCCAAGAAAAACTGGACGTGATTTGGCAGTAATCGCGGCGGAACAGTTAGAGTACGAATATGTGTCTAACGGTGAGACAATGGCACAAGTGACCCGGCCAGACCCAGACCCAGTTGTCACGCCGTTGCCACGTGAGCTCCTGCCCTCGTCGTGAGGGCACACGATCGAATCGAGCCATCGAATCTTCAAGGTCGAATGCTGTGATTGGTCCGCGTGATCGAATACGCCAATCACAACACCTGACCTTGATACATTCATGGCACGGTTTGATCGTGTGACATCAGCTTAAAGGAAACAAAGGACTAGAAGTTGGTAATGTGTATCAATTTGTAAGTTTTACTGCTTGCAATGTCTAATTGACAGTGGCATGGCGTGCTCTACGATATATCGATTGATCTGTCATTTAAACCTATGTAAAAGGATCCATAAACAGGGTGTTCGTAACGAACATCCTGATAATCGATTCTTCGCCACAGCTTCAAATGGGGAGATATCGATAATCGATTATTCTCGCCTCGTCACTGCGAATAAAGCACACTGAGAAAAAATTAGGTTGATTGAAAGAGGCGAACCCCAGTTCATGCGGAATATCGAAGTTTTCGGTAAAAAGTACGAATCTCAACATAGCGTGTAAAGGCAAGACTTTATTTTCCAATTTAGTATAAATCTTAGTATGGCTAACAGAAATTTCAATTACTTGAACTGAAAAGGGCTCCTATGATCGAGGACTTAGGTTAGGTACCTGGCCTTAGAGCTTTGGCAATTAATGTGAACCAAAGTTATATTTTTCATCGGAAGTTCAAGAAGAATGGTGGTAGCAACCAGACTGTCCGGTTGTGAATTATCCTAAGGTAATAATCTATAGACCAGCATCAGATTCTCGGCGGTGGAAATGTCTGACGGTGGTTAATACTGGAGGAAGTCAGTACTAGCTGATGGATTTCACGAGGAGCATAATTATAATGACATGCGGCTAGATAGTGTAGCTGTCACTACCATTCCTCTATAGATCGTATTCGATACATCAAACGGCTGAGAATGTATCGATATCGATTGGTTCAAAATATAAACATAGCCTCAAAAGTAAATTCAGAAATCTGAGAGACCGGGTCTTTTGTAACAGATTTTTTATTCTTTTGCGTACCTAATGCCAATTTAAAGTGAAATTGTTAGGAATTTTCTCATTTTCAGCTTTTCCAACTTAAATCCTAACAGTTTGGTTTGAGGTTATGTGCTATTGTTTTGAACCAAACGATACATCGAACCGTTATCGAATACGGTCTATTTCTTCATGGTCCCCATACATTTCTAGAATGTGGTGTTTCCTGAAGTAAGTGGATGTTAACAATCGATTACTAATCTAGGATACGAAAATAACCCCAAAAAAGCAGGATCTAGTGATATTTATTGTGCAACTAACCAAATTCGATTAATAACTTTCCTTCATTGAGAAAAACTTTTTGGTCAATTATTCCTGGACGAGAATTCTCGTTGTGTGAACCGGGAATCTCTTCAAACCGACAGGGCGTGTCTTTGAAATAACAAAAACACCGTTCGAAACAAGGAGGTTTTCTGTTAGCTCAACGAGAATTCTAGTCAAGGAATCATTAACTGAAATTTCAGGGTGTCTACTAAAACCGGCTGGCCAAAAATCAGTACTTTTACAGTCCTTTTTCAGTACATTCCCGAGAATTTCGGTACCTCCTCAACGGAAAAAGTCAGTTCTTTTTCAGTACCTCCATTTGACGAAATTCGAAAAAATTCAAAAGTTCGAATTTCTCTCTCAAAATGCGACAAAAATGAATGATTCCGGACCTTCTAACGCAATTTTCGCACTTTTATAGTACTTCCAGACCGCCCTTAAAAAATCAGTACTACTTCCGAACTTTCCGGACTTGTAGACACCCTGGAATTTTTATTGATCCTATGAAAAAAAATGTTCCGTGTTGGAACCACAGAGACAAATTGGATTACAAATTGCAATAAGGAACCACTATCTCTGGCTTTTCCATAAAAGCACCTTTCTGTGTAGGGAAACCAATGGGATTTTGTGCTGTCTCTAAAATGAGCCAGAAATAGTGGTTCCTTATTGCTAAATGTGGTCCAATTGTAAGAGTGATAACTGGCAACGTGGTTCTAACCTAACTGGAGGAGGTTGGTGTTGTGTATTCGGCACAGTTGGTCCGCGATCTCGACCGCAGTTGTGCGACACCATAAGGCACACGGTCATGACGTCACCACCGCGGCCGGGCCGTCGCGTCGCGTCGACATAGGACGTCGGACGTCGTGTCGGAGTGAGTGAAGTGAGGTTAACAGGGCTTTCCGCCGTGAGCAGTGTCACAATGTCATCGACTCCGGGTCCCGTCGTCGGCCGGTCGGCGTCGGTCTGTTGAACCGCCAACCGCGACCCCAACCGCTTGCCCCGCCGCTCGTCGACCGCTTAAATATATGTCATCGTCGCAGACATGTCGTTCGCCATCCGCCTTTGCTATACCAACATATGCGACTCTTTCTTACGCGAGGATAGGGTTCACTTACGGCTGCCAAGATCTAACTCAAGGAGTATAACTTTCCGTAAAAGGGTTTAATGTTATTTCAGGGTGTCTACTAAAACAGGCTGCCCAAAAATCAGTACTTTTACACGGAGAAAATAACTTCGTGCGTGGGACCCGAAGTTGAGGTCATATGGATCTCTGAAGTTTTCGGATCATTTATCTAAAAACTTGAGGTCCAGCTGCCGAAGTTCGGGTCAGACATCGAGGCACTTCGGTATGTACTGGAGTACTTCAGATGTGTGACCCGAACCCTTCGATATGTATCGAATTATTTCAGATGTCTGACCCGAACTGCGGCAGCTGGATCTCAAGTTTTTAGATACGTAATCCGAAAACTTCAGAGATCCATATGACCTCACCTTCGGGTCCCACGCACGATGTTTTTTTCTCCGTGTATAGTACATTTCCACACAAGAAAGTTGTAATGATGCGGCAGCTCCGAAGATATCCTGTAAAGGAGAAGGGGGAAGGCCCTCGAGGAAGGAGGCGATGGCGAGGGATATATCCCTCGGATCAAACCTCCGACGCGAGAGCAAAGGAGGGGAGGACCTCGGAAAAGGTGGCGATAGCGAGGGATATATCCCTCGGATCAAACCTCCTTGCGAGATCCAGATGGAAGAAGAAAAAAGGGATAAAACGAGGGGGCAAAGAAAGAGATTACTCGTTTTTAACTAGACGTGATATTCCGCATAAGATCAGCACGTTGAACAATTATTGACCAACAGCATCTGACGGTAAGAAAAAATCATTGAATAGGTATTGACGACTCTAGGTACTTGGGTTTGAGCGTGGCACCAAGGTCCACGCACCAAGTGGCATCCGTAACAATACTGATCTCGGGACTCCTCGCGCTCTGCTCTGAAGCTCTCTCGCGCTTTCCTCTCCTCTGCGCGTGCGCACTCCCCGGCCGCTCTGATTCGACGCTGCAATCGTCATCCAGCGAACTTGACCGGTCATTTCCGATCATGACCGATCCTGACTATGGAAACTTTCGCATCTCCTCACAAAGTCAGTACCTCTCCAACAGAAAAATTCAGTACTTTTTCAGTACCCCCAATTAACGAAATTCGAAAAATTTCAAACATTTGAATTTCTCGCTCAAATTACGACCAAAATGAAAAAAAGATGAAAAAAAAAAAAAAAAAACAATCCGGACCTTCTTGCGGTAGTTCCGCACTTTTCAGTCCTTCCGATCCGCTCTTAAAAAATCAGTGCTATTCCCGGACTTGTAGACACCCTGCAGAGAGACACTTACTTCAGGGGCGCCAAATGGCATGCCTGAGGTTACATCTGCCAGCACTGCGAAATATCCGAGCAAAAAATTCGGCAAACGTAGGTTAAGTGTTCGGATCTGATGATAACATAATTAATCCCGCGTCCGAGATCGGCGGCGCGGATAATCGGCTTCTGTGAAATTGTGGAGACCGGTAAATGTAATGCAATCGTAATATATTCAGGACACGCAAACTTTCGTAAGCGTTGTGCTTCAAAAATTAGCCGGTTCCGGTGCTACATGGAAAGCATACACGGAAGATAAGTGCGGCGTAATCCTCTTCATCTCGGTTCATGCTCCTCTACAGCGAGCGTTTGAAGCTCCGCCGACTGCATAACTACATAATGCCCGCGCAGTTTCATTTTCTTATGTGAATCAAACGACTACTTCCGCCTGTAATCAGTCGGTGTTACCTATGAACTCATCGGGTGCGCCGTTTTACGAAAACTTCCAATTCCACTCAAGACATAAAATCATGCGCCCGAGAGCTGAATATTAAACTTATTCTGGCAGACTCGGATCGGAGAGCTCCTTCCACTTGGGAGACGAGGATGTATTGGAAATCGGGAGAAAGAGGGATCGGAAAATATTTAAAAAAAAGAAGGAGCACTGGGAAAAAAACAAATTGGATCCAGAGTCCAGACTCTTAAAAACATCGACAAGAAAAAGTACTATTGATTCAATCAGAATCTAGCTTAAATCAAGAACCAAGCCTCTTAATTTAAGCGGATTTCGATTTGATTCAAGCAAAAATCCGATGGAGTCAAGAGTATTTTTTCTTGTCAATGTTTTTAAGAGTCTGGACTCTAGATCCAATGTCTTTTTTTTCAGTGTAGAAGACAAGGAGAAAGAAAAATAGGAGGGGAAGGCGAGGAGGGAGAATATAATAAAGAAGAAGACTGGGGAGGGATAGGAAAACGAAGGAAAACGGGTAAAAGATGAAAATATGGTGAAATAGGAGAAAAAATTGAAAAGAAGAAACAGAGGAAAGGGAAGCAGAAAGGGAAGAAGATAGAGGAGCAGAGGCGGAAACGTGCCCTGGTAAAAATTGGCGATAGGAGCTGCGTTTCAAAATACCATAAGAGTTCTTATAGCCGAATGAAGAGGGCGATAGAAAATAATATAGCTGGCTGTGGAAAGTGGAAAAAATCATACGGCCGGGCTACACGAAGCGATAAAAAATTATACAGCCGGGCTATAGTTCCTATCGCCGGACTTTACACTTTATCGCCTGACTGTTGCTTTTTCGCCATCCGCTATAAAAGGCTGTAAGAAATTGTGTAGGGTATTCTTGTGCTTTGTAAAACTTAAGTTAGTACGGAATCACCTTAATATTTAAAAAACGCACATTATATTTTCCTTTACTACATATTTTTTTTCATCAATTAAAGTGAGAATAATTCATACAGAGTGTGCAAACATTTCAAAGTCATGAGTTGAAAAACGCTGACTCCGCGAGATTAAATATTAAAGCCTAACACAAAGTGGAGCGGCGCGGCGGGCGGCGCACTGGCGCCTACAAACCTAACAGGGATACTACACGCATTGCGCAATGCGTGAAGTATCCCTGTTAGGTTTGTAGGCGCCAATGCGCGTTCAGCGCTGGCTGCCCGCCTGCCGCGCCGCTTGAAGCAACTATTTGACGCCAGAGGTATTGCACAGTATCATACGAAATTGAAGACGCTCCAACATATTAGGAATAGCAGGCATCCTTCAAAAGTACGGAGCTTTCCTCGCAAAATAAATCAAGATACTGCGGCCCAAAAAGAGAGCGGTAGGCCAAAAACTCACTAAGTCCTAGCATCCGTAATTACGAGTAGTAACGTTTAGCATACACTTTATCACCAGGCTGTGGCTTAATCGCCATCGGCTATAAAAGGCTAAAAGAAATTGTGTTGCCGGCTATAGAAGCTATTGGAAATCTTACAGCCGGCTGTAGGTCTATGGTATTTTGGAACACAGTTTCTACTGCCAATTTTTACCAGGGTGTTGAGGTACAAGAAAAAAAAACCAAAAGGAGGGAGATAGAGGAGAAGAGGAAGGAGAGAAGAAAGAGAATGGAGGACTTACTTTTTCTTCCTTATCTTTCTTTTTTTCTCCCTCTGTCATCTTCCATTTCCTCTTCCTCTTCTTTTTCATCTTCTTCTTTTACTGCTCTCTTGCCTTGGTCTTCCAATTCAGGATAAAGACCCCGGTCCGTCGGACTAGGGTTGATGTAATGCAAGTAAGATCCCAGTGAAGGATCATCCTCACAGATGCATCAACACGAGGAAAAAGTAATTAACATATTTTTTACCATCTATTTAAATTTGCCTTGTTTTGTCACAAATTGACAAAACTTGTAGACCAAGATTGAGAGATCGTGCATGCGGATTTTCTCTCAACTCAAACCACAACACAAAGAAACATTGCCAGCTTTAGGGCAATCAAAACGTTGTTTTCCATCGCTTTTTTGTGAGGTAATTACTATACGAGGGTAGAGCTCCCTAGTGCAATCTAAAGATCGGTGATTAGCATCGAGTGATTCAAATAATCCTTGGAAGATTCCCAGAGGAGCTCATATATGAAGGCATTGAAGTAAAAATCCTTCGGTTTTTCTGAGATTAAGACCCAGCGAAAGAATCAGAGATAAATAGTAAAAGAGAAAGGCGTGGAAGCGAGAGAGAGGAGTAAAAAAGAAAAATCAAGGAGTAAAAAAGAAAAATCAAGAGATGGAGGAACAAATAAAAAAACTAAAATATAATGATACCATCGTGAGGTTGGTAAATATTTAAGCCATAGGATAGAACCTTGATGAATTCAATGCTCTCCGAGCGCACTCTTCATCCTCCTACCACTAATATTCCGATCTTGATAAGACGAGAGTAAATAGTCAATAAACAATGGAATAGAGATCTTGATAAGAGTTCAGGGCGTATGTTCAAGTTGAACGGACCTCGAGAAGCACGCGACGAGATTATTTGCTGAGGGCAAATCTGCCGTCCTAAGGAAGAACGCCGTATCAACATTCGAATGTTGCCAAATTTCCTCTCAGAAAAGATTTAATTTTGGCGAAAATTATCAATATTTGCCCTTGAAATTTTTAGATGTTTTAGATCAAATTACGAAGAAAATCCTCTGTACATTTTAAAGAGAAATATTCACAAATTTTCCCGAAAATTCATGATTTGTCGAAGGAGACTTGGCAACGCCTGAGGGCTCATACGACGTTTTTCCTTAGCACGGCAAAAATTCTGATGCCGATGCACGCGCGCCCTCTCAAAAGCGTCGAGAGACGTCACACAGTGGATCGAGTCAATTAGAGAGGTCGAACATGAAACGTTTGACAAAAACTGCGAATTTTAATGTTTATTTCGTCTTATTTTAAATTTCAAGTATAGTGCTTTCAAGAGAAAATTTCACGAGGAAACTGATGGATTCACTTTTAGAACCTCAAAGTTTTGTATTAACGGAGTTATAAGCGTTCAAAGTTTTCAACTTTTTTCCGACCTCTCCTATTGACTCGATCCACCGTGAGTCAGGGCTGGGGCCGTAGACTACCAAATGAGAAAGACAATGCACCTATATTTATGAAAAAGCGAGAAAAGCAATTTCAGGCCCCACAAATCTTTCGACAGTCTGAAAATGACGTTATTAGAAACGTTGAACAGCTAGTTGCACGACGACAACCTGAGAGCGTCAATTACAGGTCCAGCAACCATTGAGCTAATCCCGATTTTTATTCTTAAACACTTTTTTTAAGTAAAATATGAGAGAAAGATTTTGTCGTGAGCTATTTGGATTGCATTTTGCAAAAAGGAACAAATGGCATTTCAATGTTGCTACGATCGTGCGAATGATTTTACCGTGCAAATAAATAAACTGATGATCTAACAAGTGTTATTTTTACTCCGAATAAACTATAAATTCAAGATGAAAATTACCTTGATCAATTTTGTTTTCTTGCACGATTTTAGTAATTTTATTGCGAAGTACGTAAGTTTCACAATTTTAACAACTCTTTGGTTCGTTTTTGGGTCCCTCCCGGAAGGCGACGTCGTGGACGTCCTGTGAAAAGTTGGCGACAAGGGGTGGAGGAGGAGATCAGAAGATGCCAATTGCCTAATAATCTCTGGGAGGATAGGGGGCAATGGCGATTGGGCGTCGCAGAGCGCGAGGCTGCGCTATAAAGCGGCTTTATTTATGTATGGTTCGTTTTTTGGTTCGTTCAAATTGCGACAAAAATGACAACAACTTTAAAAAATTCTGGACCTTCTTGCGGAATTTCCGCACTTTTTCAGTACTTCCGGACTGCCCTTAAACAATCAGCACTATTTTCGGACTTTCCGGACTTGTAGACACCTGGACCCAATCGCTCCTCCGCCTCTTCATCCTCAAGATAAGAAAAAGTGACAAATCGACGTTCCTACTGTCTCACTTGGAGGGAACCTAATTGAAATGCCTCCACAGTCCGATTCAAAACTCCTGATAATAATGGCAACAAAGGCAGCGAAAAACAAAAGGAAGATGGATCGCATGCGCTGGTAGGAATGGCGAGAGAACAAATTGAAAGTTCCCCACATCTTCGCAGAGCGAGGCGCGTTTCACGTTGCACTTTGCACATTTCATTGCATACATTATTTACGATGGTAATAGAGGCGGCCTTGTTATCCAGAGACAATTTCCCTCCCTCCGGCCTGCCACCCTCCACCCTCCTCCTCCTCCGACCCTGGGGAGCGAACCGGGGCTCCCGATGGACGCTGCTCGCAGACCAGATTACACGGGCCCCGAGACCTGCAGCATCTCTCTCTCTCTCTCAGTCAGACATCAAGTGAATTTATTTGCCTTGTGGATAGGTGCTTACAATCTCCCAGGCAAAAAGGAAAATGGACAGGTTTTTCTCAAGTGCTTATTTCGGAATGTGGGACCGGTAAAAAATGTGCGATGTATAATGAACTTCCCTTGAAATTTCGTATGTTAGTTTGGAACTGGGATTACTAAATACATTATGATTTCAAAGGAACATGTTTCAGAGGGATACTAAACTGTCTACTAATCTGCCGCCCAGGTGATAAGAATCTTACATGTCGTAATCTCGTCTGGGAAGAAAAAAAAAAAAAAAAAAAAAAAAAAAGCAACAACCTTTAACTGTATTATTAAGTAAACTTTATATCCTTGTAATCTCAGCTTATCACGGAAAGAAAAGGAGTAGGGGTTATTGGATGACAAGGGCCGATTAATTGTGATAGTACCCCAATAAATTATGTTGGTAACCCAAATGTTGCGGTACTACCCCAACTTGAGTTGTGGTACTATACCTAAGTTAATTGGAAATGTCCATATCATCCAACTAATGGGGTTATACATGGATTACATTTTGCAATAAGGAACCACTATCTCTGGCTCTATGAAAGCGACTTTCTGGATAGGAAACCAATGGCATGTAAGTTGTTCCTAAAATGAGCCAGAAATAGAGATTCCTTATTGCAAAATGTAATCCATATGGGGTTATAGTACAATAATTTCAGGGGGTAACTCCAAACCCCTATCACTTTTTTCCTCCTTAATAGTTCCGCAAAGGTCCGGATAAAAATTCATATACTTTCCTTCGAGGAGAGAGGATACTTTTTGCACCACATTAAAACGGAAAGCCGTTAAAATTTAAAAGGATGAGGGTGTTTCGGTGGAGTTTTCCGATATTGAGGACAAGATAGTTTTCAGGTGCCTCTTAAAATGCTGACACGTAAGAAATCAATCGGAGAAAGTGCCTTGCGTCCAGCAAAGAAAAGACTGCAATGACAGATCATAATCAGGAAATGACATAAGTGAAAATCCATCTGAAGAATAATGCATTAATTGTATCGTAAATAAGGGGCGGGATGATGAATAAACCGAATTTGAAAACCAAATACTGCTACGAGGAAAAGATGATTTCGATCGTCCGACAATTTCAGAATTTAATGCATGATAAGACGTCGCTATCTGGCATAAGAGCGTATTTCCAATTTTAGGTGAGCCCTAAAAAGCGAAAATAACAAGGACAATAGGGTTCATCTCTAGATGTAGATACGCCCCTGCGTTGGTGGAGTGACGAGCTATGAATCAAAATGGGCTTCGGAAGTCCAACAGGCGACGCTTCGACTCATTTCACATATTTTACGGCCGAGCTTTCGACCCATTAAGGGACGTTGAAAGCAGAGCTTTTTTCAGACGCGGAGCGACGCGACGACGCAATGCTTTCCCCCGGCGGAAAGGGTGTTCAATTGTTCGCTGTCGACGAAAGCCAATTTGAATTCCTTTGTCATTCCGTTTGAGCCGATAGCCATCTCGCAGAACGCCCTCTTTCGCGTTGCTCACCTTCTTCGTTAACATAGCGGGTTTCCAGATTGCTCGAAAATGTTCCGCTTTTTGACGATGATTATTGATAAGTTATTGCACAACTTGACAAGCAAGATCATGAAAGTTCACGCTTCCTCCTGAACAGTGCCGCCCACCCTTTAAAGTTAGTTTGACGTTTATGGTCTGCCTGAAATTTCAGAGTAACTCTTGGCTTGTAATGTTGAGCTTAAAGATGGCACGGTGCGTTTTAAACAATTTTAATGCGGTCAACATACCACCCGCGATTTTTTTGCGGAAATGTCAACTAGAAGGCCTACTGATTGAGGAACAACAAACCGCGAAATCTGTGATGGGGCCGTTTTTGAGAAAATGCGATTTTTCGCTTTTTTGGCGGGAATTTCGGGTCAAGGCGCTGAAAAAGTCAAGTTAGGCTGTTTTTGTAGTTCGTAAATGCATATCCTATACATTTTGAGTCAATCAAGTGCCAGTAGATAGCTATTCCTGCATATTGCCCAAAATTCATATCCTTAAATCCACGACTTTTGGGTTTTTGGGGGGGTTAGTCAAGGAGAAATCCGAAAAAAAGAGGGTTACCCCGGAACAAATTGCTTAACAAACTTTTCCTACGTAAACTTCTTCAGTGGGTCCTATTGAACAACATACCAAAAGTTTACCACGGTTCGCTCCCGGAACACCCCCCCAAATTGTCTAAATTTCAAAATGGCGGCCATAATAAGGCCTCTGGGAGTTCGATTTTTTTAAAATTACGCATACAGTGTCATGTGAGGTGTCAATTCCTACGTAATTTTGGTCGTAGATTTCAAATATGAAGTAAAAAAAGTCCCTTGATCAAGAGGGGGTACCCCAAGTCCAAGATGGCAGCCAATTTTGAAAGTCAAGAGGGTGGATTTTTAAAAAGTTCGCGTGATAAGGCAAGTGAGGTATCATTTCTTATGTAATTTTGGTCGTAGATTTCATTTATGAAGTCATAAAAGCCCTCAAGTCAAAGGGATTGCTCCAAATGCAAAGATGGCGGCCAGCTTTGAAAGGCAGGAGGGTGAATTTTTGAAATGTTTACGTGACATTCCTAGTAAAATAGAATCAACCTGACGTCAGGGTATGTTTCATAAACTACCCTGAGTCAGATTGATATCAGCCTGAATCAGTCTGACTCAGGGTAGTTTATGAAACGTCAGGTTGATTCTATTTTACTAGGGATGTCACGTAAACATTTCAAAAATTCACCCTCCTAAAATCCCTCCTAAAATCCCGTTACACTATTGCCATGATCATCGTAGATTTTTTTCATACCTCTAAAATCCACATAAACATCATGACGCTGTTTAATATTTACTAAAGTAGGCAACCTCAGAGTATCCTTCATCAACATCGGCAACCTTGTTCAGGTCTAGGCTTTTCCCCGTCGCGTCGCGCCCCATCCCGAAGCAATTCCAATTCCAATCCGAATCGTGCTAATCATGAGTTAACATGCGAGCGGACGCGACAAAACATTTCAGTCCGATCGCAATCGTGCGTGTGTCCGATCCTTGATTAATTGAAATTAGCGCCGAGCGAAACGCAGACGCGCCGGCCGGGCCGCGCGACGCAGACCCGCAGACGCTGATTGTTTATGTGACTCGGCCGCGCGCGGGGCACCGGGGGGACGGGGGGCACCGGGGGTCAGAAGAGGGGGCAGTGCCCCGACGACATCCAGATGCGGCTGAAACCTTAACGCATCTCACGTAGCACTGCCAATGGCAAGCGCATTGGATTGTGGACCCGGACTACAATGGACCTCCACCCCGCTCGGTATCGAATATAGATGGATCGAACATCGATAGATCGAGCTTCGATCCACACGATTTAGTTGCAGTAAAAGATAGGAAAACGGTCGGGGAAACTATCGATTCGCGGTTGGTGACGCAAGTCTGCTCGGCGTCTGCTTCTGAATGACCTTGATTTTGTTCTTCACTCGGTGCATCGCGCATCCGAGGATCCGGCTTCATCCAGATTCAACGACGATTGTGCAAGTTGGCAACACTGTTTTGCCGCCGTTTATACCCATTGAAAATATCGATATTAGGCGCGGCAAGCTGCCTCACCAAGGAATCGATCGTTTTGCATACATTTAAATTGAGGAACAGAGGCGGGTTCAGTATTTTGGCAACACCGGATTCCCACCATTTAAACCTATGATAAATAATCGATTCATGTCGGAGCACCGGGCCCCTTTAAGAATCGATGTATTACCATTGCTTTAAATGGAAAAAACTAGGCTATCAATTCGCTAGATCCGCCGATGCTGAGGAATAACAGTGTTACCAACTTTCAGGAATCGCTACTGAACGGATTAGCCGAAGAAGAGAAGCATATTTACGTTTAGGGATTTGAAATCGCTCTTCCTCAATGGACTTTAAAAGAGGTACAAATGTAAAAGTATTATGATGCATGTTCCCTGTAATCCACCCGCAGTTGCCATTTTAATGGTAAAAACAGGGCAAAATCAGTGAAGATATGGTTCAAACACTGTGAGGAACGAGATTCCTTGGAGACTTTAACGCAATGATAAGAAAGTAAGCGTAACGATCTCCACAATGAACCACCAGACGAAATGCAAATTTAGGCATTCTAGTACAATCTGATTCATCAAAATTTCACTCAAAACACGATTCGCGCAACGAAAATTACTGCAATATACTTCTAACAGAGATATTAAAATTTGAACTCCCCGCTCACAAGGAAAACAACATAATGTACTCGAATCAATCACAACAGTTTTGGCAGGTTTCTTTAATCAAGCAATGTTCCTTCTCCGCTTTGTAATGGCCATTATGGACTACATTTTGCAATTTGGAACTATAAACTCCGGCTCATCGGAAAATACACTTACGTACATAGGGAAACTAATGGCACATACGTTGTTTTTAAACCGGGCCAGATTTTTTAGTTCCAAATTGCAAAATGCAGTCCATGACCCTATATATTAATAGCACGGTTTGATCGTGCGACACTAGCTTAAGCTTTTATTGACTTAGGGACAACCAGGCACCCCCACTCAACAGCACCAGTGTAGCCTTGAGGCTTTAGGTGCCACACCCGGACATTTTATCGACGGGATCCGGATTATTATGGCATTGTGGGCAGGAGAGTTGCAGGATAATTGAAAAAACACTCGAAACCCGTTGAACCAAATAGAGGGGATCAAAAGCACTCGACACTGGAGGGAGACGCGGGTCCGAGCGCGCGGAGCGACACAAGTTTGATTGAAACTTTCAATAGTGCGCAACTCTCTCCCGGGCGAGTAAACTCGGTGCCTTCTCACTCGCGGCCGATATTTCAAAGACGTTTGCTGGAAAAGTAAATAGACTAACAAGGCTCGGAGAGTTACGCTTTCTCCCGGGACTGATCTTGTTAGACAACTGTAATCCTCCGCAACTGACAAAACTCTTCGGATCGATCGCGCCCGCGGATAACGTCAATTCTCCTCTTGAGGACTCCGATGATTTGTGGTCAGTCATCGGGTCCCATCGAACGGCGCCGGATCCGGAAAGTGCGGCATGGATGCACCTTAACTTTGATCAAAGGCGCTCCTTAAACACCCGCGGAGAACCCAGGCGTAGGCGGTCGGCGCATTCATAGCGTACATCAACATTGCTTACGTTACGTAAAATTCTCTACGGACTCCAGTTACAGTCGTCAACTTTTTCGGTGATCACGGGGCTCAATATAACATCCGGGTTTCTTCGTATCACAGACTTAGAATAATATTTTGGGAGGGCCTCATTTTTGCTGGATTTCTGATAGGGCAAAATATGCTCAATACTGCCGTGCTAAGAAAAGAACGCCGTATGAACATTCGAGAGATGCCAAATTTCCTTTGATAAAATGATTATTTATGAGGAAAATTATGAATATTTTTCCTTGAAATTTTCAGGAACTTTAGATCAAAATATAAAGAATATTCCCTGAAAAACTGGAGAAAAATATTCATAACTTTACCAGAGCATTCGTGTTTTATCGAAGAGAATTTGGCAACGCCTGAAGGTTCATACGGCGTTTTTCCTTAGCACAGCAGAATACGTCGCTACCCGGGCGAAAGAACGTAACTATATTCGAAAGTTGCATGATCGACTCAAATGGTTCAGTGCTTCACGAGAGTGAAATTTTTGAGGATAAGTTTGATATTTGGGTTCAATCAGAAGAAAAATCAGTGAAACGTTCAATTATAAATTCCCAAGATCCTCCTGATAAAAGTGCAATTTCCTTTTTTATTTGAGAAATTTGGCAACACTGACATGTAGTTACGTCCTTTCATGACAGAGATGGCGAAGAAAGGCCAATTGAACTGCTGGAGTGACAATAAGATTCATAGGGTTTTGAAAACTCATTACAGGCTCTTGACTTTTTTAGTTTATGAGCGAGTATGAAATTACTTGACGTTTACCAAATTTCTGAAGAGTTATGAGCATGGAAATGCTGATCGGGGGACAGATTCAGCTCTAAATTTGAGTTTTTTGGATAGAAAGTATGGAGGAGATTGAATGAGGAACAAGAAAATTTCAGGTTTCAGGCAAAAAATTTCCTAGCTTACCAAGGTTAATTAAAATTTTCAGAATCTTCCGGTTCTTCTCTAAAACTTGACGTCGTCACTGAATTAATTAAAAAAAAGAGGAAAATTTAGAGAAAAAAAAAACGGTGAATATGACCGTGCTCAGTGAAAAAAAAAATAAAAAATATAGGTCATGGAGGGGTGCTGGTAATTCCTACGTGGGTCGAGTTTACGGCTAAAATTTGTAGGACGAACTCAAATTACTTACGCTTGACAGCATTTGCGGAAGTATTGTCTTCAACATTAATATTCATCAAAATAAGACACCCACCTGTGAAAAAACAAAACACAAATGTATTAGAAAAATTTATATAATCAGATTGATGAAGATGAGCTATGAAAAGCGTGCTCAGCTTGTAATCTATTTCCTCCTTTCGTCAGCATGTATTCTCCTTTACTTTCCTCTTTGTTATAATTCTCTATTCCTATTTCAAAGTCCCCGTTTCTTGCTAATTTATCTAAAAAGACAACGTCTAACTATCAGTAGCAAAAAATAAAAGGCGCAGTTCATAATTTTAATTGTCTCTCTTTCACACATCGTACTAATGAAAGAAACGCAGAACTGATTCGATTTAATTACAGGTCTGTCAAAGAGTTAACAAGATCCGCCTGTAGGCCAAAATCAGCGGGTATGTTACTAACAAGGTATAAAAGTCATAACTGATGTGTTTTATACAGTCAGAAGAAGAACCAGTTTAGTAAAAGTTGATCATTCGGTTTCACTAACACAGTGACCGTCGCACGCAAGTTAGAGCAAAAAAGAACTCGCCTTTGCTCGCAAGTCTCCGTCAACTGCTTCGTTTTATAGGGAGGTACAGCGCTTTCAAAGTGGACACGATAATTTATATTGGCAGAATTGAAGAGATCTTGTTTGCAATTCAAGTTAATCCAAGCCTCTGAGGGAAAAAAGGAAACAGAGATAGTGGTTGGAACACGGTAAAAACAAATGGAAATGCGCCCGGGATGAAAGTGACAACTCATAGTCGAGTAAAAAGCATAGATTGAGTAAACAGACGCACATTTATTGAAAGGATGCGGTTAAAAGCATGCATTCGGAGTGTAGTGGACTTCATCTTAAGGAAAAGAAATGAAAGAGTTATCGGGCGAAGCTTTCAAACTTTCCTTGGTGTGTTACTGTGTTAATAACTAGTTTAATTTATTCATTTTCGTTATTTTACTTTTGTTTAAAAATACTCATTGATAATAAGTGCACTGGAAAAAAAATCAATGGATCTAGGGTCCAGACTCTTGAAAACATTGACGAGAGAAAGGACTCTTGATTCAATCAGATTTAAGCTTAAATCAAAGGGAAATCCGCTCAAATTAAGAGGCTTGGTTCTTGATTTAAGATTAAATCTGATTGAATCAAGAGTATTTTTTCTTGTCGATGTTTTTAAGAGTCTGGACTCTAGATCCAATGTGTTTTTTTTCCAGTATGTGAGATTGAAAACCAAGAAAGTTCCGGTGAAAAAAAAATATTACCACCTAAACGAAAACCCGTCTACGGGGAGGGAGAACTTAGCGCAGAAAAAAACTCAAAGTATAGTGATATGTTCCGGAGTTTAAACAGCGAGATGGGAAGCCCNGGGGGGGGGGGGGGGGGGGAGGGACGACCACCAAAATTGACTGAACGCATTGAAAAGATCGAATTCCAAAAACGTCGCAATTCTACGGAGGAACCTCTGGAAAAAATCTACAGAAATGATGTTCGCAAAAATGACCTCTTTCAAGGTAAATGTATTCATTTGTAACTGATAATAATTAACATTTCTGTCTCGCATTTGAAAAGTGCTTTAGCAGAATGTTTTAGTGTACAGTCTCCTTGATAAATTTTCCTAACCAACTAGCTTACTTCCGAATGATCCTCGATTTCCGATTATCCGTGGTAGCTCCGGGTTGTAAAACTATCAATTCTTGGTGGGGCAAATAACCTAACCTAAAATCGAAATCTTTGATCCATTTAAATGGATAAATTAAACACAGAAAAAATGAAATTGCTGATTTAACAAAATTGTGGTTTCAAAAAGAAAAAAAGACATGTTTCAATTTAGATTTCCGGATGGAAAAATACTAATTTAACCACAAGGTGGTAAAATTCGTACTTTAGTAGTTGTAAATCTACCAACATTGAATCATGGCACACTGGAAAAAAAACACATTGGAGTCCAGACTCTTGAAAACATTGACAAGAAAAAATACTCTTGATTCAATTAGATTTAAGCTTAAATAAAAAGGAGATCCGCTCAAATTAAGAGGCTTGGTTCTTAATTTAAGCTTAAATCTGATTGAATCAAGAGTATTTTTTCTTGTCGATGTTTTTAAGAGTCTGGATTCTAGATACAATGTGTTTTTTTCTAGTGTGGCAGTCACTTTTTCAACTACAAAATTGTTGAATCAGCAATTTCCTTTTAAACGTGTAGTGTTGCCAATTTTCAAGAGTCGCCACTGATACCGCCGTGGATAATCGAGATTCTACTGTAAGTCCTTTCGTCGGAGCAACGACAAAATATGATGGCGTGAGTGAAATTAATCGGGCAAGCATAACAACGGGTGTCCAGCTTCAGGTATGAACGAACTATAAACAAAAGCGCGCGCGACCACAGTGGACGTCCCGCTCCTGCACGAAGCCCGCAACGTGAGAAACGTCTCATAAAAACTTTTTATTCAGGTTTGAGTAGCGTCCATTCTGGTCCTTAAAAATGAAAATGCCCACCATAAACGAGTGCGACATGCAGACTCCGTCGTCTCACGCAGAAGCGAGGCGTGAAAGATCGATTATCGATACCTCTCCATTTAAAGCAGTGGTAAATAATCGTTTATTAAAGCGTTCGCTGCGAAAAACCGTTTATCGATCCTTTTCTATAAGTTTAAATGGAGGATCGATCGATATATCGCGCAGCACGCCAGGCCACTGACTCCGTCGTCTCATGACTGAAACGCGTCGCGTCATAGCTTAACGAGACGGAGAGATCACCTGGCTAGCCTCCGTGCCTCAGTCCGCTATTATGTTTAATTAATATCGACTTCGTATGAGCTTTAATTGTTTCTGCCCAGTTTTTGGCGTCATGCCATTCCACTATTTGTTTGGCCTCGGATTCCCCGACAAGATGCTTTCTAATAGAGGCTATAGACTACGCGCTTTAAAGAGGAGGGATTGATGTCTCACTCTGTAAAGAGAGCTTTATAGAGACGTCAAAGACGGTTGAGGATTTGGGTGATGATGGAAGTTGTACTGAAATACAATGAATCAAACGTCAAATCTAAAAAAAGGCAAATATGTATTTATTAACGACCATGAATGTACTAATTCTATGGAAAAGAATCTGTGTCGATTTGAAATATTTTAAATCCGTCTTATGAAGCTTCAATAAAAAAAGATAGACCGTTTTTAATTACTAAAAATTGTGAATATTCTTCCTGAAGACCTAACAATTGTTGCGACTCATGATGTAAAAATAGTTATGCTATATAGGAAAATGTAGGTCAACTCGGAAATTTTCAAATACACGATCATTTTTTTTTAAAAAAATGTTCACGAAGATTTTGCGAAGAAAGAAATATGATAAACGCGTAAAATTATTTGTCTAATATTTTTCACTGCCTGAGCAGTTCAATGGTTGAAATCTTTCACGAATCTGATCGCGCATACGCACGACACATATAATCCTAGAAACTTATTCCTTACACAATCTCATCCAAGGTCAATTTTCGTTGTGAGAATCTCAGACACTCACAAAACACACCTCTCCAGAAGGTATGATAAAATCTTTAGGGGAGCTTTTGTGCCCATGCGCAATGATTACGACCAACTTTCTATTTTCTCCCCATAACACACGGCTCAAATTCATCAAATTAAGGTATCATTGGAAAAACCTCCACCACAGACTCAACGTGGGAATTCGAAAACTTGAAATCCGTCAATTTTGGAACAGCAAGTGTCCATAAAATGAAGGTTCCCACCGCGATAACCTTTCCCGATTCGGGCGGTTGGGTCAGGAAATGGCACTTCCTCGGTCACTCGAACCCTGTGATTTGTCCCGATGACGGGACTTGTTGGTGAGTCAAGTGGAGGACCTTTGACACGGCGACGCGATTAGAATCTTCCAAAAGTTCCGGACCCTGAAATTAGGCCCGAGATCCGTCAATACGGGGATCGATCCCTCCGGTTGCGCCGCGTCGGACGCGAGCGGTGTGATTTTAATGATACGTGCGAAAAATATGCACGCCCGGCTCCTGCGCGTCATGTGAGCAGCTCGCGTCTCCACATAAATCATATCCTTTCTCCGTGTTGTGGCCGCCGTCCGTTTCCGACGTCCGTTTTCTTCTTGCACTTCCCAGCTTTTTTGCAACGTTGCAAGCGGCCAGAGAAAATTCGGATTGAACCGAGGTTAGTTACGCTGTCGCAGAATCGACTGAACTCAGTTTAACAGAAACAAGTTCCATTCAACAAAAATTTTCAGCTAATTTCAGTTTTTCCGTTTACTGGTATTTTTTTCATTTCAGAGCGGGGCACTTTTTGAACAAGCTTTTCAATCACTATGAAGACAGGTAAAAGGCGTAATGCAAATTAAAGACATCTGTTAATAGAAGTACCATAGTTAACGCAAGTGATAAATAAAGGTAATAAATAACATGCTCTTTGTGGATCACTAGACATGGTGCGAATTAAGGCATTCTGATAAATGTTTCCTTATCAAAATTTCACGTAGAACATGATTTGCGCAACGAAAATTACTGAAATTAACTCCTAAAGAAGGTGTTTCTTGATAGGTGGATTTAAATCTACACTTCATGAAAAAAAAAAGTCGAAGTGAGTCAAATAGCGCACTACACGTTACCGAAACAGTCGCTGCGCTATATGAAAAGAACCTAACTCGAGGTCTCCGGCTCTATTTCAGTGCTTGGAGTTAGCTGTTGCACGATGATAACATTGTGAACAACACAAAGTGGGGGAGGAAAATTTCTCGATTGAGAACGCTGCCAAAATCGTCGTAGTGCGCGATGTAATTCAAGTAGACTATCTTTTTTTCTCGAGAGCGGGAAATTTAAAGTTCTCGAAGTCAATGGAAACTAAAAACGTTTAAATCTTCCTTAGGAGTCGATTTTAGGAATTTTGGTTGCAAGAATTATGTTTTACGTGAAATTTTGGTTAGGAGACGTGTATCATAATGCTTAAATTTGCACTGTATCTGGTGGTGCATTCGGGAGAACGCGTAACGCTTACTTTCTTATCCCAGCGTAAAAGTCTCCAAGAAATTGTGTAACTGACAGTGGTTTTGCTTTATTCATACGGTTTTGTCCTTCGGTTTATCATAAAAGTGGCAACTGCGGGTGGTTTAAATTACAAGAATTGATGGATGAACGACAAATGGTCGTATAAGAGTATCGGATCGGGTGAGCATGAAGCCGGACTCCGGTCGGCGCGGTTGGCGGCGAGTTGTGCCGCACCGGGCCGGGTGCCGGGGATATACCGGTATGAGCCACGTTGGGTCGTGCGAAACACCTCACGAATCGGAAACAGCTCATCTACCGTGGTAGCGAAGAGAGCAGTCAATGCATGCTGGGATAAACCTCGAGACACATAAAAGCATGTGTTAACTATGGCTCATACAGAAATATACTTACTGCTCTCTTCGCCATCACGGCAGTCATGGAGGGAGCATGTGAAACCGTGAAAGCCGAAGCCTCCGCTCTTTTTGACTAATGTCCCCCGCGAAAGTCTATGTGCAATTTTCTAGTAACTACGCATGCTCCACACCATCATCATTGCGCACTTCGTTTGTTTTCGTAGCAGCCCCCGATCAACTTTGTCAGATATCATTATAATTGGACTGCATTTTGCAATTTGGAACTAAAAATTCTGGCTCTTCTGGAAAACCCCGAAGTGCATAGGGAAACTTAAGGCACATACGTTGTTTTAAACCGGGCTAGAATTTCTAGTTCCAAATTGCAAAATGTAGTCCAATTACGGATCATTGTTACGGTGTTACGCAGAGGTCACGCGTGGAAGATCATAACACGCTGAATGCCACGTGTTGTTGTTTAGATTATTATGGAACCCGATGGCTTAAAGTGTATCTTTGTTAGACTTTTGACAATCCTCTATAATATTTTATTTAATGTTCATGATCAAGAAAAGAGGTCTCTTTTAAATGTTTTGAGAATAATTTTGGACTGGTGGAAAATGCAAGGAGAATTTAAAGAAACCTTGCATGGTTGTTACTTGGTTTTCTTTCAAAGAACTGAAAAATAATCAGAGTGTTTCAACGTTGCAATCGGAATTATGGATTTTTTTTTTACTTGAGTCATCGATATGTCTCTTGCATTGAGAGGGATTCTGGTGGTCTGAAAAATGATTCCTTCTTATAAATTTGAAAAAAAAAAAATTAGAGCCAGATTCCCAATTAAAATTTCACGAGTCAAAGGTATTCAGGTTTTTCTTCAACGTAAGGAATGTTGCATGCAATTTTACGAATATCTGATTGTACTTCGAATGTTTTGACTTCTTCTTACATCAAAGGAAAAAGGCATTCCGGTAAAGAATTGCATCTCTTTGGGCGCTCAAACAGTGCATGTAAATTTACAGAGATCGCTTGGCGTTTAAAATAAAGGGAGGAAGCAATCTTACTACTTTTCAAATAAGATAACGTAGAAATACATAAATATGCAAGCAATGTCTTAAAAAAATCTCAAACCCAGTTCCAAGTTCTCAAAAACATTTCGATTCGAGCACAACTTGATGTAATACGTGCAGGACAAAGGAGCATGTTAGATACATTTCTAACATGCAAGATTCTAAGAATACTGAAACTTTTTGCCTCCCTTAAATTGAAAAACTGAATTTTTGAATATGCACCCGTTTTTCATATTCTTTGTGAAGACATTAATAGCCTAAGTTGCTGAATGTCTCTAAATAAATTAACCAACTAATCAACTCTCTTTTCTAATTTTTTATGTAATCTAACATGCCAGATTCTCAGAATACTAAAACTTTTTACCTCCCTTAATTTAAAAATCTGAATTTTTGTATATGCACCCATATTTCATATTCTTTGTGAAGACATTAATAGCCTAAGTTGCTGAATGTCTCTATATAAATTAACTAACCAACAAACTCTCTTTTCTAATATTTTACTTAGAACGTAAGTACGTATTTTGATAGTTTCATTACAATCTACTACTAAGAAATAAGCATTTGACTGGCTCCTCCGATTTTCAAAGAATGAAAAAAAAAAAAAAAATTAAAATGGCATCTCAGAGACAACGCGCAACCGCGCTGGAGTTGCGGGCAACTCTTACAATTAACCCGCGTTTATCAAGCCACACATCGTTTGCATATACTCGATAATTACCTGAGTACACACACCAACATTCCCTCCACCACTGAATCCATGACCTCAGTAGGCAGTGTCAGCAAAAAATACTATTTACTCGAAATTAATTACGGTAATTTACACATCCGGTAGTGAAAAGTATGCACAGTTGCTCAGCTCGGGACAATATGGTTTAATTGAAGAATTGAGGCTCTTTCCAGGAGAAAGACGTAAAGCCGAAGACCTTATTTTCAAAGAAACGCTTTTAAAAGTTCAAACACCGCGCCGTATCTCTAAAGCTTTCAAGTATTTGTTCTTTTTTTCGCATGAGGTATTGGCGTAGTAAGTGAGTTTTAAAATCTGTCCAAGAATTTTACCAAAGACCTTTACATGGTTTCCTACATTTTCATTAAAAAAAAAAAAAAAAAAAAAAAAAAAAAAAAAAACTACTCTTTTATGTTGGCAACACTATTTTTCCTCCGTTTAAATGCATATAAAACAATCGATTCTTGGTGAGGCAGCTTGCATCGCCCAAAACCGATATTTTCAATAGATTTAAATGGAGCAAAAACAGTGTTACCAACTTGAAAAATCGCCACTGACAAAAATCGAATATTAAGCGTTTTGTAATCATTTTGAGGGATGTTTGTACATGACCGGCCATTATCAGTTGTCACAAAGTAATGATACATAAATGTACATACCATTTAAACGTATTTATGCTAAAAGGAACTGGTTTGCGTGTGACATAGTTCCTTTTAGCATAAATACGTCCATTTGTGACAACGTTGCCATCTGAGGCATCGAGTCAACTAACTTGGGCCACAGCGACAGTGACGGCGCACAGTGGATCGAGTCAATAGGAGAGATCGGACAAAATTTGAAAACTTTAAACGCTTATAACTCGGTTTATACAAATTTTCGAGGTTCTAAAAGTGGTTTCATGGGTTTCCTCGTGAAATTTTCTTCCAGAACTACCCCTTTGAATTTAAAATGTGACAAAAGAAACATCAAATTTTGCAGTTATAGTCCAAAATTTCATGTCCGACCTCTCTACTTTACTCGATAAACTGTGCGGCGCCGTGGCGCTGTCACGACCAGTTCATTAACAATCTTTTAATTAAAGCGTCAAACTTTCTTTCCAGATCAAACTCTTCCTCATTAAACGGTTCATTAAGCTCAAAATCGCTGATTCTACCTCATGATGAGGATTAACTACACGGGTAAGATTTAATGAATAATTTTAGTATAACTGAAGCGACACTGCATGACTTTTTTACTTCGAGAAACAAGGGCATTGCAGGAAATGAATTGTGCGTCCTCACTAAAAATGATATTAATTAGGACAACAGAAAAAAGGAAGAAGGAAGCAAAATTTAGAATTACGGATTATTGCCTTGACCTTGAGACTCATTTTTCAAATTTTCAAAATAATTACTTGTTGGAGTCATTGAAAAGTGTGTCAAGTACCTAAAAGTCGCAACTTCTCAGAAACTTGAAGCAATCACGATCCACAGAGGTCAACAAGAAACTTTTACAGGGTGTCTATTTTTTTTTTTTTTTTTTTTTTTTTTTTTTTTTTCCCCCCATTTGGGGAAGTCCTGATGAATTCCTGATTTTTGACTGCTAAATCATGATTTCATAATTTTTCCAAATCCTGATTTAAGGCCGAGAAACTTTAACTGCACAAAAATAACTCGATAAAAAAATTCGATCGGACGACCGACTTTTCTCGAATCCTGATTTTACGACCGATTTTTCCTCAAATCCTGAGGAAATCGGGATTAAATCCTGATTGACCTCAAATCCTGATAGAATCAGGAAAACCCTGATGCTAGACACCCTAGTATACGATTTAGACAGCTCAGCGTCAGGCGCAAAGATATCTCAAACGTTTGTCGGGAATATTCCGAACGTCGTTTATCCTTTATTTCGATTTACAGCCTATCTTTCAAATTGAATTTTTCTTGCATGATCGATCAAAAAAAGCGTGGGAAATACTGTGGAGGGCGATATGCTCGACACTTTGGTTACGTCGTCGGAGGAAACGACGTCGCAATTTGGATTTGGTGAAAAAATGAGGTATTGCAAACGGTGCAAAATTTGCATGAAGGAAATGACCGAAGAACTGAACTGTCGTGCTACGGAAAAACACCGTATGAGCCTTCAGGCGTTGCCAAATTTCCTTTGCCAAAACACGAATTCTTTGGTTAACTTATGGATATTTTTCTTCGAATTTTTCAGAGAATATTGTTTGTATTTTGGTCTAAAGTTCCTGGAAATTTCAAGGAAAAATATTCATAATTTTCCTCAAAAATAAACATTTTATCAAAGGAAATTTGGCAACTCTCGAATGTTCATACGGCGTTCTTCCTTAGCACGGCAGTGAAGACGGATGGGTCGGAGGATGAAAAGAGAACACTCCGAGGGGCCGTGAGGTCTTACTCTACCGATTCGGTCGTGACAGAAATGAGTGATTTTTTTTGCAATCGATTGCCGATCACCAATCGGTCATTCCAAACCATGACTTCATCTCCAGTCCCCGGTTACCGCTCAGTTTCACAAATTTAATGTACGCCGACTTTTGAGAGCTCTTAAATATTGATCTAGGTCGCGTCTGCCACAACCGCCCATTCCCGGTTGCTGCGAAAACGCAAGCGTCCTGATTCGGGCGTTAGGTAACTTTGCGTTAACGGTGAATTTCGACATTGCTAAAAGCATTTTTCGAAGACTTCTCATCCGCAGACTGCCCGCGACATAGCTCCTCTCGCTGATTTATGTTGATCTCTGGATTATTTTCTTTCGGAGATTTACACTTCTAATAGACTGAGTGGGAATTTCACAGCCGTGCTAAAATACGGAGGGGTGGGCAGATGGTTCCTGTTTGCTTACACATCATCGGTTCAATTTTGAAACCGTCAGCAGCAGGTAACTTAGAGAGTATTTTGTCCGAGAATCCATAGCCTGGAAGAGTCCTTTTACTTATTCTTGTCATTTACAATTTACAAACTATTTTCTGCCAGAATTGTCAGTTAGGCGGTATTTTTTGTTAGCCCTTGAAAGTCTACTTGAGTCTACATTAGAGTTTGAAGTCTGCATTCGATATATACATTAACCCTTCGTAACACAGACAAATTTTTTTTTCTCGACTCTATGAGTTCTTTGTAGGGGAATATATACGACTAGTGAAACTCAAAAACACTCTAAGCTCATTTTTTTCGGAAATGTGGGTTGGTTCCTTTCTGATGAACTCGGTTTAACTAACGGCAAGCCACGAGAGACCCTAAAGTTAGTCCATCATTTTCTCCCTTGGTCTATAAAAACCACCCGTTTGAACCAATAGAATTGCTCTATGTTCCCTGTATCTTCTTTGTCTAACGCTTTCTCTATCAATTTCAATAATTAGCTGACGATCAAGTATCCGACCACAAACGCGGTTGGAGGAGAGAGTGGGACAGGACGCACCTTCCTTAGGTGTACACTATACCAGGCGTCATGCTCTGTCTCTTTTTGCATAAACAAGGCCGTTGCATCGCGTCTCGCGCACCGCGTCGGATGCATGCATGCATCCTATTCACAGGCCGACAGTGGCGCGACCCTGTTTTTACGACCGGATAGTCTGTTTTCTAGGGTCGGTGTCCACCGTCGTGAGCTATGCAAATACTTGCAATAGTGGCGGCTACGGGCGTTATAACCAGGGCTCAACACAATGTAGACACTGTCTCTATTCTGTACTGCCGAGCTAAAGAAAAACGCCGTATGAACCTCCAGGCGTTGCCAAATTGCCTTCATAAGACTGTTTATTTTTCAGAAAAATTATGAACATTTTCCCTTGAAATTTTTACGACTTTTAAGTGAAATTGTGAATAAAATTATCTGAAAAATTGGAAGAAGACATTCATAAGTTTACCGGGATATTCGTGTTTTATCAAAGGAAATTTGGCAACGCCTGGAGGTTCATACGGCGTTTTTCCTTAACACGGCAGTGTAGTTGTTACTCGAAAATAACGCGGATTTGTATCAGTCCGACCGCGACGCCGCGAGATCTTCTCCGATTGCTGATGCAATGGAAACGACCGCTTTTAAGAGGTTTCTTAACTCTTGCAAGCGGCTCACAATAGCGATCGATGGAAAAAAACTTGCCGTAATTTAGCACACAATGAATGAGAGATATGGAAAAGATGTCTTTAATCAGGAACAGACTCTATCAAAAAGAAATAACAACATTACATCCTTCCAGGATGCCGTGAGTGCTTCAGGGCCGGATTTACCTACTTGCCGCCTGTATTTTGCTACCCCTTCTCATTCGTTTTGAAACAACGATACAATCCATCAGGTGAACGTGCCGGAGGAGGAGGGGTGCATAAGACGCGATACTCAAGTTGGGCACATTTTTTGTGAAAGCCCTGTCAACACTAGCAAAAGTTCACGGAACTTTGCGCGAAAATTAAGTTCCGTAAACCTATCTCTGTGTGGACGAGGCCTTTTATTTGTGAGAAAAGAACGACAAAATTATGAAAGAATACACATGAATGTGGTTTAATGATTTTAATTTCCGCCACCGCACCAACGCACTGTGTTTGGCGCAATGCGTGAGGTATCCCTATAGTCTTGTAGGCGCTAAGCGTTTCACGCCAACAGCTGCTGACCGCACTACGTTTCACGCAAAGCGGGAAGTATTCATGGAGTCTCGCAGGCGCTAGTAAGTGTTTCATGCTGACCGGTGCGCCGAGGGCTTCTTTCCATCTCAGGTCCTTTAGAGCTAATAGTAGTCCCAATAATGGCACCGATTACCTTTCAGTGCGTGCCTAAATATTCATTTCACGACAAATATTCGTTAATCTAAGGTTCAAGCGTTTTCCTAGAGGTAACTCAAAGAAACCTCGCGTTCAAAGGTCAATTTGCAGGGGCTACTGGAAAGACGACGCAGAGGTTTTCTATGAGCTGAGGCGTTCTGCAAAACGTGTCGGGCAGCGACGAAACGACTCGGCAGGTTATCTAACCGCGCAATTACAGCTCGGCCGCGCTCGGCAGATGATTGATGAGAGCTCGGTGCTCGATACTCGATGCTCGACGAACACCGAATGAAATCAATTGCAGGTCACTGGGTAAAAGGTTACGTTTTCTGATCGCTTCGTCGGTGATATCCACGGTTTCTATTCGCATCCTCGTTAGCCACTACGTTGTCGCGTCGCCCAAAATACGTATCGGTTGGATTTCAGCCGGGTACCAAACGGGAGGAGGAGGACTTTCTGCAGAACTGGTGCTCATGGTATATGTTGCTCCAAGTACAAGGAAATATGAACTTCCAAATTTTTCCGATGTTTTTGATGTTCGGAAATTTTCAATTCTTTCTACTCCTCTTCTTCGTCCTCTTCTTTCTCCACCTATTTTTCTTTTTCTTCTTTTTCGTCTCCTTTTTCCTCCTTTTTTTACCTCATAATTTAATCCTTATGTCATAAGCAGAGGCACAGTATTTTAGAGACAACGGCAAGGACTAAACAAGGGAGGCGAAATCAAAGTTTTTTTTCAAAATTTCATCCAGCATTATCCATCCTAAGACGGTGATGAGATTGGCATTGAAAACTTTGGGTGGTAAGACTCTGCAGGTCGATTGTTGAATCGTTATCGAATGATTCTGATCGATAACTCCCTATCTTCACAATGCTGTATATCGATCAAGGTCATTCGATAACGATTCAACAATCGACCCGCTGGTAAAGTTTCATTTTAGGAGTTTAATACATTGACTAATAAATCGATATACATAAAGCACCTGGATACTGCGGACTGTCGAAGTTGTTAGCATTCGACAGGATATTTCTCATGAATTATTATATAATCAAAAGTGAGCGTGAAGATTGAATTTTTAATTTTTCATATCAAGCAGGGGCAGTTCTCTGTGCATGAAGTAAGAAAGACATCCTCATCCCAGCATCCCAGCACTGGAAAAAAAACACATTGGATCTAGATTCCAGACCCTTGAAAACATTGATTAGAAAATATACGGTCGATTCAATCAGATTTCAGCTTAAATCAAAAGGAAATCCGCTCAAATTAAGAGGCTTGGTTCTTGATTTAAGCTTAAATCTGATTGAATCAAGAGTATTTTTTCTTGTCTATGTCTTTAAGAGTCTGGACTATAGATCCATTTTTTTTTCCAGCGAGTCGGAATGTTTTTGGATAGTCTCCTCTCAGACAAATTTTCGTGTTTTTATTTTCAGAATTTTGATGTGAATCATCAAGTTTAACTTTGATCCTCGCCTGCGAAAGTACAAACCCATCCCTCTCCGCGCACAGTCGGGCAATCGTGTAATGATTGAACCATTCAACTTTCTTCTCCCATAAAACGCAGGTAGCTCTGTTTTAAGGTTAACAGGGAGGAGGGTTTGAAGTAAAGGTCGCAATTTCCGTTGTGAATGATTTTTCACTTTCGATAGATTGGCTCAATTAGGAATCAATTTCGAAACCCTGCTCTTTCCGCAGCTCATTCAGTGATGCAATAAAAATCTCAATCTTTTCTCCGAGCGAGGATAGAACTCTCCGATTTTAAAACTGAAGATTAAAATGAGCTTGATGGAAGAATGTTGATAATTGTCCAGAGATTGCGACAGTCGCACTTAGGTGGGAATTTCACCTATAACGCAAGTACTTTCAGAATCTATCGAGGTAGATACCGGTACGACTACTGACGCTCTGAGTTTCATTTCAATCGAATCAGTCGCTTTATTGGATGCGTGTGTTCTGTTCGTGTGATCCAACTTTTGGTTCCTGCAGCTGAACTTTCAGATTCAACAGAAATAACAAAGAGGTCTAGTTATACGGACCAACGGTTTGGTCATGAAAATTATATAAGTTCAGGTTGACATATGTTGAATTTTATTCAATACGAACACCAAAATTCGATTCTTATGACCCCAGCTTCTTTAGGAATGTAATTTTGTCTCTATTCTCTGTCTTTCTATTTAATGTAAAATCTGCAGAGAATATCGAATCAAGTACAGGGCGAAACACGGGAGTTGGCGCTTTCTTAAGCAGCTGCACTGGAAAAAAACACACATTGGATCTAGAGTCCAGACTCTTAAAAACATCGAGAAGAAAAAGTACTTTTGATTCAATCAGAATCTAGCTTAAATCAAGAACCAAGCCTCTTAATTTAAACGGATTTCGTTTTGATTCAAGCAAAAATCCGATTGAATCAAGAGTATTTTTTTCTTGTCATTGATTTCAAGAGTCTGGACTCTAGATCCAAGCTACTTTTTTTCCAGTGTAGTAGTGTCAATTCCTCTGTTTCTTCTCGTCTGCATACTCATAGGACCAAAACTTCCGTTACGAGGCAAAGTCAAGCAAAGGTCCAGGGTGTAAATCGTTTGAAGCGGGCTGTCGTCGGTGGAAAAATCCTTGCCATTAACAACGGCACAACACGCTGTGGGGATAGAAGAACGAGGGAATGCCTGATGGATTCCGCATGCACATGCTGTGCGCTGCGCTACCGTGGCAAAGCGGCCAGACATAATGACAAGTGCAATGTCAAGGAATATTATGTCACTCATTGTCACCGTTGCGCGGTCATCGCGCCCCGCGCTTCGTCGTTCCCTCTCGTGCTCGCCTTCCCGCGGCGGCGGCCGGCGTCGCGGCGTCTTCGCATGCTTGCGCTCCATACCATCAGACCGCGAAGCACCATCGGGCTTTTACCGTACGCTCGTAGAGGTCACCTCCGCGAAGTGGGACGCCGGTCACAACACGGCGCGGTCAACCCGTAAAAATGCTTGAGGTAGTCATCGTGGTAAAAAAGCGCGAGAAAAGAGGGATACGCAACGAGAAAAAAACCTATCTCTCGCAGTTCTTGCATATACTGAGGACAAAGAGTTCGATCATACGGACCGGAAGTAAGACGATGCGTCTCGGCCCTTCTACGCGGAAAAAAGTATCACAATCCCAACTATACTGCCGTGCTAAGGAAGAAAGCCGTAAGAACATTCGAGAGTTGCAAAATTTCCCTTACTGGAAAAAAAAACACATTGGATCTAGAGTCCAGACTCTTAAAAACATCGACAAGAAAAAGTACTCTTGATTCAATCAGAATCTAGCTTAAATTAAGAACCATGCCTCTTAATTTAAGCGGATTTCGTTTTGATTCAAGCAAAAATCCGATTGAATCAAGAGTATTTTTTCTGGTCAATGTTTTCAAGAGTCTGGACTCTAGATTCAATTGTGTTTTTTTTTTCCATGGCTCAATAAAATGTTCATTTTCGATTAAAGTAAGGAATATTTTCCCTTCAAATTGTCAGCACTTTTCGGTGGAATTGCGAGCAAAATTATCTGCAAAATTGGAGGGAAAATACTTATAAGTTTACCAAGAAAACCGAGCTTTATCAAAGGAAATTTGGTAACGCCTGAAGGTTCATACGGCGTTCTTAATTAGCATGGCAGTCAGGCCCGCCACAAGGGGGGGGATACTGGGTCCTCGGTACCGGGGCTCGGGCCCTGGAGGGGCCCGTGACGCAGGTGACAATCCCCTACGAATTCATGTGTAATCCTTGTCTCGTAAGGAAAAGTGAAAAAATGGCCCTAAAAATTCCGCAAGATGAATGAAGTTTCAAATACACGCTAGGGCAATATAAAATTTGTCTTACTTTTTTAGAGATTCTATCTATTTTCAAGATTTTGAGTATAAGTAGAATGATATTTTGAGTAACTGCGTTTCATTTTCTTCTGTTGTCGGATGCTAAGAGGCCCCTGTCCGGGCATTCTCGACTTCAATGGCTCAACTCCCTTGCCATAGACGTACAAAAGGGGAGTCCAGGGGGCCCGGCTCCCCCTAGAATTGAAAAGTATCATCTGCCCCCCTCAAAAAAATTTTTATAGATGTTTTGAATGCAACAGTTCGAAAGTATTTGGTGCTGAAAGTAAAAAAAAGCGTAATTATTCTGCAGAAATTGATGGAAAATCTCCATCATAAGAGCTTCAAAATGCGTCCAAATATATTTAAAATTTCAAAAATTTCCCGGGGGAGGCCCCCCGGACTCCCCTCTGTGCTAGGGGCCCGGGCCAGAAATCTGGCACCAGGGCCCGAGATGGGATGTGGCGGGCCTGATGGCAGTATACTCCAGGCTGTTTTTGCGCCAGACATAAGTGTATTAAGACCAGTCAGAGGTACAGCTGCGAGTCCGCCGAAAGTGTGGTTAGGTCAACCCTACCTCTGGCTATAGTGCAACTACTCTTATATCTGAGCCAAAATCAGCAAGGAGTATAGTTGGGATTGTAATACTTTTTTTCAGTATATTCGGTTCATAGCTTATGTCACACGATCAAGTTGTGCTATCAAATTATTCAAGGTTATGTGTTTTGAATGGTGCTAATCATCTATTAAGCCAATCACATTCCTTGACAGGATAAGTCCTCGTTCATTTGACGGCTAGATTTGATCGTGCACGTGATATTAGCTCATGTGACCGTGCTGTCAATTTTAGGAACCGCAGCTTCAATTCATGCGACCAAGCTTCTAAACCAGACGAAACAGAGACAAATATTATTTTATAATCAATATTTTTGTACCCAAAGAAATACAGAGACGATTTCTAAGCGAATGTAATATTCCCTCGAAACCCATAATCGGATAATAGAAACGCCGTATAGTAAAACGGTGATAGATTGCACTCTCCAGTAGGCTGCATGTTGATATTCCCGTTTACGGTAGTTCTGGAGACGATTTTATAAAATGAGTTAAAGTGTACGACTACCATAGGTTTAAACACCTCAAAACGTTTAACACCTGACGGGCGGCATAATTTTGAACTCGTTAAAATGAGAAAATTTAATTTAGAGCGGGCAGATCCCGTTTTTCACTCGCTTATTGTAAAATGGGCCTCATTGAGTGGGCACCGCTGCTCCGTGCGGGAGAGACTTGAACGAGGGATTAGGAAGATTGATCACCAGAAGTAGTCCATAGATCACGCCCCAATTAGGATGCTTCGGTTTTCCACGGACGTCCCGGCTACCGGGCTACGATTGTATTTCATGGGCCGGAAAGTAGGCGGTGACCACTGGGCCGCTCGAGAAAAGGGCATCTGCTTATTATTGTTGAGACCGGTGGCGTGGCGTGTGGCGTGCTTTGCGATGTATCGATTGATCTGCCATTTAAACCTATGGAAAAGGATCGATATACAGGGTGTTCTTAAGGAGCTTTTTGATAATCGATTCTTTACCGTAGTTCCAAATGAAGAAACATCGATAATCGATCATTCACGCCTCGCCATTGATCTGCTCATTGTTGGGACCGCTTTAATGATTCACGAAGTGGCTTCCTGAAAGCTCTGGTGCTGTATGTATTTTCGTCGCTTCGTTTGCGCAGCGAATATTCTGCCGTGCTAAGGAAAAACGTCGTATGAACCTTCAGATGTTGCCAAACTTATTTTGTCAAATATTAATTTTCTGTAAAATTTGTGAGTATTTTTCTTCCAAATTTGCAGAGAATTTTGTCGTTATAATTTGATTTAAAATGCCTGAAAAATTTCATTGAAAAATATTCATAACTTTCCTCGGAAATAAAAATTTTTTAAAAGTAAATTTGGCATTATGAATCTTTATGCGGCGTTTTTCCTCAGCACGGCAGTATTGACACGGACATCGACGCTGAGACAAAATGTATTGTAGTTCCGTGCGATAATTGGATAGAGAGTACTCACCTACTCAATGATTTATATCATCCTTGTTTGAAAACTTCGAATAAACAACACCAACTAACCTGAAACACAAAAATCGCCGACATTAGAACACTATCCAAGCAATTAACTCACAGTAATCGAACTGAGAAATTCAACTTAATCAACGTCTAAATGGACTTACCAAAAAGGTACTACCGATTATTTATATCAAAGAATCGCGAAATTTTGCGATGCTTTCACGTTTTATTATTTGAGAGTTCCATCTGCCTAAAGGATGATGTTCTATTTTTAAAAGACTGAGTTAACATTAAAGGGAATAAACCAAGGAAATGACCTATAAATTCGTATATTTGACAACTAATTTTGTTTTGTATTGTTTTTGTACATTCCTTATACAAAAGGAATACATGACTAAAAACCTATAAACACGCGATTTTCTGAATGATTGATTTGATTTATTATTGAATGTATCATATGAGGAAAAAAACTTCATAACTTTTGGCTGAGGAGAATGAATCTCTATCCAAAAATAAATCATTAATTGGTAATAATTTGAATTCGTTGCAGATCCGATAAAAGTCTATCGAATGTAAGCTGCTAAATAAAATCATAGTGGACGACTCAGATGAAATAATGCAATACAGGGCCAAAAGCTACAATATTGTCATCATCTAATATTTGATGGGGTGCATTTTTCCACACTAGAAATCTGAAACCTTCGGTGTTTTCCGGTTCAATGCGTTCACGATTCTAAAATCATGCATCGCAATAAACTTTTGGCCAGAACCAGGTGGATATGAGAGAATATGAACGCCCAGGATATTTTGTAAGAATTAGTGGTGAATTCAAGAAAGGACGACACTAAACCTGTAATTTGTTACTTTCCAATGGAAGCAATTTGTCTGGAGAGGAAATGATGGCTCGGCGCAGAGCAGTGAGGTGCGAAGTGCGAAAACCTCGGAAATATTTCATATTTTACATTGCGTTGGATTTACTGCGTCGCTGTTGGATATAATTACACGGTCCGGTCTCCCAGGTAATCGCCCGATTTACAGCAATGAAGGAAAAGTGTATTCGTGCGTGGGCCCCGGGCCAACGCTTCAGTGTAACGGCGATCCTCTCGCTGTTTTGAAAGCCATTAAATACGTATTGGTCCGGTGGTAGAGCTATACAGATGGGTCAGACCCCAAATATTTTTGGGGCGATTTAATATCCAAAAGTAGCTGACGAAGAAACACTAAAAAGTTTAGAATTAAATATTTACGACTCCTTCGGGGTCATTCGAATAAAGATTCACAGGTTTTTCTATAGGCAAATTAGATTATTATTAATTGAATAGGTAATCCCGCATTCCAACAGTCCTGCTTAAGAGGACGTCTCAGTTACTCATCACGAACTTTTTTTAGGGTTACTTTACTATGACCTGCCATTTAGCGATAACGTAAAATACCTGTAGCACGAATCCGGCGGGCCACTCTGACGTACAACGTAACGCTCTGAAAAAGCTCTCATTTCCACTATTTTTTCCTAAGCCAATTTTCTGTAAACGTAGAAATTGCCTCTTTCAATGGTTTGCTTAAAGCCTCCTTAAACCTCTCTCACTAACAACATGCGCCCTTCCTTGCAACCCCGAAAAGGAGCCAATTAAAGAACGACTATGATTACATCCCCAAGTTTCGTCGCTTCATATTCCAATGCTTTCTTTTCCCGACGATTTCATTCCCAGTGTTACGGAAACATTACGCACATTCAAGATCCTTCAACTTGATTGAATTGAAACAAAGATAATGAACGCATCATGAATCCATTAAATCCGCATTCGAGAGACCAGCTGATGCGAAGACACCTCTTACGGAAGAATCGAAATGAAGATCTGATAGAGACGAACGCAGCCGTGCTAAGGAAGAACGCCGTACGAACATTCGAGAGTTGCCAAATTACCCCTGATAAAACATGAATTTGTGACTACATTTACGCACATTTTTCATTGAAGTCTTCAGATATTTTAGATTAAATTGCGTACAAACAAGTCTGAAAATTTTGGAAAAAAATGTTCACAATTTTCTCAGTAAAGTCGGTTTTTATCGAAGGAAACTTGGCAACGTCTGAAGGCTCATACGGCGTTCTTCCTTAGCATGGCAGAACGGTAGCCGAGTGGAAACGGTGAAAACTTCTGCAAGATTGGGGCTGCCGATAAGGCGAGCTTGGGAGGTGGGCCAATTTGGGAGTACTGCTCCGCGTCACTGCTCTGCTGGGCTTCGGAGCTGGGGCGAGGGGAAATCCTTATCGCGGACGGATCTTCTTGCGGCAGAAAGTACAAAAGCTGTCGGCGACGCGACGTCCGTCCGTCTCCGGCATGATCTGATCCGACCGGGATACGCAGACGTCCCAACGTGGAAAGTTCAGAGCAAGTGAAAGTGTTGTTCCGGTAGGGTGTAAACCCACGACCGGGGCTCTCGGCGCAAGATCCGCTCGCAAGCAATTCGCTCTGATCCGCCATCCCTTCTCAGGATTCACTTCTTTTATTCCTCTTCTTTTTGAAGGTTAAGCCGCCCAGGTTGGCCTGAGACCCTCCACTGGCCTCTTAACGACAGGTGGAAGCTTTTACTTTCGGGGATTCAACAGTTCCTAATGGACAATTATGAGGGAGCAACAGTCATCACCCTAATTTCGGCTGTTGACCTACCTACAGGGTCCATGATGAGCTTCGGGTGACGTCATGAGCCAAACAAGTTTCCTAAACTTCGGCCATTTTCGGCTTGTTTGCGAAACGAAACTGCCAACACGTTGTTAAACATCAACCATGTAGGTAAGTCAACAGTAGAATGCTGAAGTCCCGAAAGTAAAAGCTTCCACCATGGCCAAGGAATCAGTACTGAAATCGCAAATTCCTGACAAATGCGAGAGCTCCATGGGAGAGGTAAAAGTTGAATTTGGAGGTCGATGGTGCTTTTCGCCTGATAAATGATTGACGAACAACCTAGCCACTTGATACACCCGAAGAAAACTTATTTTCAAATTGTGTACATTCAATTCATAAAAAAAACTAAAATCTGATAACAATTGACCATAAATCAGAGATGGATTGACGTTTGAGGCCAAGGTTTTACGCTCCTAATTATTAGGCATCGCAAGTTTGAGCAGAATGCATTTTCACAATCTAAAACAATATCAAAATCCACGAACAATGGACAACGCTCATGTTTCTTCATCGAGACGGCTCGGGGCGCGAAACGCTACATTCAAGTCACTCAGTTCATAAAAACCACTGAAACTTGAAAACGTCAATAGCACAAGCGCTCTCTTGTCAACGGGTCAACATCAATCGAGAGGCTGATAGAACGCTTGTGTTCGGAACAAACTGCAGGAGTTGTTTCTATTCTGCGCTCCGAGACGATAAATAATAGAGCATGAGCGGTAATGACCTCATTATCTGCGACTTGATCAGAATAAAATCTTTTTGCTTTTTGCGGGTGTGTTCATAGCTACTTTTCTCATATTACGGGTTTTGCTGGTAGTTTGACATGAGCCGAGTAGAGAATCTGACTCGAAGAATGAAGTCAAATTAAAAAATGTATTAATTCTGTGAAAATTCGAATGTATCATGAAAATCTATAACATAACTATTTAGCCTGGCAGCAGTATGTGTGTGCAAATCTGGTCTTTCTTTAACTCAACCGTTGTGTACATAGAAACCAAGTACTCATGAGCTTAATTAAGCTGCCCTAATATTGTGCTTCATGTGTATTAATCAATCCCAGCTGATCAATTTTGAAGCCCAAATACAATTTAGCTTCCTCACATATTCTGTATTTTCACTCATTTTTCCATAATAGTAGTTTTTACGAGTTTTTCTGGTTTGTAAACGATTGCTTACAACACTGCACACTTAGAGCAGCATCACAAAAATAACGCGTCTTTTCTACAAAAAGTGACTGCATTTCTCATGAAGAAGCTATATGCAGAAAATCAAGGGAAGTGTAAAGCTAACGCCACGTCAATGTCTGTTGAATAAAACTGGTCCTCGTAGGGTTTGAAAGGAAAAAACCTTGGTACTGGTCCAATGTTGGTTTGCATATCATTCGTTACGGATAGTTATCAAAATCAGTTACTCAAACTTTGATTTTACAAGGAGCAGATTATCTGGTAATGCCTATACTAGACGAAACGTATTACACGCAATCGATGTCAAAACATGCACTTCTACGCGAGCTATCGAAACTACATAAATTAAACAGGAATTTTTTTCTGTCATTACGAGGGTCTATCAATCAAAGTTAAACGAAGTTTGCATGGAGAGAGCATTAACTTGATTCTATTCTGCCGTGCTAAGGAAGAACGCCGTATGAGCCTTCAGACGTTGCCAACTTTCCTCCGATAAAAGCCGAATTTACTGAGAAAATTGCGAATATTATTTTCCAAATTTTTCAGACAGTTTTGTGCGCAATTTAATCTAAAATATCTGAAAATTTCAATGAAAAATATGCACGAATGTTGTCAAAAATGCATATTTTATCAAGAGACATTTGGCAACTCTCGAATGTTCATACGGCGTTCTTCCTTAGCACGGCAGTATTCTGGATAGCTTGGTGTACAGAAAAAATTAAGGGACGTTGACTCGATACCCGCGGTTCACTTCAGCTGTATAATTTCACTTTTGAAAGCCCATCTCGCTGAATTATTCATGTTATATCATGGAGAATGAGACGAAGCGGACGGTCGAAAAAAAGAAGAAAAAAATGGAAAAAGTTTGCGTAAACTATCCCGGCCGGAATGGCAAATTACGTGGCGGTATTACGGACGAGGACGGACTCTAGTCCGAGCGTGTGAGTGCTCTTTTTCGCTATCGAGCGTTTTGCGCCCTGCCTAGACTTCCTCATTTTGCATGCATGACTTTGCTAATAATCGACGGCGACTCAGCCCCGC